>CM065590.1:331651767-332053310 GCA_033119425.1 Bufotes viridis | reverse complement strand
GGGTGTCTTCTTTCTAAAATGGTGTCATTTGGGGGGTATTTATACTATCCTGGCATTCTAGCACCTGAAAAAACATGACAGGGGCTCAGAAAGTCAGAGCTGCTTCAAAATGCTGAAATTCACATTTTTGCACCATAGTTTGTAAACGCTATAACTTTTACCCAAACTAATAAATATACACTTATTGGATTTTTTTTTATCAAAGACATGTAGAACAATAACGTTTGCGAAAAATTTATGTAGAAATGTATTTTTATTTTTTTTTAAATTACAACAGAAAGTGAAAAATGTCATTTTTTGCAAAAGTTTCATTTTTGATTAATAGCAAAAAAAGGTTAAATTGTCAGCAGCAATGAAATACCACCAAATGAAAGCTCTATTAGTGAGAAGAAAAGGAGGTAAAATTCATTTGGGTGGTAAGTTGCATGACAGAGCAATAAACGGTGAAAGTAGTGTAGTGCAGAATTGTAAAAAGTGGCCTGGTCATTAAGGGTGTTTAAGCTAGGGGGGCTGAGGTGGTTAAGGGGTTTAATTCAATTGCCAAAATAGCAATCACCTAAATCTGGTGTCCCAGCTGTGGTTACCCAAGTGTAATACTGTCTGCTGTCTGGCAAAGGATAGATAATTTTCTGTGGTGAAATTCAATTGCCAAAATAGTATTCCCCTAAATCTGGTGTTCCAGCAGTGGCTGGCAAAGTATAATAGTGTCCGGCAAAGGATATATTTTGTTCTGGGCTGAAATTCAATAGCCAAATTAGCAATACCGTAAATCAGTGGTTTCAGCTGTGGCTGGCCAAGTTTAATAGGTCCTGCAAAGGATATAATTTGTTCTGGGGTGAAATTCAATTGCCAAAATAGCAATACCATAAATCAGTGGTTTCAGCTGTGGCTGGCCAAGTTTAATAGTGTCCAGCAAAGGATATATTTTGTTCTAGGGTGAAATTCAACTGCAAAATAGCAATACCATAAAACAGTGTTTTCAGCTGTGGCTGGCCAAGTTTAATAGTGTGCTGCAAAGGATAGATTTTGTTCTGGGGTCAAATTCAATTGCTAAAATAACAATACCCTGAATCTGGTCTTCCAGCTGTTGCAGTTCTAGTTTAAATCTGTCTGTAACAGGCTATATCTTTTTCTGGGGTGAAATTCTATTGCCAAATTAGCAATACCATAAATCAATGGTTTCAGCTGTGGCTGGCCAAGTTTAATAGTGTACGGCAAAGGATATATTTTTTTATGGGGTGACATTCAATTGCCAAAATAGCAATACCATAAATCAGTGGTTTCAGCTGTGTCTGGCCAAGTTTAATAGTGTCCGGCAAAGGATATATTTTGTTCTGGGGTGGAATTCAATTGCCAAAATAGCAATACCATAAATCAGTGGTTTCACCTGCTGTGGCTGGCCAAATTTAAAAGTGTACGGCAAAGGATTTATTTTTTTCTGGGGTTAAATTCAATTGCCAAAATAGCAATACCATAAATCTGGTGTCCCAGCAGTGGCTGGCTAAGTTCAATATTGTACGGCAAAGGATATATTTTTTTATGGGGTGACATTCAATTGCCAAAATAGCAATACCATAAATCAATGGTTTCAGCTGTGGCTGGCCAAGTTTAATAGTGTCCTGCAAAGGATATATTTTGTTCTGGGGTGAAATTCAATTGCCAAAATAGCAATACCGTAAATCTGGTGTCCCAGCAGTGGCTGGCCAAGTTTAATAGTGTACTGCAAAGGATATATTTTTTTATGGGTTGACATTCAATTGCCAAAATATCAATACCATAAATCAGTGGTTTCAGCTGTGGCTGGCCAAGTTTAATAGTGTCCGGCAAAGGATATATTTTATTCTGGGGTGAAGTTCAATTGCCAAAATAGCAATACCATAAATCAGTGGATTCAGCTGTGGCTGGCCAAGTTTAATAGTGTACGGCAAAGAATTAATTTTTTTCTGGGGTGAAATTCAATTGCCAAAATAGCAATACCGTAAATCTGGTGTCCCAGCAGTGGCTGGCCAAGTTTAATAGTGTACGGCAAAGGATATATTTTTTTATGGGGTGACATTCAATTGCCAAAATAGCAATACTACAAATCAGTGGTTTCAGCTGTGCCTGG
This sequence comes from Bufotes viridis, assembly GCA_033119425.1. Lineage (NCBI taxonomy): Eukaryota > Metazoa > Chordata > Amphibia > Anura > Bufonidae > Bufotes > Bufotes viridis. Next base: position 332,051,203 of record CM065590.1, on the reverse strand, counting down.
CCAAATTTAATAGTGTCCGGCAAAGGATATATTTTGTTCTGGGGTGGAATTCAATTGCCAAAATAGCAATACCATAAATCAGTGGTTTCACCTGCTGTGGCTGGCCAAGTTCAATAGTGTCCGACAAAGGATATATTTTGTTCTGGGGTGAAATTCAATTGCCAAAATAGCAATACCATAAATCAGTGGTTTCAGCTGTGGCTGGCCAAGTTTAAAAGTGTACGGCAAAGGATTTATTTTTCTCTGGGGTGAAATTCAATTGCCAAAATAGCAATACCATAAATCAATGGTTTCAGCTGTGGCTGGCCAAGTTTAATAGTGTCCTGCAAAGGATATATTTTGTTCTGGGGTGAAATTCAATTGCCAAAATAGCAATACCGTAAATCTGGTGTCCCAGCAGTGGCTGGACAAGTTTCATAGGATATATTATTTTCTGCGTTGAAATTCAGTTGCAAAAATAGAAATACAGTAAAACTGTTGTTCCAGCTGTTGCAGGCTTCGTTTAAATCTGTCCATAAAAGGGTATATTTTTTTCTGGGGTTAAATTTAATTGCCAAAATAGCAATACCCTGAATCTGGTGTTCCAGCTGTTGGTAGGCCTATTTTAATTCTGTTCGTAACTGGGTATATTTTTTTCTGGGGTGAAATTTAATTGCCAAAATAGCAATACCATAACTCAGTGGTTTCAGATGTGGCTGGCCATGTTTAATAGTGTCCTACAAAGGATATATTTTGTTCTGGGGTTAAATTCAATTGCCAAAATAGCAATACCGTAAATCTGGTGTCCCAGCAGTGGCTGGTCAAGTTTAATAGAGTCCGTCAAAGGATATATTATTTTCTGCGGTGAAATTCAGTTGCAAAAATAAAAATACCCTGAATCTGGTGTTCCAGCTCTTGCAGGCTTTGTTTAAATCTGTCCGTAAAAGGGTATATTTTTTTCTGGGGTGAAATATAATTGCCAAAATAGCAATACCCTGAATCTGGTGTTCCGACTGTTGCAGGCCAAGTGTTAATCAGTCCGTAAAAGGGTATATTACACAAAGTATTAAAATACAATTGCTGAAGGCATAATCCTACATATTTTTTCACACGCTACTGTGCATCTCCAAGTGTAAATCTGTCCATAAAAGGATTCCTTTCATCCAGGGCCTAAATACTAGGCCTACAATTGATATTCCCCTAAATCAGTGGTTACTGCTGTGTCTGGATTAGTGCAATACGGTACATAAATAAATAGGCAGATAGTATTAGGTGCCTGTAAAAAAAAGACCTGAATTTTTCTTATTGTGGTGCTTGGTGAACAGTAACAATGAGGAAAACATCTAGTAAGGGACGCGGTCATGTTAGTGGACCCTCTGGTGCTGGGAGAGGACGTGGCCATTCTGCCACAGCCACACGTCCTAGTGAACCAACTACCTCAGGTTCCAGTACCCGCCAGAATTTACAGCGATATTTGGAAGAGATGTCGCGAACATAAAATTTTCGGTTCGTGAACAGCGAACGCTAATTTCCGCAAATATTCGTGAACGTGCGAACAGGGTGAACCACCATAGACTTCCATAGATAGGCGAATTTTAAAACCCACAGGAACTCCTTCTGGCCACAATAGTGATGGGAAAATTGTTTCAAGGGGACTAACACCTGAACTGTGGCATGCCGAAGGGAGATCCATGGCAAAACTCCCATGGAAAATTACGTAGTTGACGCAGAGTATGGCAAGGTGAATTCGCAACGCGATTAATATAACCTGCATTAATCGCATTGCTAATTCAACTTAGAGCTGAGTTCCTAATGGTTGTATTGCTAGAATATAACGAAGATTGAATTCTCAATCTTCGTTATATTCTAGTAATACAACCATTAGGAACTCAGCTCTAAGTTGTAATCGCAATGCGAATAATACAGGTTATAATAATCGCATTGCGAATCCAACTTCTATAATGCACTATTCATAGATATAGCACTGTATTCGTTACTTCCTACTATACCACCAATAGCAAACACGCAAAAGTTGCAATCTCAAAGCGATAATACTTGCAATTATTAATCGCTTTGCGAATCCATTTGATGCCTCTATTTGATTGTATATGACGGCTGACTACAACCAACGTTCTGCTGTCTCCGAGGCAAGATATCTGAACCCCCCGGGGCCATTTGGGCGTTTTTGATAGAAAACGCATCTAAAACGCATCTGCGTTTTTATAATTTTTTTATTTAATTTTTTAGTGTATTTTGCAACATTTAGTTGCATATTTACATTTGGTATAGGCAAATATGGTAGTCATTACTCTGCCAAAATCTATATTCACCTACATGGCTTAGAAAATATGCTGTCAAACAATGATCCTAGGTTTTAGTATAGACACTAAAACCAAGGCGGCACCTGAAAACCAAGCCCATCAGTCTGTCACATCACCCCCATGCATATCAGGGAAACTGTCTGAGCCTCAAGTTATGCAGCAGTCTCTTCTGCTGTTTGAAGACTCTGCTGGCAGGGTTTCCCAAGGAAATCCACCTAGCCCTTCCCCAGTGGTGGAAGACATAGAATGCAATGATGCACAACCACTGATGTTTCCTGATGATTAGGAAATGGGAATACCACCTCATCGAAATCCGCACGTCTCTGATGATGACGAAACACAGTTGCCAACTGCTGCATCTTTCTGCAGTGTGCAGACCGAACAGGAGGTCAGGGAGGAAGACTGTGTGGAAGACGATGCAGGGGACGATGAGGTCCTAGATCCCACATGGAATGAAGATCGTGCCACTGACTTTCATAGTTCAGAGGAAGAGGCAGTGGTGAGACCGAGCCAACAGCGTTGCGAAAGAGGGAGCAGGGGGCAAAAGCAGAACAGCCACTGCCAAGAGAGTTCGCCTGCTACTGGCCACTGCCACCAGGGACCGAGCACCCCAAAGGCAGCTTCAAGGAGTTCCCTGGCATGGCACTTCTTTAAACAATGTGCTGACGACAAGACCCGAGTGGTTTGCACGCTGTGCCATTAGAGCCTAAAGCGAGGCATTAATGTTCTGAACCTTAGCACAACCTGCATAACCAGGCATCTACATGCAAAGCATGAACTGCAGTGGAGTAAACACCTTAAAAGCAAGGAAGGAACTCACTCAAGCTCACCCTACTCCCTCTTCTGCTGCTGCCTCAGCCTCTTCCTCTGCATCGGTAGTAATGTTGGCACCTGCCACACACCAAACAGAGGATGTGCCACCGACACCACCACCTGCGTCACCAAGTCACATGGCAGCGTTCAGCTCTCCATCTCACAAACCTTGGAGAGAAAGCGTAAATTCCCACCTAGCCACCCTCGAACCCTGGGCCTGAATGCCAGCATTTCTAAACTGCTGGCCTTTGAAATGCTGTCATTCAGGCTGGTGGACACAGACAGCTTCAAACAGCTGATGGCCATGGCTGTCCCACAGCATGTTGTTCCCAGCCGCCAATACTTCTCCAAGACAAGTGTGCACTGCGCAACGCCATCTGTGGCAAGGTCCACCTAACCACAGATATGTGGACTAGTAAGCACGGCCAGGGACGCTATACAGGTAACTGCACACTGGGTAAATGTAGTGGCGGCTGGGCCCCAGGCGGAGAGTTCTTTGGCGCACGTCCTTCCGCCGCCAAGGATCACAGCGCATAATTCTTTGCCTCCTTCTCCTACTCGGCTTCCTCCTCCTCTGCTTCCACCAGCTCATCCAGTCAGCCACACACCTTCACCATGAACTTTATCACAGCCCGTAGTAAAAGTCAGCAGGCCATTCTGAAACTCATATGTTTGGGGGACAGGCCCCACACCGCGCAGGAGTTTTAGCGGGGTATTAAACAACAGACTGATAAGTGGTTTCTGCCGGTGGGCCTCAAGCCCGGCCTGGTGGTGTGCGATAATGGGCGAAATCTCGTCGCAGCTCTGGGACTAGCTGGTTTGACGCACATCTGTTGCCTGGCGCATGTGCTGAATTTGGTGGTGCAGAAGTTCATTTACAACTACCCCAACATGTCAGAGCTGCTGCATAAAGTGCGGGCCATCTGTGCGCGCTTCCGCGTTCACATCCTGCCGCTGCTCGCCTGTCTGCGCTACAGTGTAACTTTGGCCTTCCCGCTCACCGCCTCATATGCGACGTGCCCACCAGGTGGAACTCCACCTTGCCCATACTGGCCAGACTGTGCGAGCAGCAGCAGTCGATGGTGGAGTTTCAGCTGCAGCACGCACGGGTGAGTCGCTTGGCGGAACAGCACCACTTCACCACCAATGACTGGGACTCCATGAGAGACCTGTGTGCCCTGTTGCGCTGTTTTGAGTACTCCACCAACATAGCCAGTGGCGATGACGCCGTTATCAGCGTTTCAATGCCACTTTCAGGCCAGTCTGTTAGAAGTGCCTCAGAGGGAGTTTTTTTTTGCAACAGCAGAGGCCAGGTACAAATGTGGCCAGCCAGGGCCCACTACTGGAGGAAGAGGTGGAGGATGATGAGGATGAAGCAGGTTCACAGCGGGGTGGCACCCAACACAGCTCAGGCCCATCACTGGTGCATGGCTGGGGGGATACGGAGGACGATGACGATACGCCTCCCACAGAGGACAGCTTGTCCTTACCTCTGGGCAGCCTGGCACACATGAGCGACTACATGCTGCAGTGCCTGGGCAACGACAGCAGAGTTGCCCACATTTTAACTTGTGTGGACTACTGGGTTGCCACCCTGCTTGATCCCTGGTACAAAGACAATTCCTGCACTGGAGCGTGATAGGAAGATGTGCGAGTACAAGCGCACGCTGGTAGACGCGCTCCTGAGATTATTCCCAACTGTCACAGGGGAACAGGTGGAAACCCATGGCGAAGGCAGAGGAGGAACAAGAGGTCGCCAACGCAGCTGTGTCACGGCCAGCTCCTCTGAGGGCAGGATTAGCATAGCAAAAATGTGGAAAAGTTTTGTCTCCATGCCACAGCTAACTGCACCACCACCTGATACGGAACGTGTTAGCAGGAGGGAGAATTTCACTAACATGGTTGAACAGTACGTCTGCACACCCCTCCACGTACTGACTGATGGTTCGGCCCCATTCAACTTCTGGGTCTCCAAATTGTCCACGTGGCCAGAGTTAGCCTTTAATGCCTTGGAGGTGCTGGCCTGCCCGGTGGCCAGCATTTTGTCTGAACATGTATTCAGCACGGCAGGGGGCGTCATTACTGACAAACGCAGCCGCCTGTCTACAGCCAACGTGGACAAGCTGACGTTCTTAAAAATGAACCAGGCATGGATCCCACAGGACCTGTCCCTCCCTTGTGCAGAATAGACATTTATATCTGCCTCCCCCTCAACCATGCATTCTTTATTGAATCCTCATTTTTTTAACTTTACCATGATCTGGCGGTGCAACGCTAAATTTAATGAACCTCTCCTCAATCTGGGCGCTGGGGCCTAAATAACTGAAAGTGGCCTGTTACAATGGTGGGTGACATGAAGCCTGAACCTCTGCCATGCGACATCTCTCCTCTGTCTGGTTGCTGGGGTCTAAAGAACTGAAAGTGGCCTTCTCCAGTGGTGAGTGATATGATCCATGATTCTCTGCTGTGGGACCTCTCTCCTCTGTCTCTGTGCTGGGGCCTAAATAACTGAATGTGGCCATCTCCAGTGGTGGGTGATATGATGCCTTATTCCTTGCTGTGGGCCCTCTCTCCTCTGTCTGGGTGCTGGGGCCTAAATAACTCAAAGTGGCCTTCTTCAGTGGTGGGCGATATGACGCATGATTCTCTGCTATGGGACCTCTCTCCTCTGTCTGGGTGCTGAGTCCTAAATCACTGAAAGTGGCTTTTTCCAGTGGTGGGTGATATGAAGCTTGATTCTCTGCTGTGGGACCTCTCTCCTCTGTCTGGGTGCTGGGTCCTAAATAACTGAAAGTGGCCTTCTCCAGTGGTGGGTGATATGACGCATGATTCTCTGCTGTGGGACCTCTCTCCTCTGTCTCTGTGCTGGGGCCTAAATAACTGAATGTGGCCATCTCCAGTGGTGGGTGATATGATGCCTTATTCCTTGCTGTGGGCCCTCTCTCCTCTGTCTGGGTGCTGGGGCCTAAATAACTCAAAGTGGCCTTCTTCAGTGGTGGGCGATATGACGCATGATTCTCTGCTGTGGGACCTCTCTCCTCTGTCTGGGTGCTGGGTCCTAAATAACTGAAAGTGGCTTTCTCCAGTGGTGGGTGATATGAAGCTTTATTCTCTGCTGTGGGACCTCTCTCCTGTGTCTGGGTGCTGGGTCCTAAATAACTAATTGTGGCCATCTCCAGTGGTGGATGATATGACACCTTATTCCTTGCTGTGGGACCTCTCTCCTCTGTCTGGGTGCTGGGGACTATATAACTCAAAGTGGCCTTCTCCAGTGGTGGGTGATATGACGCATAGAAACATAGAAACATAGAATGTGTCGGCAGATAAGAACCATTTGGCCCATCTAGCCTGCCCAATAGGCATGATTCTGTGCTGTGGGTCCTCTCTCCTCTGTCAGGGTGCTGGGGCCTAAATAACTGAAAGTGGCCTTCTCCAGTGGTGGGTGATATGACGCTTGATTCTCTGCTGTGGGTCCTCTCTCCTCTGTCTGGGTGCTAGGGCCTAAATAACTGAAAGTGGCCTTCTCCAGTGGTGGGTGATATGACACCTTATTCCTTGCTGTGGGACCTCTCTCCTCTGTCTGGGTGCTGGGGCCTAAATAACTGAAAGTGGCCTTCTCCAGTGGTGGGTGATATTAAGCCTGATTTTATGCTATGGGACCTCTCTCCTCTGTCTGGGTGCTGGGGCCTAAAAAACTGAAATTGGCCTTCTCCAGTGGTGGGTGATATGAAGCCTGATTCTCTGCTATGGGACCTCTCTCCAATTGATATTGGTTAATTTTTATTTATTTTATTTTATTTTAATTAATTTCCCTATCCACATTTGTTTGCAGGGCATTTACCAACATTTTGCTGCCTTTTGCAGCCCTCTAACCCTTTCCTGGACTATTTTACAGCCTTTTTAGTGCCCAAAAGTTCGGGTCCCCATTGACTTCAATGGGGTTCGGGTTTGGGATGAAGTTCGGGTCGAGTTCGGATCCCGAACCCGAACATCCAGGTGTTCGCTCAACTCTAGTTACCATATTTTTATTGAACACACAATGTAAACATTCACAGTGCAGGTGGAAAAAGTATGTGAATCCCTAGACTAATGGCATCTCCAAGAGCTAATTGGAGGGAGGTGTCAGCCAACTAGAGTCCAATCAATGAGATTAGATTGGAGATGTTGGTTACAGCTGCCCTGCCCTATAAAAAACACACACCAGTTCTGGGTTTGCTTTTCACAAGAAGCATTGCCTGATGTGAATGATGCCTCACACAAAAGAGCTCTCAGAAGACCTACGTTTAAGAATTGTTGACTTGCATAAAGCTGGAAAGGGTTAGAAAAGTATCTCCAAAAGCATTGCTGTTCATCAGTCCTCGCTAAGACATATTCTCTTTAAATTGAGAAATTTCAGCACTTCTGCTACTCTCACTAGGAGTGGCCGTCCTGTAAAGATGACTGCAAGAGCACAGCGCTGACTGCTCAATAAGGTGAAGAAGAATCTAAAGTGTCAGCTAAAGGCTTACAAAAGTCTCTGGCATATGCTAACATCCCTGTTAGTGAATCTACGATATGTAAAACACAAAACAAAAATGGATTTTATGGGAGGATATCACATAGGAAGCCACTGCTGTCCAAAAAAACATTGCTGCATGTTTACAGTTTGCACAAGAGCACCTGGAATTTCCACAGCAGTACTGGCAAAATATTCTGTGGACAGATGAAACCAAAGTTGAGTTGTTTGGAAGAAACACACAACACTATGTGTGGAGAAAAAGAGGCACAGCACACTTCATCTGAACTGTGAAGTATGGTGGTGGGGGCATCATGGTTTGGGGCTGCTTTGCTGTGTCAGGGCCTGGACGGATTGCTATCATCGAAGGAAAAATGAATTCTCAAGTTTATGAAGACATTTTGCAGGAGAATTTTGGGCCATCTGTCCACAATCTGAAGCTCAACAGAAGATGGGTGTTGCAACAGGACTACAACCCAAAGCATAGAGGTAAATCAACAACAGAATGGCTTAAACAGAAGAAAATACACCTTCTGAAGTGGCCCAGTCCGAGTCCTGACCTCAACCCGATTGAGATGCTGTGGCATGACCTCAAGAAAGCGATTCACACCAGACATCCCAAGAATATTGCTGAACTGAAACAGTTCTGTAAAGAGGAATGGTCGAGAATTACTCCTGACCGTTGTGCACGTCGGATCTGCAACTACAGGAAACGTTTGGCTGAAATTATTGCTGCCAAAGAAGGTTCAACCAGTTATTAAATCCAAGAGTTCACATACTTTTTCCACCTACACTGTGAATGTTTACATGGTGTGTTCAATAAAAACATGATAACATTTAATTCTTTGTGTGTTATTAGTTTAAGCAGACTGTGATTGTCTATTGTTGTGACTTAGATGAAGATCAGATCACATTTTTGACTAATTTGTGCAGAAATCCATATCATTCCAAAAGGTTCATATACTTTCTAACAATCACTTTCTAACAAAGACAGAACCAACCCTGTACCTCATATGGATCCAGAGATCTCCCCATTCTTTGCTCTGCTAGATTTATATCAAGCTGATAGCTAAAGGGAGTATCTTTTCTGCTGCAGCTAAGGGGGCATGTCCATGTGCTCCGAATTAGTGATGAGCGGCATAGGCAATATTCAAATTCGCAATTTTTGCTAATTTTGGGCTGAATATTCGCCATAAATTTGCAAATTCGAGAATTTGTGATTTCCAGTCATTATTTACTTGATTGCGAAAATCGTCAATGTAATATATTCACGATAAAAATTCACAATTAGAATATTCGCGATCAATACTAAGGGGTAGGCAACTTTCGCATTGGTTGCTAGGGATGTTACAAAGTGCCGATATTCGTGATAAATTTGCGATAAATTCACTATAAATGTGCCATTAGAATATTCGTGATTAACACTATTTGCGAATACGAAAATATAGCACTATATTTTCAATATTTGCAAATTCTTAAATCCGCAATATTCGCGAATAAAATTCGCTACTCCCTATCACAGTTCAAGAGGCAGCTGAAAGATGAAAATGAGCATGTGCAGCCTTCTCAGTGAGCAGGACGATAAAATAAGACAAAAAAAAAAAAAAAAAAAAAAAAAAAAACAGGTAGCACTATGTAGATGCATTTTATTGAAAAACTCAGTGGCTATGCTAAATTACATACAATTACAAAATAATTCAAATCTAGAATATTTTTCATTGGACATCCCCTTTAATTTACATTGACCATATGTCTACTTTATATTGACATCATTTTGTAAATGTAATTTAATGTTTTTAGGACATTAGAATTCTTAAAATTTTAGAAGCCATTTTTCACATTTTCATTAAAATTTTCTCAGACTTTTTTATGGACCAATTCAGTTATGAAGTCACTTTGAGGGGCTTACCTATTATAAACCACCTATAAATTATCCCACTACACACCTCAAATTATTCAAACCTGATTTTATAGACTTTGTTAACCCTTTAGGTGTTCCACAAAAATTAAAGGAAAATGTGATAAAATTTCAAAATTTCAAAATGGCTTCAAACTAAAAAAACATATATTAGGTGACGTTATCATGAAAATAAAAACATTACAGCATATTTATTATACATCTGTTTAACTTGCTGGTTCTCCTTGGGCATTATGACAATGTATACATAAGCAGTGTATCCTTGCCGCATGCTTGCCGGTGTTTTCGATTGTGTCTGGGTATTTAAAGCTTTTTTTTATTTTTGTAAATTCAGACACTCCCATAATGAATCAGTATTGGTCGCAAATAAAGGGGTAACTTTCCCCTAGGTTTGGTACTATAGGTCCAGATACCTGCCCTTCAATACACAGGTCTGCAAATTGCATTTTTTATTGGATGACAAAGCTGCCATTTTGACTGGATGGCCTTTTTATAGCTCCATGGCTACACCCAGCCTCATTGCTGCACCAGTGTATGGCGTTGCATTTATCCTTAACCACTTGCCGCCACGCTAACGCCGATGGGCGTCAGCGCGGCGGCTCTCTCAGGTCTCACTGCCGCCTATCGGCACCATCTCGTGAGACCCAAGATTTCGCATGAACGCGTGCCGTGCGTGCGCGTTCATGTGATCATAACTGGGGCAACTGAAACTACAGCCTGCCAGCGCTGATCATGTGCTGGCAGGCTGTAGATGCGAATAAAAACGCATTTAAAACGCATATCAGACGCTGTTTTGTAAACAGCGTCTGATATGCCTGCTGTTTGCTCCTCTGGTGGTCCATTTGTCTGGGACCACCAGGGCAAACATAAGTAAAGTGCACCAATCACTACACCCCCCCACCCCCCATCACTGATTAACCCCTGATTACCCATGTCACCCCCCCTGATCACCCCCTGTCACTAATCACCCCCCTGTAAGGCTCATTCAGACGTCCGTATGTGTTTTGCGGATCCGCAAAATACGTACACCGGCAATGTGCTTTCCGCATTTTGCGGATCCGCACATTGCCAGAACTATATAGAAAATGCCTTTTCTTGTCCGCAATTGCGGACAAGAATAGGACATGTTCTATATTTTTGCGGATCCGGAAGTGCAGATCCGCAATTCCGGATCTGAGCGGGACAAAGTCTGTCCCCATAGAATTGAATGTATCTACAATTCCGTTCTGCAAAATTTTGCGGAACAGAATTGTGGACGTGTGAATGAGGCCTAAGGGTCCCTTAGCGATCGCAGCTTTACAGCTTTCCCCTCTTTTTTTTTTTTTTGCACATTTTTTAGAGATTTTTTCATCCACATTGATCAATGTGAATGAAGAAATCTGTGCAATGATTGCGGAGACCCTCAAATGCCAGGGCAGTGGAAAAACCTCACAAGTGACCCCATTTTAGAAAGTAGACACCCCAAGGTATTCGCTAAGGAGCATAGTGAGTTCATGGAAGTTTTTATTTTTTGACACGTTAGCGGAAAATGAATTTTTTTGAAAAAAAAAATTCCATTTCCGCTAACTTGTGACAAAAAATAAAAAAATTCCATGAACTCACTATGCCGCACTGAACTGTTGCTGTTATTTCTGGTGAAAGCAAATATTGGCCTATTTAAGTCCAACAAGAAATAAATATTCTAAGGTCACTTCCGCAGTTATTTCTGGTGAAAGCGTATAGTGGCCTATTTCAGTCCAACAAGAAATATATATTCTCATTTCACGTCTGCAGTTATTTCTGGTGAAAGCGTAGAGAGGCGTATTTCAGTAAAAAAGAAAAATATATACGCAATGCACTGTTGCAGATATTTCTAAAAACATATAGGGGCGTATTTCAGTACTACAAGAAAAATGTATTATCAGTTCACTGTTGCAGTTATATCTGTTAAAGCATTTGCTGACGTATATCAGTAGAAAAAGAAAGATACATTCGCCATTCGCTGCTGCAATTATATCTTAAAAACCCTTTATTTACGTATAGCGGTAGAAAAAGAAATATAGATTCGCTATTCGCACCAACACTTATATCTTGAAAAACCTTTAGTGACGTATATCAGTAGAAAAAGAAATATACATTCGCCATCCGCTGCTGCACTTATATCTTGAAAAACCTTTATTGACATATCAGTAGAAAAATAGAAATTAGGGATGAGCGAACCCGAACTGGATAGTTCGGGTTCGTACCGAATTTTGGGCTGTTCGGGACACAGACCCGGACCCGAACATATTCAAAAAAGTTCGAGTTCGGGTTCGTTGTTCAGCGATTAGTGTAGGGAGAGGACGCAGCTTCTGTGAGGGCGAGATTAGGCAGGGAAAACAAAAACACCTAATGAACTGATCGATCTACAGCTGTGAATCATTCAACTTCTGCTAGTTAATTGCTCACTGGTTTTAGGCTGCAAAGAGTGTTTTTCTGTCACTTTTTTATGGGGTGATTGGCGGCCATTTTGTGTCTTGTGGTGCACCAGCACAAGCTGCCACCAAGTCCATCAATCCATCAATACTAGTTTTTTTTTTTTGCTATTTCCTTTATCAAGGGCTTGGCTGTGCTTATTGTCACCCTTAGAAACTCAGCATAGAAATTTCTATATTTTATTGAGGGGTTAAATTTAATTGCCAAAATAGCAATCCCCTAAATCTGGTGTTCCAGCTGTGGCTAGCCAAGTGTAATACTGTCTGATGTCTGGCAAAGGATATATTTTTTTCTGTGGTGAAATTCAATTGCCAAAATAGCAATCCCCTAAATCTGGTGTCCCAGCAGTGACTGGCAAAGTTTAATAGTGTCCGGCAGGACTGGGACAAGGTCCACCACCAACAGAGGCTGAGCTGCCCAAGTGTGCCCCCCCCATTTAGATATGTATGTTTGTTATTAATCATCATCCCCCCCCCTCCCCAGCCTCTGTGTCGGCCTGGCCCTGCAGGGAACTGCTTATTTAAGAACTATTTATCTTCTTACTCTTACTTGATACTGTCTGACACTGCTATGCTGCTGCCCACACTGCCTCCTGGTCTCCAGACTAGGCACACTTGGCCTGACTGTGTACAGCGCCTCAGGTCAAAGCAGTGGCATCGCGAGGGGGGTGCAGGGGGTGCGGTCCGCACCGGGTGACACCAGTCTGATGGGGTGTCACCAGTGGCGGACTGACCATTAGGGCACTCGGGCATGGACCGAGGGCCCGTGGTCAGTAGGGGGCCTGTCCCCAGGGCAGACGCGGCGGCGGCAGGGAACATCAGGACGGAGATGAGCGCTTGCACTGCGCTCATCTCCGTGCGGAGCAGCAGCAGAGGAGGGAGAGGCCTGCGTCGCATCGCTGGAGGTAAGTATAAGTGTTCTTTTTTTTTTTTTTGGGGGGGGCTACTGGCACTAAAGGGGGCTACTGGCACTAATGGGGGCTACTGGCACTAAAGGGGGCTACTGGCACTAAAGGGGGCTACTGGCACATAAAGGGGACGGCTACTGGCACATAAAGGGGACGGCTACTGGCACATAAAGGGACGGCTACTGGCACATGAGGGGGACTAATAACACATAAGGGGAACGGCTACTGGCACATAAGGGGAACGGCTACTGGCACATAAGGGGGACAAATGGCACATGAGGGGGGCCTAATGGCACATGGCTACTGGCACATGAGGGGGCCTAATGGCACATGAGGGGGTCTAATGGCACATGAGGGAGCCTAATGGCACATGAGGGAGACGGCTACTGGCACATAAGGGAGACGGCTACTGGCACATATGGGGGGCTACTGGCACATATGGGGGGCTACTGGCACATAATAAGGGGGCTACTGGCACATAAAGGGAAGGCTACTGGCACATAAAGGGACGGCTACTGGCACATAAAGGGACGGCTACTGGCACATGAGGGGGACTAATAACACATAAGGGGAACGGCTACTGGTACATATGGGGGCTACTGGCACATAATAAGGGGGCTACTGGCACATAATAAGGGAGGGGCTAGTGGCACATGGGGGAAGCACAAGAGAGGCACTTATTACTAGCACATGTGGTGGCATGGAGAGGCACGTGTTACTGGCACATTATTATGGGGCACTATGTGCGCCTCAATCCTGGGGTGAGAAAAGAGAAATGATGGGGGACAATCACAAAATGTCTGTTTGTGCCATGGAGCCTGGAGGGGAAGAAAAGAAATGTGCCACCCATGGGGGGTGACATGATGAGGGGACAATGATGAAGAGAGGGACAATGTTGGAATCTGTGCCATGGGGGGGTGGTGACATCATGTCACCCCCCCCTGGCACAGTCAGACTTCAACATTGTCCCTCATCATGTCACCCACCCCCCACCCCCCCCGATGGTACAGACTCCAACATATACCCCATTGGGGATCATGAAGGATCGTAGCTGATGGCTGACATGGGGGGGTGACGGTTGACATGGGGGGGCTGAACAGCTGACATGGGGGCATGATGGATGGGGGCTGACAGCTGATATGGGGGGCATGATGGATGGGGGCTGACGGCTGACATGGGGGCTGACGGCTGGCATGATGGCTGACATGAGGGCATGATGGATGGGGGCTGACGGCTGACATGGGGGACTGACAGCTGGCATGATGGCTGACATGAGGGCATGATGGCTGACTGGGGAGCATGATGGATGGGGCTGACGACTGACATGGGGGGCTGATCTGAGGTGTGATTAACATTGGGGGTCTGATTGGTGGTCTGACCTGAGGTATAGTGGAAAATATTGTTTCTTATTATACTCCTCTAAAACCTATGTGTGTGTTATAGTCTTATAGGGCGAAAAGTACAGTCTTCCAGCGATTGAAGCATAGCGAAGATACCAGGACCACACAGAGGAGAAGCCAGCTGCTGCACACAGGACCAGGACCAGGTGAGCTGCGGGCGGGGGGTCGCCAAGATGTAGCTTCGCTTGAGCTGCCAAAAAAATCCTTGCACCGGCCCAGGTCACGTCCACGTGACAGCAGTGACTCACTCACACAGGCACAGCACAGCCTGAACCAGCCCAGACTTGTTGCTGATGTTAATGGATGCTATAACATTGCACCATCCTTCTGAACATACACATCTGTCATCCGCCTTACCTCATGATCCTGGAGCTGTGCTGTACAGTGGCCGCCGAGCTCTACAGCACAGCTCCAGGATCATGAGGTAAGGCGGATGACAGATGTGTATGTTCAGAAGGATGGTGTAATGTTATAGCATCCATTAACATAACAGCAGCAATTCCTCTTTAGTTATATGTGAAGACACTTCGTACACACCGGACTGTAAGTGAATTAATAACTAAGGCCCCTTTCACACTACCGTTGTGAGGATCCGGCGTGCACTTCCGTCGCCGGAAATGCCCACCGGATCCGTCACAACGCAACACACCTGAAAACATTTGAAGACTGATCAGTCTTCAAAATGCTTTCAGTGTTACCATGGCAGCCAGGACGCTACTAAAGTCCCGGCTGACATGAAAAAGTAGCGGGGAGCCAGGGGAGAAGCTACTTACCTTCCGTGTGGCTCCTGGGGTGCTCCACAATGACGTCACAGCGCCCCTACGTCGCATGATCACATTATCCATGTGATGTAGGGGCGCTGTGACGTCATTGTGGAGCACCCTGGGAGCCGCACGGACGGTAAGTAGCTCCTCCCTGGCTCCCCACTACTTTTCCATGGCAGCCGGGACTTTAGTAGCGTCCTAGCTGCCATGGTTACCATTCAGAAAGGTAAACGTCAGATCCAGCGATGCACCGAAACAACATTTAGCTTAAAGTCGGATCCGGATTAATGCTTTTCAATGGGCATTAATTCCAGATCCGTCCTTGCGGCATGCCTTCAATTTTTTTGGCCCAAGGAAAATCCGCAGCATGCTGCGGATTTTTCAACGGCAAAAAAACGTTTGAATACTGAACTGAAGACATCCTGATGCATCCTGAACGGATTTCTCTCCATTCAAGATGCACCGGGACAATCCTGATCAGTATCTTTCCGTCTTAGAGCCCCGAGGACGGAACTCAAGCACGGAAAGGAAAAACGCAAGTGTGAAAGAGGCCTAAGCACTAGTGAGTATCTGTTATTTTTGGTTATATGACTAAAACATTATTGCTTTGGGGGGGGTCTGGGGTGACACCATTTTCTACCGCACCGGGTGACACCAGCCCTAGCAACGCCACTGGGTCAAAGTGTGCGCTGTACGTAGCCAGTCAGGCAAGACAGAGAGCAGAGACCCAGTCTCTGTGAGACCAGAACAGCGGAGCCGGAGCGGCGGGGCCGAGCCAGGAGGCTCACTGCCAACAAGTGCTCACGCCTCAGCAGGGACGTGCACAGACATTTTGAATGGCAGGATGTTAAGTAAAAAAAATAAGGGCCCCCCCCCATGGCACATTTCTCTCCCTCCATGGGCCTGGCAGCGCACCAGCCCCACAAACCTCTTACATGACGTCTCCTTTGATGTAGATGTTCTCTGTCCTCATCGTCTTCTTTCAGACCAGACCACCATTTTTCGTCTTTGCAGTTTGACAAAAAAAATCTTAGTTTACTACTTTTCCATCATCCTCCCATCTGCTGGACAAATCATCCTACTACCCCCAATACTGTGCTGCTGTGGTCACCAATACTATACTGCAGTAACAGATAAACCCCCTGATAATACTAGTACCACACAGAGCCCCCCATATAAAATGCACCTTCTTTGTGGCCTCAGTAGAAGCCCCTATAGTGCCCCATAATAATGTGCTAGTAACAAGTGCCCCCCCCATGTGCCAGTAATAAGTGGCTCTCTCCTCTTCCCTCCCCCATCATGTGCCAGTATCAAGTGGCAAACCCGCCCATGTGCCAGTATCAAGTGCCAAACCCCCCATGTGCCATTATCAAGTGCCAACCCCCCCATGTACCAGTATCAAGTGCCAACCCCCCCATGTGCCAGTATCAATGCCAATGTTGCTGCCCGGCCTTAATGTCACATTACTTCCCCTCCGTTTTACATCACCCCCTTCATGTTACATTTCTTTCTCCCCCTTCTCCCATGGCACATTTCTCCCCCTCTATGGGCCTTTGAGGGCAGCAGCACATCTTTGAACCCCCTTCCCCTCCATGGCCCACCAATGACACATTTCCCCCCTCCATGGGCCAGGGCCTGGCAGCAGCACATCTTTGAAACCCCCCAACCACAGGGCACAATAATGGCAGTTTTTCCACCTCCATGGGCCTGGGCCTGGCAGCAGCATATCTTCCTTCCCCCCATGGCCCAAGAATGGCACATTTTTCCCCTCCATGGGTCTGGGCTGGCAGCAGCCAATTTCCCCCCCTCCCCTTCATGGTACGTTTTTCCCGCCACAAACCCCTCCATGATGGCAGGGCCAGGCCTCCCCTGTATATAGCACCTCCATCATCATCATCCTCCCCTGTGTATAGTCACCGCCATCATCATCATCCTCCTCATCTCCTGTATACAGTTAGCTCCATCATCCTCCTCCTACTCCCCTGTATACAGTTATCTCCATCATCCACCCCTGTATATAGTCACCTCTATCCTCCTCCTCCTCCACTGTATACAGTTATCTCCATAATCCTCCCCTATATACAGTAACCTCCATCATCCTCCCCTGTATACAGTCACCTCCATCATCCTATGTATACAATCAGCTCCATCATCCTTCTCTCCTGTATACAGTCACCTCCATTATCTTTATCTCCCCTGTATACAGTCACCTCCATTATCTTTATGACCCCCTGTATACAGTCACCTCCAGTCATCCCCTGTATACAGTGACTTCTCTGCAGCAGCAGGGTCTCACCTGTCAGGTTCTTGAGGCTGTTGGTGAAGAAAATCATGAACTGGGGAGTCGGGACTCTTGAACTTCTAATGGCTAAAGGACCTTTGATTAGGTCATGACCATGTGATCAGTCACATGTGTGGGAGGAGTCAGACTCCAGTTATACTGCTGGAGAAGCTAAAGGACCTTTCATGACGGACTCTCTGTATTGCTGTGTGAAGCTTCCTTACATCATATACAGCAGACAACACAGACAGCAGTCAGAGCAGGCATTAAAGGGGCAGAAGGGGGCAGGGGCTCAAGCCCCCTTTCAGCCCTATGTGTGCATGTCCCTGCGCCTCAGTCACTACTCCCTCCGTTCTCCAGCCCGGCCGGCAGCAGCGAGATGGCCTGCCTGCCGCCCAGAGGCTGGAGAGCTGGCCTGCGCCCTGAGGCTGGAGCCTCCCCAGCCTCTGTGTCGGCCTGGCCCCTTGTGTCAGGCAAAGGATATATATTGTTCTGGGGTGAAATTCAATTGCCAAAATAGCAATACCGTAAATATGGTGTTGCAGCTGAGACTGGACAAATTTAATAGTGTCCGGCGAAGGATTTATTATTTTCTGCGGTCAAATTCAGTTTCAAAGATAGAAAATACCGTAAATCTGGTGTTCCAGCTGTGACTGAAGAAGTTTAATAGTGTACGGCAAAGGATAGATTTTGTTCTGGGGTGAAATTCAATTGCCCAAATAGCAATACCGTAAATCTG
This sequence comes from Bufotes viridis, assembly GCA_033119425.1. NCBI lineage: Eukaryota > Metazoa > Chordata > Amphibia > Anura > Bufonidae > Bufotes > Bufotes viridis. The sequence continues at coordinate 332,033,132 of CM065590.1, read as the reverse complement.
GTGTCCCAGCAGTGGCTGGCAAAGTTTAATAGTGTCCGGCAAAGGATAGATTTTGTTCTGGGTTGAAATTTAATTGCACAAATAGCAATACCATAAATCAATGGTTTCAGCTGTGGCTGGCAAAGTTTAATAGTGTCCATCACAGGATAGATTTTGTTCTGGGGTGAAATTTAATTGCCAAAATAGCAATACCCTGAATCTGGTCTTTCAGCTGTGACTGGACAATTTCCCTAGTTTCCGTCAAAGGATATATTATTTTCTGGGGTGAAAGTCAGTAGCAAAAATAGAAATACAGTAAATCTGGTGTTCCAGCTGTTGCAGGCCTGGTTTAAATCTGTCCGTAAAAGGGTATATTAATGTCTGGGGTGAAATTTAATTGCCAATATAGCAATACCCTGAATCTGGTGTTCCAGCTGTGACTGGACAATTTCCCTAGTGTCCGTCAAAGGATATATTATTTTCTGGGGCAAAATACAGTTGTAAAAATAGAAATACAGTAACTCTGGTGTTCCAGCTGTGACTGGACAAGTTTCATAGTGTACGGCAAAGGATATATTTTGTTCTGGGGTGAAATTCACTTGCCAATATAGCAATACCCTGATTCTGGTGTTCCAGCTGTTGCAGGCCAAGTGTTAATCTGTCCGTAAAAGGGTATATAACACTCAGCGTGCATCTCCAAGTATATTTCTCTCCGTAAAAGGGTATATTACAAAAAGTGTTACATTAGAATTGCTGAAAGCATAATCCTGTAAATATGCATGCACAATTGTGCATCTCATAGTGTATTTCTCTCCGTAAAAGGGTATATTACACTCAAGGTGTATATACAAGTGCTGAGAGGGTCATCCTCAATAACTTCACACGCTACCGTGCATCTCCAAGTGTATTTCTGTCTGTTAAAGGGTATATTACACAAAATGTTACAATACAATTGCTGAAGGCATAATCCTACATATTTTTTCACACGCTACTGTGCATCTCCAAGTGTAAATCTGTCCATAAAAGGATACCTTTCATCCAGGGCCAAAATACTAGGCCTACAATTGATATTCCCCTAAATCAGTGGTACTGCTGTGCCTGGATTAGTGTAATACGGCACATAAATAAATAGGCAGATGGTGTTAGGTGTCTGTAAAAAAAGGCCTGAATTTGAAATCAATACATTGGGCCAAATATTTTTTTTTTCTTATTGTGGTGCTTGGTGAACGGTAACAATAAGGAAAACATCTAGTAAGGGACGCGGTCATGGTGGTGTTAGTGGACCCTCTGGTGCTGGGAGAGGACATGGCCATTCTGCCACAGCCACAGGTCCTAGTGAACCAACTACTTCAGGTTCCAGTACCCACCTGAATTTACAGCGATATTTGGTGGGGCCCAATGCCATTCTACGGATGGTAAGGCCTGAGCAAGTACAGGCGCTAGTCAATTGGGTGGCCGACAGTGGATCCAGCACGTTCTCAACATTATCTCCCACCCAGAAAGCTTCATATGCAGAAAGCGCACAGGTGGCGCCTGAAAACCAAGCCCATCAGTCTGTCACATCACCCCCCTGCATATCAGGGAAACTGTCAGAGCCTCAAGTTATGCAGCAGTCTCTTATGCTGTTTGAAGACTCTGCTGGCAGGGTTTCCAAAGGGAATCCACCTAGCCCTTCTTCAGTGGTGGAAGATATAGAATGCACTGATGCACAACCACTTTTGTTTCCTGATGATTAGGACATGGGAATACCACCTCATCGGAGTCCGCACGTCTCTGATGATCACGAAACACAGGTGCCAACTGCTGTGTATTTTTGCAGTGTGCAGACCGATCAGGAGGTCAGGGAGGAAGACTGTGTGGAAGACGATGCAGGAGACGATGAGGTCCTAGACCCCACATGGAATGAAGGTCCTGCCATTGACTTTCATAGTTCAGAGGAAGAGGCAGTGGTGAGTCTCAGCTAACAGCATGGCAAAAGCAGAACAGCCGCCAAAAAGAGAGTTCGCCTGCTACTGGCAACCGCCACCAGGGACCGAGCACGCCAAAAGCAGCTTCAAAGAGTTCCCTGGCATGGCACTTCTTTAAACAATGTTCTGACGACAAGACCCGAGTGGTTTGCACGCTGTGCCATCAGATCCTGAAGCCAGGCATTAACGTTCTGAACCTTAGCACAACCTGCATGACCAGGCATCTACATGCAAAGCATGAACTGCAGTGGAGTAAACACCTTAAAAACAAGAAACTCACTGAGGCTCCCCCTGCTCCCTCTTCTGCTGCTGCCCCGGCCTCTTCCTCTGCCTCGGGAGAAATGTTGGCACCTGCCGCCCACCAAACAGAGGATGTGCCACCGACACCACCACCTGCGTCACCAAGCATCTCCACCATGTCACACGGCAGCGTTCAGCTCTCCATCTCACAAACCTTGGAGAGAAAGCGTAAATTCCCACCTAGCCACCCTCAAGCCCTGGGCCTGAATGCCAGCATTTCTTAACTACTGGCCCTTGAAATGCTGTCATTCAGGCTGGTGGACACAGACAGCTTCAAACAGCTGATGGCGATGGCTGTCCCACAGTATGTTGTTCCCAGCCGCCACTTCTTCTCCAAGACTGCCGTGCCTTCCCTGCACAACCAAGTATCCGATAAAATCAAGTGTGCACTGCATAACGCCATCTGTGGCAAGGTCCACCTAACCACAGATACGTGGACCAGTAAGCAAAGCCAGGGACACTATGTCTCCCTAACTGAACACTGGGTAAATGTAGTGGCGGCTGGGCCCCAGACAGAGTTCTTTGGCGCACGTCCTTCCGCCGCCGAGGATCACAGGGCATTATTCTTTGCCTCCTGTAGCCTCCTCCTCCTACTCGGCTTCCTCCTCCTCTGCTTCCACCTGCTCATCCAGTCAGCCACACACCTTCACCACCAATTTCAGCAAAGCCCGGGGTAAACATCAGCAGGCCATTCTGAAACTTATATGTTTGGGGGACAGGCCCCACACCGCGCAGGAGTTGTGGGGTGGTATTGAACAACAGACCGACCAGTGGTTGCTGCCGGTGGGCCTCAAGCCCGGCCTGGTGCTGTGTGATAATGTGCGAAATCTCGTTGCAGCTCTGGGACTAGCCGGTTTGACGCACATCCCTTGCCTTCCGCATGTGCTGAATTTGGTGGTGCAGAAGTTCATTCACGACTACCCCGACATGTCAGAGCTGCTACATAAAGTGCGGGCCGTCTGTGAGCGCTTACGGCGTTCACATCCTGCCGCTGCTCGCCTGTCTGCGCTACAGTGTAACTTTGGCCTTCCCGCTCACCGCCTCATATGCGACGTGCCCACCAGGTGGAACTCCACCTTGCACATGCTGGAGAGACTGTGCGAGCAGCAGAAGGCCATAGTGGAGTTTCACCTGCAGCACGCACGGGTCAGTTGCACTGCGGAACAGCACCACTTCACCACCAATGACTGGGCCTCCATGCGAGACCTGTGTGACCTGTTGCCCTGTTTTGAGTACTCCACCAACATGGCCAGTGGCGATGACGCCATTATCAGCGTTAAAATACCACTTCTATGTCTCCTTGAGAAAACACTTAGGGCGATGATGGAAGAGGAGGTGGCCCAGGAGGACGAGGATGAGGGGTCATTTTTAGCACTTTCACGCCAGTCTGTTAGAAGTGCATCAGAGGGAGGTTTTTTGCAAAAGCATAGGCCAGGTACAAATGTGACCAGCCAGGGCCCACTACAGGAGGACGAGGAGGAGGAGGAGGTGGAGGAGGTAGAGGATGAAGAAGGTTCACAGCGGGGTGGCACCCAACACAGCTGCGTGGCGGGGGAAATCATTCTTGCAGCCAACTCATCGACAGCCACCCTCCGGGTCCAGTCTCAGGGAATGCCTGGACCGACAGGTGTCCAACTACATCAGGTTAACGGCCGATGTGGACTCTGAGAAGCGAGGAACCCCTGGACTACTGGGTGCGCAGGCTTGACCTGTGGCCAGAGCAGGTACAATTTGCCATGGAACTTTTGGCTTGCCCTCGTTGAGTGTCCTGTCCGAAAGGACATTCAGCGCAGCAGGGGGGATCGTGACCGATAAGCGCACTCGCCTAGCTCATGACAGTGTGGACTACCTCACATTTGTAACAACGAATGAGGCATGGATCTCGGAGGAATTCAACACCTGTGACGACCATGTTAAATTGAATTTCCTCATGCCAGCCCACACATATCCGCCACCACCCAGAACAAAGAATGGTCCTTGTCTTATGTATATACAGCAGAATTAAAGGTGAATGCCTAATTTTTGGGGCCTGTACTCCAGTGACCGCCTAATGTACCTCCAGCCACATAATCACAAGTTCTTTTTTGTCAGGTGAATGCCCAACTTTTGGGGCCTGTACTCGCACGCGTTCGTGTTCGCAAACTGTTTAGCCGATGTTCGTCCATCACTAGCTGCAAGGTTCTATTCTCTTCCTCCACCAATTGTCTCCAATATGGATATGCAACAGGGGGCTTAGGAGGTTAAATGCAGGCCACAACACCAAGCCAGCCCTATCTTCAGCATGCTGCCCTGACTTCCTCTAATATTGACCCCTATGTTTCTTGCCAGTAGCAGTGAGGAGGGCTCTGGTGGCCCTATGGGGCATCGGCCCACCAGGAAAATTACTTGTAGGGTCTATGACTAGTCCACCCCTGCAGGGTTCAGAAGGAAAAAAAACACCTTTTGGCTTTTGCAGTACAGGTTTTTGAGGATTGGTTTACATGTGCCATGTTGCCTTTGAACAACATCTGGGGTACCAGTACAGCTATTTACTGATAGTGATAAGCATTTTTTGCAGAATCACTCTCCATTGTCATTGGTTCTATTTTGGGGTGCATGCAATGTTTTGATCACTTTTTCCTCTTTTTGAGAAGCAGGAAAAAGAAATGCAGAAATTCCACTATTGCCTTTTTGGGTTTTGTTATTGCAGCGTACAACATTCATGATAAAAGTAATTTTATCATTATTACATATTAACATAGTAACATAGTATATAAGACCAAAAAAAGACATTTGTCCATCCAGTTCGGCCTGTTTCCTACAAGTTGATCCAGAGGAAGGCAAAAAACCCCTGTGAGGCAGAAGCCAATTTTCCCCACTTTAGGGGAAAAAAATTCCTTCCCGACTCCAATCAGGCAATCAGAATAACTCCCTGGATCAACGACCCCTCTCTAGTAGCTGTAGCCTGTAATATTATTACACTCCAGAAATAAATCCAGTCCCCTCTTGAATTCCTTTATTGTACTCACCATCACCACCTCCTCAGGCAGAGAGTTCCATAGTCTCACTGCTCTTACAGTGAAGAATCCTTTTCTATGTTTGTGTACAAACCTTCTTTCCTCCAGACGCAGAGGATGTCCCCTTGTCACAGTCACAGTTCTGGGGATAAATAGATGATGGGACAGATCTCTGTACTGACCTCTGATATATTTATACATAGTTATTAGATCTCCCCTCAGTCGTCTTTTTTCTAAAGTGAATAACCCTAATTTTGATAACCTTTCAGGGTACTGTAGATCCCTCATTCCAGTTATTACTTTAGTTGCCCTCCTCTGAACCCTCTCCAGCTCTGCTATGTCTGTCTTGTTCACAGGAGCCCAGAACTGTACACTGTACTCCATGTGTGGTCTGACTAGTGATTTGTAAAGTGGTAGGACTATGTTCTCATCACGGGCGTCTATGCCCCTTTTGATGCAACCCATTATCTTATTGGCCTTGGCAGTAGCTGCCTGACACTGGTTTTTGCAGCTTAATTTGCTGTTTATTATTCTGCTAGTCAATGCGAATCTTGCCACTTTTACACAAACATTTTAGTTTTTTTTTCCACCATTTTCTGTAAGCCATATATACATATATATATATATATATATAATGTGGGGAGTCGCTCTGGTAGACAGCGGTGCGGGTGCAGTTTAGAGGCAAAACAAGGAGTCCAGATGGTGCATCAAACAGTGTTTTATTCACACTTGCACGCCATAAAAGAAAAGCAGTCTCTTGGTGACAGTTCACACACAACGGAAATACTGTGGCAAAACAAAAACAGGCCAACACAGGGTCCAGTCACCTTGGGTGGTTTAGGTGCGGGTTCACACCTAGCAGTCGGCTCAGCCGCAGGCGATTCCACCTTCAGGTCGCAGGGAAACACCACCTTGCTGAGCTCCTTCCTCCAGGACAGAGAATTCCTCAGCCCTGTTTGCAGGCTCCAGGATAATCACACCCTCAGACACAGCTGCTGGCTGCGTTTTATACCCAGCCCAAAACATGGACTGGACCGTGGGGAGCAGCCACCCACCCTACTCTTTAGCTGCTCCCAGTAAGAGCCGGCCCGGATCGGCTTTGCAGCCATGCTATTTAACAGAGCAGCACTAGCTGCTGCAGACAAAAACCCGGCTCTCACCTCACCGAGGCCAGCAACCTCGGTGACACGTACCTGCTATCAAATACAACACCTTGCACCCTCTTACAATATATATATAAAAATTCTGGCAATGGACTTATATGATGGCTAATTTTTTTGTAGGATGCGTTGACATTTTTATTCTTCTAGGATACACAGTACATTTTGATTGCTCAATATTATACTTTTGTGAGGTGATGAAACAATGGTTGTTCTGGCACAGTTTTTATTTCTTTATTTTTTATGGCATTCCCATAATGGGGTAGATCATGTCATATGTTTATAGAGCCAGAATTATAATGTATATTGTATTAGTGTTGAGCGCGAATATTCGAATAGCGAATTTTTTTAGCGAATATCGGCACTTCGCTAATTCGCGAATATTTCGAATATAGCGCTATAAATTCGCTATTTCGAATATTCGTGTTTTTTTTTTAGTTATATTTTTTTCTTTCCCACTTCGCAAAAGTAGCTCTTATCTGTCCTGAGGATTCCTGGCTTCCTGGCTGCTCTAGTCAGTGCCCGTTGCCGCTTCTGCCGACTTCCGTGCTCATGGAGCGTCCCCATCACCATGGGAACGTCTCCATATACTAAAATGTACTGTCGGATTTGAGGAATTACGTTGAAATCGCAATGCGATTAATTCAAGTTATATTAATCGCATTGCGATTACAACTTAGCACTGCTATCTTACATAGGCTAGAATTAACGAATATGGAATATAGCACTAGCAGTGCTAAGTTGAAATCGCAATGCGATTACAACTTAGCACTGCTATCTTACATAGGCTAGAATTAACGAATATGGAATATAGCACTAGCAGTGCTAAGTTGAAATCGCAATGCGATTATTTCAAGTTAAATTAATCGCATTGCGATTTCAACTTAGCACTGCTGCTATATTCCATATTCGTTAACTTCGTTAATTCTAGCAAGCTGACCCATTATAAACCCAGCTCTAAGTTGAAATCGCAATGCAATTAATATAACTTGAATTAATCGCATTGCGATTTCTGCTTAGACCTGGTTTACTATGGTTGGCTTGGTAGTATTAGCGAATATGACGAATGTATTCGTCATATTCCTCAAAACGAAGATAACGAAGTATTCTCCATCCTCGTTTTAGCAACCTATTCGTCAACTTCGCTAATTCTAGCAATCAAATAGGAAGGTTGACTATAGAGAAAGCTGTGTTAAATTCGCTATGCAATTTTATTATTATTTTTTTTTTAATAGAATAATTATATTACTTGATAATTATTATAAATTATTCTATTTATTAAAAAAAAAAATTATATAAATCACATAACAGTTGTCTCTATAGTCAATTTATACACCATGCTGTACAATACAGTATAATCCCTGCACCATGCTGTACCTTATACAATATAGTTCATACACTATGATGTACAGTATACAGTATTATCCGTACGCCGTGCCATACAATATACAGTGTAACCCCTACACAGTGTAAGTGTTATACTGTATATTGTATAGCATGGTGTATGAATTATAATGTACTAGCAGAAGGACCCGGCTTCGCACGGGTATATTTCATCTATTTTGTTTCATGTTTCCGTGTGTCGTAAAAAGATATCAACAGTATCCCCAATAACAGTGACCTCTATAGTACCTGCCCCACTGTCTGCTGAGCTGTGTATCTAATCCTGTCCTGGGTGATACCATCTGCTGAGCTGTGTATCTAATCTTATGTTGTGTGATACTGTCTACTGAGCTGTGTATCTAATCCTATCTTGTGTGATACTGTCTGCTGAGCTGTGTATCTAATCCTATCCTGTGTGATACTGTCTGCGGAGCTGTGTATCTAATCCTAGCCTGTGTGATACTATCTGATGAGCTGTGTATCTAATCTTATGTTGTATGATACTGTCTGCTAAACTGTGTATCTAATCCTATCCTGTGTGATACTGTCTGCTGAGCGTGTATCTAATATTCTATCCTGTGCGATACTGTCTGCTGAGCATGTATCTTTTTTTTTTTTATAAGTATTTTTTTTATTTCAATCATCTCAAAAAACAAAATTCATAAAACAAAATTACAAAAAGAACCTCCCCATTCCTCCCCCCCCCCCTCAACCCACCCCACAATCCTGCAGGGAAGAAGAAAAAAAAAAAAAATTAAATTCCTCAACCATCCCAATCTCTCCAAACATTGGCCCATTTCGCATAGGACCCTCTTTGTCTGTGCATGATTCTCTCATAGATTTTTACCTTATCCACTAAACATAACCAGTTATTGCAGTCTAGAGCAGAGGGGGAAAACCATTCTCTGGCTACAAGAAGCCTGGCTAAAAACATCACTTTAGTCAACAGGCGGCCCTTCATGGGCTGGCAATTAACCTCTGATAGATCCCCTAAAATCCATACCTTAGGAGATAGAGGAATATCTATTTTAAGTCTCCGAATCAAGGTTGTTTGAATCATTCTCCAATATTTACTCACTATCGGGCAATCCCAGAACAGATGCATATGATCTGCCCCGGGGTCCCCACAGCGAAGACAGTCAGAGGAGGCTCTAAATCCCCTCTTATGGAGCCATAAAGGTGTCACATATATTTTGTGTATGATATTGAACTGTACAACAGTATGATTAAAATTGTGCGAAACCTGACTAAAATTCTCCCCTATATTCTCCCAATCCGGGGGACCCACCTCTGACAATAAAGCAGACCAGGATCTCTGTCCTGGAGAAAAACATTCCGAAAAAAAACTTTTCATCAAGTGCCTATAACAATGTGATAATTTAACTTTCATACCACCTTTCTTACAAATCAAATTGTGCAAAAATTCCGGAGTGTCTACTTCAAGTGAATAACTATCGACAATATTAAGAAGTGCTGACCTCAATTGAAAGTATGCATACCAAGCCACCTCACCTAAATTTAAATTCTGTTTTAGCTCCATAAGAGACAGGACTTGCCCATTTTTAACCACCTGATTCAGATATTGAATATTTCTCGTCCTCCAATATTGCCAACAGTTTAGGTCATCTAGTTTTAAAAGCTTTGAGTTATGCCATAATGGGGTACAGATAAGTGCTGCCTTGACTTTAAACCAACTCTTTATCACCAACCAGGCCTTTGTAGCCATTCTGCAGAAAGGTTTATAGCCAATCTGTGTATTAAGTAAATAGTCGGACTCCAATACTGTAAATAGATCTGAAAAGCCCGAGTCTTTCACCAGTTTTCTACAGAGTTGGCTATTCTCCCAGTCATTAAAGAAGCAGAGTTGAGAAGCCATGAAATATCCCCTAAAATAGGGGAGGTTAAGGCCTCCCCCACTGTAGGGCATAGAAAAATAAAGCGACTTTAGTCTCACCCGCTTCCTCCCCCATAATAAATCATTAATCATCCGTTCTATCAACCTAAAATGCTTATCTTCAATCCAAACGGGCGAATTGCGAAGAACATAAAGTACCTGGGGCAGCACCACCATTTTTATTAATGAAATTCTATCCCCTCTTGCAGGCAGAACTTTTTGCCATATCTTAATTTTTGATCTCACTTTCGACAATAGTGGAATCAAATTAAGTTGGAGATAATCTTGAGTTTTGGCAGAGGCTGTTATCCCCAGGTATTTTATTGAATCGGAGATCGATACCCGATTAGGGAGATTTTCCACAGATCCTCGCAATTTATCTACAGGGAGAAGAACAGTCTTCCCCCAATTAACCTCCAAGCCACAAGAATAAGAAAATAGGCTGACCAGTTCCATTATTCGAGGGAGTGTTTTTTCTGTTTGGTGAATAAAAAACAAGATGTCATCTGCGTAGAGGGATATACGATCCTGCTCCCCCATTACACCAAAGCCAGCCACTCTCGAGTCTTGCCTTATGCTAGCTGCAAGAGGTTCAATATAGATATTAAATAGGAGAGGGGAAAGAGGACATCCTTGACGAGTACCTCTGCCCAACACAAAACTCTCTGTCAGCATATCATTAACCCTAATTCTGGCCACTGGGCATTTATATAACAACTGAACCATCCCCATAAATTTGGGGCCAAAACCCATTCTTTTCATCACCTCCCAGAGAAACGTCCACTCGACCCTGTCGAACGCCTTAGTAGCATCCAGTGACAGGACCGAGCAGGCGCCCCCACTGGGAGACTGAATATTAGCAAATGTATCTAATATTCTATCCTGTGTGATACTGTCTGTTGAGCATGTATCTAATATTCTATCCTGTGTGATACTGTCTGCTGAGCATGTATCTAATATTCTATCCTGTGTTATGCTGTCTGCTGAGCTGTGTATCTAATATTCTATCCTGTGTTATGCTGTCTGCTGAGTTGTGTATCTAATCATATCCTGTCTGCTGAGCTGTGTACCTAGTGGTTGATTTTTAACTTTATTTTTTCAATCCCTGTTGGCTGAGTGGGAGAGGGCGTGGCCTAACTGGATTGGGGCGTGTCCTTTTGAACATTTTAATCTAAGACAGCAGTACGGTGTGAGCTGCAAAGAGAAAGTCACCCTCCCTCCGACCTCTGCAACTGACAGAAGTTGATTTTTAACTTCATTTTGTCAATACTCATTGGCTGCAGAGGGGGAGGGGTGTGTCCTAAATGTATAGGGGGTGTGGCTTAGCGCAGTGTTTCCCAATCAGTGTGCCTCCAGCTGTTGCAAAACTACAACTCCCAGCATGCCCACACAGCCAAAGGCTGTCCGGGCATGCTGGGAGTTGTAGTTTTGCAACAGCTGGAGGCACACGGGTTGGGAAACACTGGCTTAGCGGACCTAAAAGTTGATCTTTAACTTTATTTTTTCAATCCCTGTTCCCTTAGTGGGAGGGGGCGTAGCCTAACAGGATTAGGGGGGTGTCCTTTTAAACAGCTCTCTCTAAGACAGCAGCAATGTTCTGTCTGAATGTGAGCTGCATAGAGAAAATCACCCTCCCTCCCACCTCAGGAGGGGAGGGGGCATGGCCTAACCGAATCAGAGACGTGGCCTTTCAACAGCTCACCCTAAGACAGCAGTTCTATCTTCTCTGAGTGTGGGCTGCAGAGATAAAGTCACCGTCCCTCTCATCTCTGCAGCTGACAGAAGTTGATTTTTAACTTCATTTTTCACTGTTTGCTTAGTGGGAGGGGGGGTGGCCTAACAGGATCTGGGGCGTGTCCTTTTAAACAGTTCACTGTAAGACAGCAGCACTGTTCTGTCTGAATGTGAGCTGCAGGGAGAAAATCACTGTCCCAGGGGGTGTGGCCTAACCAAATCAGAGGTGTGGCTTATCTGGACCTGGAGGCAGGGTTTTAAGGGTGACTTGAATGGCCACCCTACTTTCCCCCTGAACTGTGACCTCCCTGGCACTCTGCCCCCTTAACAGTATCGTCCACAGTGCTCTGCCCCTTTAACCACTTCAGCCCCCCTAGCTTAAACACCCTTAATGACCAGGCCACTTTTTACAATTCCGCACTACACTACTTTCACCGTTTATTGCTCCGTCATACAACTTACCACCCAAATGAATTTTACCTCCTTTTCTTCTCACTAATAGAGCTTTCATTTGGTGGTATTTCATTGCTGCTGACATTTTTACTTTTTTTGCTATTAATCAAAAATGACCGAAATTTTTGCAAAAAAATGACATTTTTCACTTTCTGTTGTAAAATTTTTCAAAAAAAACTACATTTCTGTATAAATTTTTCTCTAAATGTATTGTTCTACATGTCTTTGATAAAAAAAAAGTCCAATAAGTGTATATTTATTGGTTTGGGTAAAAGTTATAGCGTTTACAAACTATGGTGCAAAAAAGTGAATTTCAGCATTTTGAAGCAGCTCTGACTTTCTGAGCACCTGTCATGTTTCTTCAGGTGCTAGAATGTCAGGATAGTATAAATACCCCCCAAATGACACCATTTTAGAAAGAAGACACCCCAAAGTATTCGCGGAGGGGCATGGTGAGTTCATGTATCATTTAATTTTTTTTCACAAGTTAGCGGAAAATGACACTTTCTGAGAAAAAAAAAAAAAAAAAGTTCAATTTCTGCTAACTTCTGGCAAAAAAAAAAAAGAAATCTTAGACGGACTCACTATGCCCCTCAGTGAATACCTCGGGGTGTCTACTTTCCGAAATGGGGTCATTTGTGGGGTGTGTTTACTGTTCTGGCATTTTGGGCGGGGCTAAATTGTGAGCCGCCATGTAAAACCTAAAGGTACTCGTTGGAATTTGGGCCCCTTTGCGCACCCAGGCTGCAAAAAAGTCTCACTTATGTGGTATCGCCGTACTCAGGAGAAGTAGGGCAATGTGTTTTGGGGTGTATTTTTACATATACCCATGTTGGGTGAGAGAAATATCTCTGTAAATTGTCAACTTTGTATAAAATTTTTTAAAAGTTGTCGTTTACAGAGATATTTTTCACACAAAGTATGGGTATATATAAAAATACACCCCAAAACACAGAGATATTTCTTTCACCCAACATGGGTATATGTAAAAATACACCCCAAAACACATTGCCCCACTTCTCCTGAGCACGGCGATACCACATGAGTGACACTTTTTTGCAGCCAAGATGCGCAAAGGGGCCCTAAAACCAATGAGTACCTATTAGGAGGGCATTTTTACGCAATTTTCTTCTCACGCTTTAGGGCCCCTAAATTGCCAGGGCAGTATAAATAACCCACATGTGACCGCATTTTGGAAAGAAGACACCCCAAGGTATTCTGTGAGGGGCATGGCAAGTTCATAGAAGATTTTTTTTTTGGCACAAGTTAGCGGAAATTGATTTTTTATTGTTTTTTCTCATAAAGTCTCCCTTTCTGCTAACTTTTGACAAAAAGTTAAATTTTTCATGGACTCACTATGCCCCTCAGCGAATACCTTGGGTTGTCTTCTTTCCAAAATGGGGTCATTTGTGGTATGTTTGTACTGTTCTGGCATTTTGGGCGGGGCTAAATTGTGAGCAGCCATATAAAACCTAATACTCAGTTCACACTTTCGCGTAAAACGCCGCTTTCGAACGCGCAAAAAAACGCACAACAGTACAGGAACCATGCATTCCAATGGAGGTGGTTCACACTTGCGCGTTTTAATGCGCGTTCGTAGGCGCCTAAAAACGTCCGACGCATAGGCAAGTATGTTCGCGTTAATTCAGGCGTTTATCCAGCGTTTGGTTCCAATAGACTTCAATGGGAAACGCGATAGGCGTGTTGTTCGGGCGTTTGTGCAGCGTAAAACGCGCCTATGGATGCGCGTTTTACAAAGTTTGCAACATGCTGAATCAGCCACCATGGAATGTCACACCTCTAAAGCACTCAGATTGGCCAAACTATATCATTGATCATTGGCCAACTATGCAGTCAATCACATAAACGCGCGTCAAACGCGCCTACACTATTTACCAAAACGCTTGAAAAAACGCGCCTAAACGCCAGTCTTGAACGCACAAAAAACGCTAGGCTTCAAAACGCTCAGGTCTGAACCCAGTGTAAAGGTACTCGTTGGAATTTGGGCCCCTTTGCGCACCTAGGCTGCAAAAAAGTGTCACTCATGTGGTATCGCCTTACTCAGGAGAAGTAGGGCAATGTGTTTTGGGGTGTATTTTTACATATACCCATGTTGGGTGAGAGAAATATCTCTGTAAATTGACAACTTTGAATAAAAAATTTTAAAAAGTTGTCAGTTACAGTGATATTTCTCACACACAGTAGGGGTATATGTAAAAATACACCCCAAAACACATTGCCCTACTTCTCCTGAGTTCGGCGATACCACATGAGTGACACTTTTTTGCAGCCAAGATGCGCAAAGGGGCCCTAAAACCAATGAGTACCTTTAGGATTTCACAGGCCATTTTTACGCATTTGGATTCTCACGCTTTAGGACCCCTAAAATGCCAGGACAGTATAAAAACCCCACAAGTGACCCCATTGTGGAAAGAAGACACCCCGAGGTATTCTGTGAGGGGTATGGCGAGTTCACAGAGAAAAAAAAAAATTTGGCACAAGTTAGCGGAAATTGATTTTATTTTTATTTTTTACAGTCTCATATTCCACTAACTTGTGACAAAAAAATAATATTTTACATGAACTCACCATACCCCTCAGCGAATACCTTGGGGTGTCTTCTTTCTAAAATGGGGTCACATGTGAGGTTTTTGTACTGCTCTGGCATTTTAGGGTCTCCGCAATCATTACACGTATGGCCAGCATTAGGAGTTTCAGCGATTCTCCTTATATTGAGCATACGGGTAATGAGATTTTTTTTCCCGTTCAGCCTCTGGGCTGAAAAAAGAAAAAAAAATGAACGCCACAGATTTCCTCATTCGCATCGATCAATGTGGATGAATAAATCTCTGCCAAAAAATGTGCAAAGAAAAAAGTAGCAAGGCCCCATTCACACGTCCGCAATAATGTCTGCATCTATTCCGCAATTCTGCGGAATAGATGCGGACCCATTCAGTGTGAATGGGGCTGGCGGTGATGCGGAGAGCACACTATGCGCTCGCCGCATCAGCATTTGCGGAGCTGCGGCCACAAACTTCCGGGTTTCGGCCACCAAACATCCGGCCGCAGCTCCGCAAAAGATAGAGCATGTCCTATTCTTGTCCGCAATTGCGGACAAGAAAAGGTATTTTCTATATAGTTCTGGCAATGTGCGGATCCGCAAAATGCGGAAAGCACATTGCTGGTGTCCGTGTTTTGCGGATCCGCGGATCCATGGATCCATGGATCCGCGGATCCGCAAAACACATACGGACGTCTGAATGAGCCTTACAGGGGGTAATTAGTGTCAGGGGGTGACATGGGGTGATCGGGGGTTAATCAGGGGTTAATCAGGGGTTAATCAGGGGTTAATCAGGGGTTAATCAGGGGTTAATCAGGGGTTAATCAGGGGTTAATCAGGGGTTAATCAGGGGTTAATCAGGGGTTAATCAGTGACTGGGGTGGGGTGGATCTGTGTGGTGATTGGTGCACTTATAAAAGTTTCCTTTGGTGGTCCCAAGCAAAAGGGACCACCAAAGGAACGATCAGCAAGCATATCAGACGCTGTTAGCAAAACAGCGTCTGATATGCCATTTTTTTTAACTTCTACAGCCTGCCAGCGCACGATCAGCGCTGGCAGGCTGTAGTTTACCTTGTCCCCGACGTGATCCTGTGAACGCGATCTCGCCTCTCGCGAGATGACGCGCCCGCGCGTCAGAGAGGAATAGACCGACCGCCTGCAGGACGCAATCCTGCGTTACGCGGTCGGAAAGCTAACCTGCAGCAGTGAAGAGAAAGAAAAATGGCTGAGTTGTCATGGAAACCTCAGGAAATAAGGTACTAAGTGCTATTAGGCCATGGTTTTACTTCAATAGCGATTATCCTGGTGACAGATTTCCTTTAAACGTCATCTAGAGCAGTGATGAGACTTGGCTGAGTTGTTATGGTTACCTGGAGTAAAACTGTGTGTGTGGAGATAAACTGTCGGGGAGCAGTAAGTGACAGTTTGAATTCAAGTTAAAGGCTTTGCTGCCTTGTATTGTTTATAAGCATGTCATTTTTTGGGAATATCTCAGGAACGGTAAGTCCTAGAGAGCTGAGACCCGGTCTAAAACCTTCCCGGACACCTGATGTACCCATGTGCCAAATTTGGTGAAGATCGGTCCAGTCATTTGGTCGCGCATAAAGAACGTCCGGACGTCTAGGCAGACAGAAATTCATTTTTATATATATAAGAGATACTGCATAGCATAGTGTATGCATTATAATGTTTATTGTACATCATGGTGTATGAACTATACTGTATATTGTACGGCATAGTGTATGGATTATAATGAGTATGGTATAATTAGTATTGTGTAGGGTTTATACTGTATACTGTACAACAAGGTATTTGAATAATGTATACTGTATAGCATGGTGTATGAACTATACTATATATTATACAGCATGGTGCATATATTGTACTGGATGGTGCAGGGGTTATACTGTATGCTATTTGATGTGACAATTATCCTAGGTTTTCCTATCACCCACCTTTGGGGGATCTTTGGCCAGCTCTAAGCTGCCAAGTTTTAGAAGGAACATTGTCTATGTGTACATCATTCACACGGTGAACTAGTTTTCCGATTATTTAGTAAGTCTAGGATTGAAGGAAATGTATGATCATGTTTTTACGTTAAATATATTTTTTAAGAATTGTTTTTTAATTTTCCATGTTACTATCTATATTTAAAAAAATTATATATTCCTGCAGTTTTCATGTGGCGACAAGGTGTAATCATAGGTCACATAATTTCCTTTTCTGTAAAAGTAACTTTCCATAGATGTTCTCATTATCATCACAGGCAGAATTACAATGACAAGTAACTCCTATATATAGATAACACAGGATCCACCATTCACAATTGTGGATAGCACTGCTGATCTACTCCTTTCTAACCTCTGCACACGTCAACTCTTCCATAGACGTCAATAGGGTCAGCTCCTCTTCATTATGTCTATGACCCATGGGGCTGCTTTTAAAAGACAGGAAATATTAACATATTTTAGGCCTAGTGGCCAGAGTTAAAACTGTGCAATGTTATAATTGTTTTTAAATATAAAAATTGACATGGAAAATTTAAAAGAAAATCACCTAACACGGTTTAACAATTTCCTGCTAACACATTCCCTCTATTGCCAAGCATGCAATTTCTTGGCCAAGAAAAGTTACAGGAGCCATCTCTGTCCTATTATCCTAATTGTCTTGAAATAATGTGATGGTGGAAAGGGAAAATGAACCCAACATATTGCATTACAGATTAATAATGGCTCTGGAGCTGGTCTTCCTAAAAGCACCAGTGTTCACTTCCTGTGTTAAACGTCACAAATGTTTGTAGTTTAAAAGCAGTTAAGCCTTCTAAAGATAGCTGTGTGACATTGCTGATACAATAATGCTTAAGGACTTCAATGTGATGCATGTGAGAAAGCAAATTCAAGTTTTTTGAGTCTAAAGTTGCTTATATTGAGCTGCCAAGGTAAAGGTTTTGTGAAAATACATTATTAGAAGTGAGGGGAGGGGATGTCACATTTTATTCCTTGTAATTTATTACCACTTTGCTAGTTTATCTGTTGCTGTTTTGTTTGTATGAATGCCTGAAAATATTGTATCTGGCCTTAGATGTTGAGTCGTTGGAGGGTGGGGGAGTGGGTGTGACAGGGGGAATGCAAGCTGTGGATTACTTCTACTAAAACAAGCAGTTTCACCAGCTTTTCAACCTAAATGAAAGGCCAAGCTAGTCATTTTTTCATATGGCTTCACTATTAATGGATTTTGACAGTGTGCTCATTACTTACTCATGAGTAAGACAGTTTGTCAAAACACATAGACCCCAACATAGTCCGGTCAGCCTATGGAAGTTTAAAGGGATTCTGTCACCTCGTTTTATCCTATAGAGCTAAGGACATGCACGGCTAGATCGCCACTAGCATGTCCGCAATATACATGTCCCATATCTCTGTGTGCTTTTATTGTGTTTAAAAAATGATTTTATAGATATGAAAAATTAGCCTTGTTATCCACTTGACGACTGCCCATAGACTATAAACGTCCTATGGGCGGTTGTCTATCTCTGAATGGACGTTTTAGAACGTCCATTCAGAGAAGGCATCTGCACGCTAATCGTGCTGATGCAGAGCAGGTTACCTGCTGTCAGTGACAACCAGACAACCCAGAGAGAAGGCAGGGACCGTGCCCAAGTGTCCCTGCCTTCTAAATCGCCGCAGACGCAGCGCTCGGTGAGCGCTGTGTCTGATTTGCAGGAAACGCTATGCGGCCCAGGGCCAGCAGTGTGCAGGAGCTGTCAGGTCTCTCACAGACCTCGACCAGCCCTGCACTGAAGCTGTAAAGCATAGTATTACGCTGGGTTCAGACCTGAGCGTTTCTGAGACGCGCGTGTTCCGCGCGTTTTACGTGCGTTTTTGGCATTAGTAAACACGCGTTTTATACGCGTTTGTGTGATTGACTGCAGTGTTGTCCAATGACCAAATATCCCTGTCTATATGAAGTTTGGCCTTTCCAGCATGTTGCAAATTCATAAACGTGCGTTCGAACGCACGTTTTCAGTGTCAAAAACGCGCAAAATACAAGCGTTGCGCGTTCCCATTGAAGTCTATGGGGCAAAACGCACGACAAACACCCCAAAAAAAGCTCAAGTACTTGTTTATGCGTCGGGCGTTTTTCAGCGCATTCGAACATGCTGTAAAACGCGAAAATGTGAACCAGTCCAATAGGGAAGCATTGGTTTGCATCGGTTATGCGTTTTACAGCGCGTTCGAACGTGCTGTAAAACGCGCAAGTGTGAACTGAGGGTTATGCTGTACAGCCTCTCTGGGGGGTGTGTTTCACCTGCTACTATGTCAGCCCTAGTTACAGGAGAAATCAATAGTGAAAAAGAAAAAAAAAAGTGAAGGTAAAATGTCCCCCAGAGGTCTTGTATGAACTTACGGGGGATGCAAAGTGTAAAATAAGAAAATTAAGTGTTTTTAAAAAAAATAAAAAATGGTTTCAAATAAAGAAAATAAAAATCCCCAATTAATTAATAAAAAAAGTTAAAAATAGAAAAAATAAAATGGACATATTTGGTATTGCTGTGTCCGTGACGGCAGGCTCTATAAACATATCACATCATCCACCCTGTCCGATAAACACCATAAAATAAAAAACATTTTTGTCATCTTATATCACAAAAAGTGCAGCAGCAAGCGATCAAAAACGTATATGCCCCACAAAATAGATCCAATAAAACCGTCACCTCATCTCGCAAAAAATGAGCCCCTACATAAGAAAATAGCTTAAAAAATGTAAAAATTATAGCTCTCAGAACATGCAAACATTACAACATTATTTTTTGTATAAAAAAAGCTATTATTGTGTTAAAGTAAAATAAATATAAAAAAGTATACATATTAGGTATCGCCGCATACGTAAAAACCAGTTCTATAAAAATATCACATGACCTAACCCGTCACATGAACACCGTAATAAAAATAAAATACAAACAGTGCCGAAAAAAAACTATCACATAAAGTGCAACACCAAGCGATCAAAATGGCAAATTCCCAGCAAAATAGTATCAGTCACACAAAAAATGAGACTCTAACTAAGACAAATCGGCCAAAAAATAAAAAAGCTATGGCTACCAGACTATGGAGACACTAAAACATACATTTTTTTGATTTTAAAAATGCTATTATTGTGTAAAACTTAAATAAGAAAAAGTATACATATTAGGAATGGCTGCATCCGTAACAACCTTCTCTATAAAAATATCACATGATTTAACCCCTTAGGTGAACGCTGTAAAAATAACTAAATACTGTGCTAAAACAACTAATTTGTTGCTCACCTTGCCGCATAAAGTGTAATAATGAATGATCAAAAAAATCCCAGGCATATTGGCCACTTACCACACACCCGCCCATCGGGCCACAGAGCCCATACCAGCTAGCCGAACAGGCACTTTACAGGAGACACAGTGCGGCTCATCCAGTTTCCTGAAGAAGGCCTTGAGCCGAAACGTCCTTACATGTGAAACTGTTATAACCGCATGTTCTGTGTCAAGTCTCAATAAACCACTTGAAGAATTAACAGAGTTGTCCAGGAACATCATTTCTACATACACAAGACGATCGGCAGAAAAATAAAAAAAAATATGGCGTTCAGAAAATGGAGACACAAAACCATAATTATTTTTTTAAAATGCTTTATTATGTAAAAACTGAAACATACCAAAAAAGAAAGTAGACATTTTTTATATAATTTCGTCCGTAACAACTTGCTCTATAAAAATAGTGCATGAAATACTGTGTCAGATCAATGTTTAAAACAATTAAAAGTAAACAGTTCCAAAACAGCCATTTTTTTTTTACATTGCCTCACAAAAAATATAATATAGAGCAATCAAAAATCATATGCACCCCAAAATAGTACCAATAAAACTGGCACCTTAACCCCTAGTTTCCAAAATAGGGTCAATTTTTGGGAGTTTCTACTGTCAGGGTGCATCAAATGGGACAAGGCATCTAAAAACGAGCTCAGCAAAATCTGCCCTCCAAAAACCATATGGCGTTACTTTCCTTCTGCGCTTTGCCATGTGCCCTTACAACAGTTTACGACCACATATGGGGTATTTCTGTAAACCGCAGAATCAGGGTAATAAATACAGAGTTTTGTTTGGCTGTTAACCCTTGATGTTTTAAAGAAAGAAATGGATTAAAATGGAAAATCTACAAAAAAAGTGAATTTAATTCTTGTGGAACGGAATTTAATTCTTGTGTAATGGAAGGGTTAACAAAGTTTGTAAAATCAGTTTTGAGTAACCTGGGGGGGGGGGGTGTAGTTTCTACAATGGGGTCATTTATGGGGGAGTTTCCACTGTGTAAGCCCCACAATGTGACTTCAGACCTGAACTGGTCCTTAAAAAGTGGGTTTTGAAAATTTTCTTAAAAATTTTAAGAATTGCTTCTAAACTTCTAAGCCTTCTAAAGTCCTAAAAAAATAAAATGACATTTACAAAATGATGCCAACACAAAGTAGACATATGGGGAATGTTAAGTAATCAATGTTTTATGAGGTATCACTTTCTGTTTTAAAAGCAGAGAAATTCAAATTTTAAAAACTGTGAATGTTTCAACATTTTTGGGAAATTTGGAATTTTTTCACAAATAAAGGTGAAATATCATGACTCAAATTTATGACCATCATGAAGTACAATATGTCACAAGAAAACAATCTCAGAACGGCTTGGATAAGTAAAAGTGTTCTAAAGTTAACGCCACATAAAGTGTCACGTCAGATTTGCAAAATTTGGCCTGTTCAGGAAGGGGTAAATGGCCTGGACTGGAAGTGGTTAAGGAGCCCAAGGGGCTGTACTAACCTTCTTGGAGCGCATCCATGCCCCCCCTGTGATGGAGCCCAGCACCGCCTGTGTCTCCAAATCTCCTCCTTGCTCACAGTTAGATCGCCGTAATCTCGCGATGCGCGAGCTTGCGCATGCGCAGTTCCTTCCCTGAGGCTGATGCCAGCACAGGGAAGGAACACCATGCCGACACTGCGCATCGCGATATTACAGTGATCTAACTCTGGGTTAAGCTCTGGGTTTCCTAGCAGCAATGCTAAATACAAACAATTTTACATGCTGCTAGCGATATAAACCTGAAAATAATTTGGAATACATTTATCTAAAGATGTGTTAAATAATACAGGGTTCTAAAATGCGTGAAAGATGTCACATGGAGACTTATCTTGATACTTTTCCCTGCGTGTGCTTCTTTGGAAGACAATTGATAATATCTTCATTTTAAACCACATGGATGTTTTGTTGTGTTCACAGGGAATTTTCATGTATTTTTCTGTCCCAAATATTATATATATATATATATATATATATATATATATATATATATATATACACACACACACAGTGGATATAAAAAGTCTGCACACCCCTGTTAAAATGTCAGGTTTCTGTGCTGTAAAAAAATGAGACAAAGATAAATCATTTCATAACTT
Source organism: Bufotes viridis (assembly GCA_033119425.1). Lineage (NCBI taxonomy): Eukaryota > Metazoa > Chordata > Amphibia > Anura > Bufonidae > Bufotes > Bufotes viridis. Next base: position 332,011,233 of record CM065590.1, on the reverse strand, counting down.
TTTCCACCTTTAATGTGACCTATAAACTGCACAACTCAATTGAAAAACAAACTGAAATCTTTTAGGTGGAGGGAAGAAAAAATATTAAAATAAAATATGGTTGCACTAATACTTTGTTGAAGCACCTTTTGATTTTATTACAGCACTCAGTCTTTATGGGTATGAGTCTATCAGCATGACACATTTTGACTTGGGAAGATTTGCCCACTCTTCTTTGCAAAAACACTCCAAATCTGTCAGATTGTGATGGCATCTGTGCATCTCCTGTGCACAGCCCTCTTCAGATCCCCCCACATATTTTCAATCGGATTCAGGTCTGGGCTCTGTCTGGGCTATTCCAAAACTTTAATTTTCTTCTGGTGAAGCCATTCCTTTGTTGATTTGGATGTATGCTTTGTGTCGTTGTCACGCTGAAAGAAGTTCTTCTTCATGTTCATATTCAGCTTTCTAGCAGAAGCCTGAAGGTTTTGTGCCAATATCGACTGGTATTTGGAACTGATCATAATTTCCTCTATTTTAACTAAGGCCCCAGTTCCAGCTGAAGAAAAACAGCCCCAAAGCATGATGCTGCCACCACCATGCTTCACTGTGGGTATGGTGTTCTTCTGCTGATGTGCAGTGTTGTTTTTACGCCAAACATATCTTTTGGAATTATGGCCAAAAAGTTCAACCTTGGTTTTATCAGACCATAACACCTTTGCCCACATACTTTTGGGAGACTTCAGATGTGTTTTTGCAAAATGTAGCCTGGCTTTGATGTTTTTCTTCGTAAGAAAAGGCTTTCATCTTGCCACTCTACCCCATAGCCCAGACATATGAAGAATACAGGAAAAAGGCTTTCATCTTGCCACTCTACCCCATAGCCCAGACATATGAAGAATACAGGAGATTGTTGTCACATGTACCATACAGCCAGTACTTGCCAGATATTCCTGCAGCTCTTTTAATGTTACTGTAAGCCTCTTGGTAGCCTCCTCAACCAGTTTTCTTCTTATCTTTTCATCAATTTTGGACAGACGTCCAGTTCTTGGTAATGTCTCCACTTGATGATGACTATCTTCACTGTGTTCCATAGAATATCTAATACCTTGGAAATGTTTTTGTACCGTTCTAACCGATACCTTTTAACAATGAGATCCCTCTAATGCTTTGGAAGCTCTCTGTGGACCATGGCTTTTGCTGTGGGATGCGACTAAGAAAATTTCGGGAAAGACCAAGTAGAACAGCTGAACTTTATTTGGGGTTACCAGAGGCACTTTAAATGATGGCAGGTGTATGCTGACTCCTATTTAACAAGATTTTGAATGTGATTGATTAATTCTGAACACAGTACATCCCCAGTTAAAATAGGGTGTGCGCACTTATGCAACCACATTATTTAAGTTTTTTTGTTTTCTTCCCTCCACCTAAAAGATTTCAGTTTGTTTTTTAATTGAGTTGTTTCTGAAATTATTTATCTTTGTCTAATTTTTTTACAGCACAAAAACCTGACATTTTAACAGGGGTGTGTAGACTTTTTATATCCACTGTAAATGCAAGTATCTTAGAGACCAGACTATAAATTATACATTTTCTTCACTTAAGTGATGGAGGACATGGTCAAAGTTAAACACATAGGCCTCTTGCACACAAAAGTTGTGCATCAGTTCTGTGCATTGGGGACTGCAATTTGCCCAAGGCGCGGGCAACATCCGTGCGGCGGCTGGGACGAATCGAGACCCATTCAACTTGAATGGGTCAGTGATCCGTCTTCACCGCACCGCAAAAAAATATAACAAGTTCTATTTTTTAGCGGTGCGGAGGCACGGACAGAAACACCACGGAAGCACTTAATAGTGCTTCCGTGGGGTTCTGATCCATGCTTCAGTTTCGCATCTCCTTGATTGCGGACTCATTCAAGTGGATGGGTCTGCAACCGTGATGCAGATTGCACACGGACTGGTGCACACGGGCCCGCAATAGGGCCACGGACAAACAGCGTTCATGTGCAAAAGGCCTAATCTGCGCTCACGTTCCACTGCCAAGGCTGCTGGGGAGGGGAGTGGGGGGTGGCAGGAGCAGTACCAGCTCCATCAGCAGCATCCTGAGTCTACAGTCGCTGATAAGTAGCTTTCTTCACCCGCATAGTGAAGAAACTACTTACCAGCAGCAGCAGGTGGACCTGGAGCAGGATCTGAATCAGTAGGTGGTGGCATACTTGGACTGCACCCTGCCACCCCATATCGAAGATCCACTGGACTACTAGGTAGCAAAACTGTATTTGTGGCTGCAACTAGCAGAATTTTCCCTGGAAAAGCTGTCCTGCCTGGCCAGTAGTGTGGCATCAGAGTGGGTGTTTAGTGCAGCGGGGGACATATTTATCCCAAGAAGAACTTGCCTGTCCACCCAAAATGTGGAGAGATTGACCTTTGTCAAGATGATCTCCTCATGCTGCCACCACCTCCAGACTCTGTAATTGTGCCGCTTTGTGGTCTCCTCATGCTGCCGCCACCTACTGAGTCTGTCATTGTGCCACTAGGTGGCCTTCTCCTGATGCTACCAACTCCAGACTGTGTCATTGTGCCACTTGGTGGCCTCCTTATACTGCTGCCACCTCCAAATTCTGTCATTGTGCCGCTTTGTGGCCTACTCATGCTGCCGCCACCTCCAGACTCGGTTATTTTGCCACTCTGTGGCCAACTCATGCTGCTGCCACATTCACACTCTGTCATTGGGCCGCTCTCTGGCCTATTCATGCTACTGCCACCTCCAGACTCTGCCATTGTGCAGCTCTGTAATCTTCTTATGCTGCTGCCACCTACACACTCTGTCATTGTGCCACTTGGTGGCCACCTCATACTGCTACCTCCTCCAGACCCTGTCATTGGGCCACTCTGTGGTCTTCTCATGCTGATTTTACCTCACCACTATGTCATAGGTCCACTCTGTGCACTTCTCATGCTGTTGCCAACTTCCCCACTTCATGACTGGGCCACCACCTCCTGACTCTGTAATTGTGCCGCTCTGTGGTCTCCTCATGCTGCCACCACCTACAGACTCGGTCATTGTGCAACTTGGTGGCCTCCTCATACTGCCACCACCTCCAGACTCTGTCATTGTGCCGCCCCGTGGCCTGTTCATGCATCTCTGTAATGGAGATGCCCCTTTGCTAGGTTTTCCATCCTTTGAGGGATATCTGGCTTTCATTGTGATGTAGACCCATAACTGGGGCTCCACAGTTATTTTGCATACTATTTATGCTACTGCCACCTCCAGACTCTGTCATTGTGCAGCTCTGTGATCTTCTTATGCTGACGCCACCTGAAGACTCTGTCAGTGTGCCACTCAATGGCTTCCTCATACTGCCGCCACCTCCAGATTCTGTCATTGTGCCACTCGGTGGCCTTCTCCTAATGCTGCTACCACCAGCTACAGACTGTCATTGTGCCACTTGGTGGCCTCCTCATATTGCTTTCTCCAGACCCTGTCATTGGGCCACTCTGTGGTCTCATGCTGCTTTTACATCACCACTATGTCATAGGACCACTCTGTGGACTTCAGATGCTGTTGCCAACCTTCCCACTTCATGACTGGGCCACTATTTTGCCTTTCTGCCTGGCTGACATCATCATTTATTTGACACTTCCTATGATCTGTCAGAAGGAAGGAAAACGAGAAGCACAGCGAAACCTTTCTGTGTAGCAGTTTTAAGGCCTGTATGGTCCCATCAGAACTGGCTTATGATTTGGTAGCCAAAAGCAGGAGTGTGTAGAAAACACAGAAGACATGCAAATATTCCATTCACGTGACATCTCGGTTTTAGATCCACTCCGTTTTTTTTTTTGCCTTTAGCAATACTGATGGATTATTGAGCAAATGCTCAACAGAGTGAAGGCTGCCCCACAGACAGGATTCAATTATTCTGGGTAATTGTTCTGACAGATCAGAGAATGGGGAAAATTAATCAGTGACGTCAACACAAACGCTGACACCCCCTCCACTCTATAGTAGAAGTATCGCCTCACACATATGTAAGAGTGTTTAGCTTTATGGACACCTTTTGGCGCAATACACCTAGCCCAGATGGTAGTGTGAAGAGTAAATTTTATTTGACAACGCGTTTCGGGGTCTCGGCGACCCCTTTATCAAGTCTATAAAAAGATAGTGTTGATAAAAGATTTATAGACTTGATAAAGGGTCGCCGAGACCTCGAACGCGTTGTCAAATAAAATTTACTCTTCACACTACCATCTGGGCTAGGTGTATGCGCTAAATGTCCATAAAGCTAAACACTCTTACATATGTGTGAGGCGATACTCTACTATAGACGAGATTCCGAACGGCGGCCCAGCCAGCCACCAACGGGAATTTTGGACGTACCTGGCAGCATCCACCGATTATCCCCCTACAGCGCAACATATAAAGAACGGGTAAAAAAGTAAAAAAGAAATAAACAAGGTGAGCACACAACTAATATTTTAATAGCACAATAACACAGTTCCTAGACGTATTACCCTATGAGCGCCTTCTCGTTTCACGGCTTCATTCCACCCCCTCCACTCTGTCAGGGGAGCTCTACTTGTATAAGCGTTTAATAGAACAGGTTCTATAGATATCTATGTGGAATCAGCTGATGAGGGTGTAAAAGGAGTGCGCTTCTTCTTGAGGCTAACATCTACTTGTAAGGATGAGTTGATACTTGTGTATTTGGTCAGTTTTGGCCCCGTGACCGCCCAAATAAGTGAAGTATGCAGTGATTCTAAGAGCGACGCCTGTCATCTGCATGTCATACGGACTCACAGTATTATTTCACTACGAAAGCAAACTCACTATGCGTGTTACTGCAAGGCACAGTGTTCTACACCATTATAAAGGCTCTCAGCAGCCAGGAAATTGTTGTTTTTAACACAATTCACCGAGAATATATTCGGATCGAATCAAATTTTTCCCAAAAAATTCTGCAAATCGGCAAATCTCATTTTTGAAAAATTCGCTCATCTCTAGTTACTAGATAAATTTGCACTTAAGTTTTTGACAACTAAAAATGCCACAGTGCTTTTTACTTGTTCACCTGCATTTATTTTTATGGCATTTGTGGGGCATTTTTTGCAAACAGTGTGCTTGTCCTCTAGTATTTTCTTCATGGCATTTTCCCCCCAGAGAATTAAATATAGAAAATGTAAAAAAAACAGCAATATCTACGGCATGCTGAATTTTATAAAAAAAAGCCAGAAATAAACAAAATTCTACCTAATTAAGGGCTCATGCACACAGCCGTTGCCCGGTGAGTCCACAATACACTGGGCACCAGCAGTGTGTAGCCCGCATTGAATGGGTCCGCAAATCTGGAGATGCGGGGCGGAAGCTTGGATCGGAACCCCACGGAAGCACTACAGAGTGCTTTTGTGGTGTGTCTGGCCATGCCTCCGCACCGCAAAAAAGTAGTGCATGCACTACTTTTTTTCGGTGCAGACCGCCGGATTCGGATTGCGGACCCCATTCAGTTTGCGATCAGCAGCATGGGTATTGACCGCTTACGCTCATAGGCATGAGCCCTGACAAAAATGTCACTTGTCCTGCAATTTTTGTTTTCTTTAGGCCTCTTTAACACGGGCGTCATGTTTGACGCCCCCGGGTAAGAGGCGAGTGCGTTGCGGGAATATGCGCGACTTTTCCGCGTGGGTGCAAACGTTTGTAATGCGTTTTGCACGCGCGTGTGAAAAATCGCCATGTTTGGTACCCAGACCCGAAGCCAGACTTCATCACTGAAGTCCGGTTTCGGGTAGAGTATTCTGGAGAATTTATTATTTTCCCTTATAACATGGTTATAAGGGAAAATAATAGCATTCTTAAAAAAAAAAAGAATGCTTAGTAAAATGAAGATGAAGGGGTTAAAAATAATAAAAGTTAACTTACCTTAGCCACTGGATCGCGTAGTTGCGATCTGTCTTCTCTTTTCCAGCATCAGCTAACAACTAAAGGACCTGTGATGACGTCACATCACATGGTCCAATCACATGGTCCATCACCATGGTAAGATGGACCATATGATTGGACCATGTGATGTGACATCATCACAGGTCCTTTAGTTGTTAGCTGATGCTGGAAAAGAGAAGACAGATCGCAACTACGCGATCAAGTGGCTAAGGTAAGTTAACTTTTATTATTTTTAACCCCTTCATCTTCATTTTACTAAGCATTCTTTATTAAGAATGCTATTATTTTCCCTTATAACCATGTTATAAGGGAAAATAATAAAGATCTGGTCCCGTTGATAAGCAACCATGCGGGAAAATCGCACTGCACTTGCTTGCGAATGCTTGCAATTTTCCCGCAGACTCATTCACTTCTATGGGGCCTGCGTGGCGTGAAAAACGCACAATATAGAGCATGCTGCGATTTTCACGCAACACTGAAGTGATGCGTGAAAATCACCGCTCATGTGCACAGCCCCATAGAAAAGAATGGGTCCGGATTCAGTGCGAGTGCAATGCGTCCTCCTCACGCATTGCACCCGCGCGGAAAACTCGCCCGTGTGAAAGGGGCCTTAGACTTTCCACCTGTAGCTGGGATTTTTTTACCGCATAAAACACACCAGCAATTGCAGGTGCAGAAAGAAAAATAAATTCAAAAGTGCAGAAAAACACTGGCAAAAACATATGTGTTAAAGCCCCCTTACAGGGTTAGGGCTTATGCACACAAACATATTTTCTTTCAGTATCCATTCATTTTTTTTGCGGACCATAGGTGCAACCATTCATTTCAAAGGGTCCCCAAAAAAACAGATCCCCAAATCCCCAAATAGAAGTTACGGTCCCCAAAAAAACTGATGTATTTGCATTCTGTTTCCATATGTCCGTTCCTCCAAAAAAAATAGAACATAGCAAATGTGGTGCCAATATTCAAAAAGGGTCCAAAAACAGAGCCTGGAAATTATAGGCCGGTAAGTTTAACATCTGTTGTTGGTAAACTGTTTGAAGGGTTTCTAAGAGATGCTATTTTGGGGTATCTCAATGAAAATAAGCAAATGACGCCATATCAGCATGGCTTCATGAGGGATCGGTCATGCCAAACGAATTTAATCAGCTTCTATGAGGAGGTAAGTTCTAGACTTGACAGCGGCAAATCAATGGATGTCGTATATCTGGACCTCTCCAAAGCATTTGACACTGTACCTCATAAAAGGTTAGTATATAAAATGAGGATGCTCGGACTGGGAGAAAATGTCTGTATGTGGGTAAGTAACTGGCTGAGTGACCGAAAACAGAGGTGGTTATTAACGGTAGATACTCAGATTGGGTGACTGTCACTAGTGGGGTACCTCAGGGGTCAGTATTGGGCCCTATTCTCTTCAATATATTTATTAATGATCTTGTAGAAGGCTTGCACAGTAAAATATAAATTTTTGCAGATGACACTAAACTGTGAAAAGCAATTAACACTGAAGAGGATATACTGCTACAGAGGGATCTGGAAAAATTGGAGGTTTGGGCAGATAAGTGGCAGATGAGGTTTAACACTGACAAATGTAAAGTTATGCACATGGGAAGGAATAATGCAAGTCACCCGTACATATTAAATGGTAAAACACTCGGTAACACTGACATGGAAAAGGATCTAGGAATTTTAATAAACAGCAAATTAAGCTGCAAAAACCAGTTGTCAAGGCCAATAAGATAATGGGTTGCATCAAAAGGGGCATAGATGCCCGTGATGAGAACATAGTCCTACCACTTTACAAATCACTAGTCAGACCACACATGGAGTACTGTGTACAGTTCTGGGCTCCTGTGAACAAGGCAGACATAGCAGAGCTGGAGAGGCTTCTGAGGAGGGCAACTAAAGTAATAACTGAAATGGGGCAACTACAGTACCCTGAAAGGTTATCAAAATTCGGGTTATTCACTTTAGAAAAAAGACGACTGAGGAGAGATCTAATAACTATGTATAAATATATCAGAGGTCAGTACAGAGATCTCTCCCATCATCTATTTATCCCCAGAACTGTCACTGTGACGAGGGGACCTCCTCTGCGTCTGGAGGAAAGAAGGTTTGTACACAAACATAGAAAAGGATTCTTCACTGTAAGAGCAGTGAGACTATGGAACTCTCTGCCTGAGGAGGTGGTGATGGTGAGTACAATAAAGGAATTCAAGAGGGGTCTGGATGTATTTCTGGAGTGTAATAATATTACAGGCTATAGCTACTAGAGAGGGGTCGTTGATCCAGGGAGTCATTCTAATTGCCTGATTGGAGTCGGGAAGGAATTTTTTTCCCCTTAAGTGGGGAAAATTGGCTTCTGCCTCACAGTTTTTTTTTGCCTTCCTCTGGATCAACTTGTAGGAAACAGGCCGAACTGGATGGACAAATGTCTTTTTTCGATCTTTTATACTATATTACTATGTCCTATTATTGTCCACATTATGGACAAGGATAGTAGTGTTCTATTAAAGGCCAATTGTTCCATTCCGCAAAATATGGAATGCACATGGATGTCATCCATATTTTTTGCGGATTTGCAGAAAAAAAAACTATGACATCCATGTGATGTCCGTGGTGCATCCGTTTTTGTTTTTTTGTGGCTCCATTGTAACACAAGAATAGGACATGTTCTATTTTTTTAAGGACATACAGATATGGAATGCACACGGAGTAATTTCCGTGTTTTTTTTTTTGCCCCATTGAAATGAATGGTTCAGCATACCGGCCGCAACAAAAACATAACAGACACGAACAAAAAAAAAAGTTTGTGTGCATGAGCCCTTAGGCGTTTTAGATGCCAGTCTTAATAACCTTGTACCAGAAATTAAGCAATGGAGCTGGCGTAGATTTAAGTAATTTGCTATGCCAAAAACAGGTGTAGAAAATGATAAATGAGATGGCCTTCCCCATCCCCCACCCATACCACAATTCCTTTTTCCATCATTTCTAAGGAAAGTATGTACTACCCTGTGGTGTTACTTTCTTTGGAGAACTATAAGGCCCCTTTCACTCGAGCGTGTCCGGATTAGGTCCGGATGCGTTGCGGATGCGTTCAGTGAAAACTGTGCGATTTCACAGGCAAAGCCATTCAGTTTTGCCTGCGATTGTGTTCAGTTGTTCAGTTTTTTCCGCGCGGGTGCAATGCGTTTTGATGCGTTTTTCACGCGTGTGATAAAAAACTGAAGGTTTACAAACAACATCTCCTAGCAACCATCAGTGAAAAACGCAACGCACCCGCACGCGGATGCAATGCGTTTTTCACCCAGCCCCATTCACTTCTATGCGTGAAAAACGCAGAATATAGAACATGCTGCGATTTTCACGCAACGCACAAGTGATGCGTGAAAAAAAAACACTCATGTACACAGACCCATTGAAATGAATGGGTCAGGATTCAGTGCGGGTGCAATGCGTTCACATCACGCATTGCACCCGCGCGGAAAACTCGCCCGTGTGAAAGGGGCCTAAGGGAAAAAAAATATTGATTAAATAGAGCCATGCAAAATGCCAACACATAGCAAATGTTTTTTTGTGTTTTGTTTTTTTAAGCAGAAAAAAAGAAAATGAAGGTCTATAGGAGAAAAATGCCAGGCATTGACTCACTGGTTGCTTTGATTTGAAAAAACACAGTTGACCGAAAAATCACATCTCAAGGATTAAAATACACCACTACAGAAAAACGCTTGCTTGTCCTGAATTCAATATTTCCCATAGACTTCCATGTAAATCTAAATCTGCCTAAAAATACAGCAAAAATTTCCAGTAAAAAGAAAACAAATGCACCAAAAACTAAAAAAAAATCAAATGTGTCCCAGAAATGTATGTGTGACATGATCCTAAATGAATAATTGTAGACATGAAATCACCTCTGGGAAAAAGACCTTTCTATTTCAGCAAATTAAAATTACTTAGACCATCTACTAATTTTCATGGTGTTATTTTCTAGACTGCAGTATACTTTTAATTACAGCAGTTAATTGCTTTTAAATTAGTATTTTTCTGTTTGGACTCATACATCAAAAAGCTATTGACTTACTGTACGACTGATCTGTGCATTTGTCATGCTAGTGCAAGAGCCAAGCAATTGGATGACTTTGAAATGCCTTCTGGGATATCAAAGCCTGTGACCTTTTTTAGCAGAATAGCAGGTCCTTTAATGCTTCAGATAAATGTATTGACCTGCTCCAAAAGTCCAGACACGGATCATGTTTAGTAGACGGTAAATCAAGAATATTGCTGTTTTACGTAGCTCTGTAGAGGGCAGCATTATTGTCCTTTTGTATAAATAATAAATTAAAAGCTTACATTTTCTATTATAAGAAGTACAGAAATGCAGACTGTAGCTGCATACACCAAACTCTATTAAAGAGTTGTGTGACTTTTCTGAAATAAAATGATACTGCTAACATACATAAAATGTACTAGCCTTGAGCAAATATAATTTATTAGAGATGCATTAGTACACAAAGTAATAAATGGCAACATAAGCTAAGTCTATAAGTTGATTCCTAAAACTTAAAACAGAAAATATCTGACAGGTTAAAGGATGTCCTGCTTGGAAAATGCCTTTTCTAAGGGGTTACTTACATGTGCTGGATTTGTGGCATGTCTTTACCACTTTTATCATGAAATTGAATGCACCTTAAAGAGGAAGCACTGCTAATCATTTAAATCTTCATGGGCACTGCTACTGAGGCCCCTATCGATCAAATAAACGTTAGGCTAAATGCACACAAACGTATTTTGTTTCCGTGTCCGTTCTGCTTTTTTTGCGGATAGGATGCGACCCATTCATTTCAATGGGTCCGCAAAAAACGCTGACAGCACACCATGTGCTATCCTCATCAGTGTGTCCGTTCCGTAGCTCCGCAAAAAAATAGAACACGTCCTATTTTTTTCTAGTTTGTGGACAAGGAGAGGCATTATTACAATGGATCCGTAAAAAAGAAAAATGGATCCGCAAAAAAACAGATGCCCTACAGAAGGGCATTCTTTTTTTAGCGGATCCACAATTTGCGGACCACAAACACATACGGTCGTGTGCATGTAGCCTTACTGTGTAAAACATTGCTCCACTGCTTGAACAGGTGAAGCTGTTCTCAGTTGTTCTTCATTCTGGCTAAGGCCTCATGCACTACCGTATGTATTTTGCGGTCCGCATGACATCCGTGTCCATTATGTATTTTGCGGAATGGAACAGCTGGCCCTTAATAGAACAGTACTATCCTTGTCCATATTGCGGACAATAATAGGACATGTTCTATTTTTTTGTGGACCAGAAATACGGACATACAGAAACGGAATGCACACGGAGTAACTTCAGTTTTTTTTGCAGACCCATTGAAATGAATGGTTCCGCATACGGTCCACAAAAAAGCGGAATGGACACAGAAAGAAAATACGTTTGTGTGCATGAGGCCTAATAGAAATCCATGTGTCTTAAAGGGGTTCTTCTGGAAGCAAACAAAATAAAAACTGAAAATACAGAAAAAGACATGTTAACAAAAATAGATTCCTAAATGCCTTTAAAAATTCATAGTGGGTCGTCTTGTCTATGCAGCAATCAGTGGAAAAATTAAAATGTCCGCTGTCAGATTATTGCACATGGAATCTGTCCATATTACTGTACAGAAGAGCTTATCTGTGTCCATGAGCCTCGGAATGGAGTTCACCTCATGCTCACAAGCTGAAGTGTTTTGTAATGACATGCCTCCCTCAACAGCAGCAGTGTGTGTCTTGTCTTCAGCCTTACACTTCAGCTTGTGAGTATGAGATGAACTCTCTTCCAGGCCCATAAAACACAGCTTCTCTCTGCTGTGATCGTCAGTGCTGTCCCAGGCAGAGAATGGAGCTTACATAGGGCCCCTGTGCTTTGCATTCTGACTCATTCACACGTCAGTGTACGATCAGTGATTTCAATCACTTAGGCCTCGTTCACATTTCGATGTCAGTGTCACGTCCGTGAAAAAAAGGGTACGTGTTTCATCCGTTAAGCTGTCTGTGAAGGATCCGTGGTTGGTCCGTGTGTCATCCATAATTCACTGACGTTGCTGAGCTGAAAATTTATTTCCAAAGATTCTCCTATTAGTTATCAGTGAAAAACGGACGCAACCCGGATGTGTGTCAGTGATTTTCATAGGTGTACTTGGTTCGCATCATGGATCAAAGTAGTGCATGTCCCTGTGATTTTTTTTTACTGACTCACGGTCAGTAAAAAATTACTGAAATGTGAACAAACACATTTAAATCAATGAGTGCGTGTGCTGTCCACAGAAAATGCGGACAGCACACATCAGTGAAAAACTGAAATGTGAACAATGCCTTAGGGCTCATTCACATGAACGTATAGGTTCCGTGTGCATTCCGAATCACGGATGCGGACCCATTCACTTCAATGGGTCCGCAAATCAGGAGATGCAGAGCGTAATGGAAGCATGGAACAGAACCCTATGGAAGCACTATGGAGTGCTTTTTTGGGATTCCGTTCAGTACTTCCGTACGGCAAAAAGATAGAACATGTCCTATTTTTTTGCGTAATGGAGGGATGCGGACCCATTCAAGTTGAATTGGTCTGAATCTGTCCCGGAGGCCTCACGAACATTCTCTGGATTGGGGACTGCAAATTGTGGCCCCAATGCACATAACTAAAAACATAAGTTCGTGTGAATGAGCCCTTATTATGAGCCAAAACCAGGAGTGGCTCTAAACGCAGAACAGGTGCAAATCTTTCCCTTATCCTAAGTTCACACTTGCGCGTTTTACAGCGCGTTCGAACGCGCTGTAAAATGCTCAACACATGCAAACCAATGCTTCCCTATGGGCATGGTTCTCACCTGAGCGTTTTACAGCACGTACGAACGCGCTGTAAAACGCCATACGCATAAACAAGTACTTGAGCTTTTTTGGGGGCTTTTGTCGCGCGTTTTGTGATTGACACCACAGTAGTCACAAGAAGGCGCGTACGACGCACGTTTCCTATTTGCAAAAACGTTCTGAGATACGCGCGTAAAACGCTTCAAGAACGCTCAGGTCTGAACCCAGGGTTATACTTTATTGGCGGAATTTATCATGAGGAGAACAATTAACACTGGGTTCAGACCTGAGCGTTTTTGAAACGCGCGTTTTAGTCGCGCGTATTTTAGCGCGTTTTTGCAAATAGGAAACGCGCGTCATATGCGCGTTCGTGATTCTGGAAGTCTATTGAAGTCTATGGGAGGAAAAGCGCGACAAACGCCACATTTATCTAATGTCACAGGTTGTTTGATAAATTTGGATTGCTCATGCACATAAACTTATTTTTTTCGTGTCCGTTCTGTTTTTTTTTTTTGGCAGAACCATTCATTTCAATAGGTCCGCAAAACAACAGAAGTTACTCAGTGTGCATTCCGTTTCCGTATGTCCATATTTCAGTTCCGCTCTGCATTGCAGACAAGGATAGGACTGTTCTATTAGGGCCTTATGCACACGACCGTTGTTTGTTTCCGTGTCCGTTCCGTTTTTTTTCACGGATAGGATGCTTCCCCATTCATTTCAATGGGTCCGTCAAAAAATGCGGATGGTCAACCGTTTTTGTTCCGCATCCGTGATCCGTGTTTTCATTCCGTCAAAAAAATAGTGCATGTCCTATTTTTTTCACGTTTGCGGACAAGGATAGGCATTTTTACAATGGATCTGCCATAAAAATCGGATCCGTCAAAAAAAACGGTCCGTCATCCGTTTTTTTTGACGGACGCGAAATTTCAAGGAGGAGCGGACACGGAGGCAGGCAACGGTCGTGTGCATGTAGCCTAGGGCTCAGCTATTCCGTTCCGCAAAGTATGGAATGCACACGGACATCATCCACATTTTTAACAGATCCGTTATTTGTAGACTGCTGCAAAATACATATGGTCGTGTGCATGAGCCCTAAACCTAACACTTCTGTCTAGAGAAGCTAATCCAGTTTTCATACTACTCCTTCCTCCTGGAGTGAGATTGAGACTTTTAAAAAAAAGTCGCAATGATAAATCTGGAGTAAAGCTCATTATCATAGCTAACCGCACACACTTTTCCACCCATATTACAAAACTGGAGTGTGTGGTGTAAAAATGCAAAAAGTCGCAAATATTTGCGCAAGTGAGTGTAAAAAGTCGCAAATTTTTGCACAAGCTCTTAAAGCCCTAATTTTGCAACTTTTTAATGCCAGAATTCTGGAGTGGAAGGTATGATAAATCAGGGCCTATGTCTGTGTAGTTCCAGTCCTGGTCTTGACTCACAATCACTGATGGGAATCACTTACCAAAACACTGACATGTGAATATGACCTCTTGCACACATCCGTGGTTTGGTACCGCATCCGAGCCACATTTTTTGTGGCTCATGTGCTGACCCATTCACTTCAATGGGGCCGCAAAAGATGAGGACAGCACTCCGTGTGCTATCCGCATCTGTTGCTCCATTCCGTAGCCCCGCAAAAATTATAGATCACGTACTATTGTTGTCCGTTTTGCGGACAAGAATAGGCATTTCTATAATGGGCCGTCTGTTCCATTCCGTAAATTGCGGAAGGCACAAGGGCAGCATCAGTGTTTTGCGGATCTGCAATTTGCAGACTGCAAAAGACAGCACGTTGGTGTGCAAGAGGCCTAACGCTTAACCACATCAGCCCCCCTAGCTTAAACACCCTTAATGACCAGGCCACTTTTTACAATTCCGCACTACACTACTTTCACCGTTTATTGCTCCGTCATGCAACTTACCACCCAAATGAATTTTACCTCCTTTTCTTCTCACTAATAGAGCTTTCATTTGGTGGTATTTCATTGCTGCTGACATTTTTACTTTTTTGCTATTAATCAAAAATGACCGAAATCTTTGCAAAAAAAATGACATTTTTCACTTTCTGTTGTAATTTTTTTTTTAAAAAAACTACATTTCTATATAAATTTTTCTCTAAATTTATTGTTCTACATGTCTTTGATAAAAAAGTCCAATAAGTGTATATTTATTGGTTTGGGTAAAAGTTATAGCGTTTACAAACTATGGTGCAAAAAGTGAATTTCGGCATTTTGAAGCAGCTCTGACTTTCTGAGCACCTGTCATGTTTCTTCAGGTGCTAGAATGTCAGGATAGTATAAATACTCCCCAAATCACACCATTTTAGAAAGAAGACACCCTAAAGTATTCGCGGAGGGGCTTGGTGAGTTCATGTATCATTTCATTTTTTTCACAAGTTAGCGGAAAATGACACTTTCTGAGAAAAAAAAAAAAAAGTTTCAATTTCTGATAACTTCTGGCAAAAAAAAAAAAAAATCTCAGACGGACTCACTATGCCCCTCAGTGAATACCTTGGGGTGTCTACTTTCCGAAATGGGGTCATTTGTGGGGTGTGTTTACTGTTCTGGCATTTTGGGCGGGCTAAATTGTGAGCCGCCATGTAAAACCTAAAGGTACTCGTTGGAATTTGGGCCCCTTTGCACCCAGGCTGCAAAAGTCTCACTTATGTGGTATCGCCGTACTCAGGAGAAGTAGGGCAATGTGTTTTGGGGTGTATTTTTACATATACCCATGCTGGGTGAGAGAAATATCTCTGTAAATTGTCAACTTTGTATAAAAAATTTTAAAAGTTGTCGTTTACAGAGATATTTTCACACAAAGTATGGGTATATATAAAAATACACCCTAAAGCACATTGCCCTACTTCTCCTGAGTACGGCGATACTACATGTGTGCCACTTTTTGCAGCCTGGGTGCTAAGGAGCCCTAAAACCAATGAGTACCTTTAGGATTTCACAGGGCATTTTTACGCATTTGGATTCCAGACTTCTTCTCACGCTTTAGGGGCCCCTAAAATGCCAGGACAGTATAAATACTCACATGTGACCCCATTTTGGAAAGAAGACACCCCAAGGTATTCTGTGAGGGGTATGGTGAGTTCATGTAAAATTTAATTTTTGTCACAAGTTAGTGGAATATGAGACTTTGTAAAAAACAAAATTAAAAAAAAAATAAATTAATTTCCGCTGACTTGTGCCAAAAAATAAAAATTCTGTGGACTCACCATGCCCCTCACGGAATATCTTGGGGTGTCTTCTTTCCAAAATGGGGTCACATGTGGGGTATTTATACTCACCTGGCATTATAGGGGCCCCTAAAGTGTGAGAATCCAAATGCATAAAAATGGCCTGTGAAATCCTAAAGGTACTCATTGGTTTTAGGGCCCCTTTGCGCACCCAGGCTGCAAAAAAGTGTCACTCATGTGGTATCGCCGTACTTAGGAGAAGTAGGGCAATGTGTTTTGGGGTGTATTTTTACATATACCCATGCTGCATGTGAGAAATATCGCTGTAAACGACAACTTTTTACATTTTTTTATTCAAAGTTGTCAATTTACAGAGATATTTCTCTCACCCAGTATGGGTATATGTAAAAATACACCCCAAAACACATTTCCTACTTCTCCTGAGTACTGGCGATACCACATGTGTGACACTTTTGCAGCCAAGATGCGCAAAGGGGCCCAAATTCCAATGAGTACCTTTTAGGAGGGCATTTTTACGCATTTTTCTTCTCACGCTTTAGGGCCCCTAAAATACCAGGGCAGTAGAAATACCCCACATGTGACCCCATTTTGGAAAGAAGACACCCCAAGGTATTCCATGAGGGGCATGGCGAGTTCATAGAAGATTTTTTTGGCACAAGTTAGTGGAAATTGATTTTTATTGTTTTTTCTCACAAAGTCTCCCTTTCCGCTAACTTTTGACAAAAAGTTTAATTTTTCATGGACTCATTATGCCCCTCAGCGAATACCTTGGGGTGTCTTCTTTCCAAAATAGGGTCACATGTGGGGTATTTATCCTGCCCTGGCATTTTAGGGGCCCTAAAGCGTGAGAAGAAAAATGCGTAAAATTTTTTTTATTCCGTTCAGCCTCTGCGCTGAAAAAAAAAAAAAATGAACGGCACAGATTTTTTCATTCGCATCGGTCGATGTGGATGAAAAAATCTCTGCCAAAATCAGTGACTGCGGTGCGGTGGGCTGGGCGCTAGCTACCTAACAAGTAGCTAGCTAACTGGCGGTGATAGGGGACCCTTATGCCCCATTCACACGTCCGAAATTCTGTTTGCGGAACGGAATTGCGGACCCATTCATTTCTATGGGGACAGACTTTGTCCCGCTCGGATCCGGAATTACGGATCCACGCTTCCGGGTCTGCACTTCCGTTCCGCAAAAATATAGAACATGTCCTATTCTTGTCCGCAATTGCGGACAAGAAAAGCATTTTCTATATAGTTCTGGCAATGTGCGGATCTGCAAAATGCGAAAGCACATTGCCGGTGTCCGTGTTTTGAGGATCTGCGGATCGGATCCGCGGATCCGTGAATCCGGATCCGGATCACGGATCCGTGAATCCACGGATCCGCAAAACACATATGGACGTCTGAATGGAGCCTTACAAGGGGTGTGATCAATGACAGGGGGTGATCAGGGGTTTAGATGTGGTGATCAAGGGGTTAATAGGTGAGGGGGTGGGGGGTTAGTGTAGTGTTTGGTGCAACTTTACTGTGTTACCTGGTCCTCTGGTGGTCGATCCCAGCAAATGGGACCACCAGAGGACCAGGTAGCAGCTATATCAGACGCTGTTCATAAAACAGCGTCTGATATAGCTGTTTGATGCGATTTTATTCGCATCTACAGCCTGCCAGCGATGGATCATCGCTGACAGGCTGTAGCCGAACTGCCGTGCTTCTCTGTGAACGCGCGCGCGTTCACAGGAAATCTCGGCTCTCACGAGATGACGCACCGACGCGTCAACTCAGAGCTACAGGACCGCCCGCAGGACGCATCCCTGCGTTAGGCGGTCCTGTAGTAGTTAAAGGGGTTTTGCCACTTCAGCAAATAGCATTTATTCTATAGTACTTGTACTCTATAGAAAAAAGCACAAGCTTACTTGAGCTCCCGCGGTCCCGGCCACCAGATAGGCTGGTATTTTTTCCTATAGTGTGCAAGCACGACCACCACTGATGGATTACAAGGTGGTTGTAACCATGTAAACAAGCAGACTATAATGTGATAGAAAAATGAACCAAGCCAGCAAAGGAAACAACATTAGTAAGTGGCTTGTATTAACTTTCATTACATGATAAATGCCACTTGCTGAAGTGAGACAGCCCTTAAAGACTGCCCCGGTCAATCAGAGACTGAGAGCTGTTTTCCATAACATTGTACACTGCTCATTTCCAGGGGTTACGACCACCCTGTAATCCATCAGTGGTGGTTGTGCTTGCAGACTATAAGAAAAAATGCCAGCCTTTCTGGTGGCCGGGACCATGGGAGCTCATTGTTGTGCTTTTTTTTGATATTGTACAAGCACAGCCATGCTGCTGGACTGCAGGGTGGTCGTACCCATGGAAACTTTCTCTGCATAACAAATGCTATTTGCTAAAGTGGCAAAACCCCTTTAAGACTGTCCTGCAGTGTACAGAAATTAGGACAGATTCCATTTGCAGTAATTTGATAGCAGTTATTTTAATTTCTCCACTGATTGCCCCCTAGACTAAATAAGCCATTGTAAATAATTAAAGACATTTAGGAATTTATTTCTAATATGTTTTTTTTTTTTCAGTATTTTCAAATTTTATCTTGTTTTCTAGACAACCCCTTTAATGTTACAGCCTTTTAATAGGAAATGCGAACTTTGGCAACTATTGTATCTAGGCACTATTTACTAGGGTAATAAATAATTGGGAATATATTAGTGGCTTTTTGCATTTTTACACCACACACTCCAGTTTTTTAAAGGGCCTCTGTCACCCCCCAAAAGCCTTTTTTTTTTTTTTGCCTCACTAAAAAGCTTATAGGGCGATTATTCTAAACATATTCTTGTTAACCGTTTTTGTAGGTTAATTTTGCTATAAAACGTTATTTTATAATATGCAAATTACCTTGCTACCAGCAAGTAGGGCGTTTACTTGCTGGTAGCCGCTGCATCCCGCTTGTAAAAAAACGCCCCTCCTGTGGTTGATTGACAGGGCCAGCGGCGCTCTCCTCCGCCAGCTGGCCCTGTCTCCGTTAAAATCTCGCGCCTGCGCCATACCGTTCTTCAGTCGGCGTAGGCGCACTGAGAGGAGTACTCTCGTTTAGCCGCTCCTTCCTCAGTGCGCCAATGACGTCACAGCTGCACCCGGAAGAGAAGACGCAGGCGCACTGAGGAAGGAGCGGCCGAGCGAAAGTACTCCTCTCAAAGCGCCTGCGCCGACTGAAGAACGGTATGGCGCAGGCATGAGATTTTAAACGGAGACAGGGCCAGCTGGAGGAGGAGAGCGCTCGCTGGCCCTGTCAATCAACCACAGGAGGGGCGTTTTTTTACAAGCGGGATGCAGCGGCTACCAGCAAGTAAACGCCCTACTTACTGGTAGCAAGGTAATTTGCATATTATAAAATAACGTTTTATAGCAAAATTAACCTACAAAAACGGTTAACAAGAATATGTTTAGAATAATCGCCCTATAAGCTTTTTAGTGAGGCAAAAAAAAAAAAAAGGCTTTTGGGGGGTGACAGAAGCCCTTTAAGCTGGGTGGAAAAGTGTGTGTGCGGTTAGCTATGATAATGAGCTTTACTCCAGATTTATCATTGCTTTTTTAAAAAGTCACAATCTCACTCCAGGAGGAAGGAGTAGTATGAAAACTGGATTACCTTCTCTAGACAGAAGTTTTAGGTTTAGGGGTCATGCAAACGACCATATGTATTTTGCAGCAGTCTACAAAAAATGGATCTTTAAAAAATGTTGTCCGTGTGCATTCCATACTTTGTGTAACGGAATAGCTGGCCCCTTTTTGTTACCACCTCCTAATAGGAATTGCGTACTTTGGCAAGTACTGTATGTAGGCACTATTTACTAGAGTAATAAATTGGGAATATATATATATATATATATATATATATATATATATATATATATATATATATCTTATATATATATAAAAATGGATTTCTGTCTAGACGTTCTTTATGCGCGACCAAGCGGCTGGACCGATCTTCACCAAATTTGGCACACGGGTACATCAGGTATACGGGAAGGTTTTAGACCAGCTCACACCGTACTGCTGTCTTAGATTAAGATGTTCAAAAGGGCACGCCCCAATCCAGTTAGGCCACGCCCTCTCCCACTCAGCCAACAGGGATTGAAAAAATAAAGTTAAAAATCAACTACTAGGTACACAGCTCAGCAGACAGGATATGATTAGATACACAACTCAGCAGACAGCATCACACAGGATAGAATATTAGATACACAGCTCAGCAGACAGTATTACACAGGATAGAATATTAGATACATGCTCAGCAGACAGTATCACACAGGATAGAATATTAGATACACGCTCAGCAGACAGTATCATACAACATAAGATTAGATACACAGCTCATCAGATAGTATCACACAGGATAGGATTAGATACACAGCTCAGCAGACAGTATCACACAGGTTAGAATATTAGATACACAGCTCAGCAGACAGTATCACACAGGATAGAATATTAGATACACAGCTCAGCAGACAGCATCACACAGGATAGAATATTAGATACATGCTCAGCAGACAGAATCACACAGGATAGAATATTAGATACATGCTCAGCAGACAGGATAGAATATTAGATACATGCTCAGCAGACAGTATCACAAAGGATAGAATATTAGATACATGCTCAGCAGACAGTATCACACAGGATAGAATATTAGATACATGCTCAGCAGACAGTATCACACAGGATAGAATATTAGATACACAGTTTAGCAGACAGTATCATACAACATAAGATTAGATACACAGCTCATCAGATAGTATCACACAGGATAGGATTAGATACACAGCTCAGCAGACAGTATCACACAAGATAGGATTAGATACACAGCTCAGCAGACAGTATCACACAACATAAGATTAGATACACAGCTCAGCAGATGGTATCACCCAGGACAGGATTAGATACACAGCTCAGCAGATAGTGGGGCAGGTACTATAGAGGTCACTGTTATAGGGGATACTGTTGATATCTTTTTACGACACACGGAAACATGAAACAAAATAGATGAAATATACCCGTGCGAAGCCGGGTCCTTCTGCTAGTCTCTTATATATATAAAAATGAATTTCTGTCTGTCTAGACGTTCTTTATGCACGACCAAACGACTGGACCGATCTTCACCAAATTTGGCACACGGGTACATCAGGTGTCCGGGAAGGTTTTAGACCGGGTCTCAGCTCTCTAGGACTTACCGTTCCTTAGATATTCCCAAAAAATTACCTGCATTATAGTTAATATAAGCCTGCAAGTCTTTCACTTAAAGGATAACTGTCACATTTAGACCCTAATTTCAGTTTTCATATATGTAGTTGCTAATATGATAATATTCCTGAATCAATAACTATTAGACTTACTTACCCCTTATTTAATAAGATTCAGCCCTTAGCAACCAGTCTGCATAAAACTACAACTTCACTGTTCTGTTAAAATGGCCGCCCTCAGCCCTGAGGATAATCCATAGGACGCCTGCAGTGAAGTTAGTGAAGACCAGCTCTGTATAGAGGGTCTTGCAGTTAAATTTCCAGGTCTGGCTGAAGCCTATAGTCCTCCTACAAGCTCTCCTTTTATCAGATAAGGTTTTCATTTATACACTGAGCAGCCGCCATATCTCCCTGGGCTCTACATTGTCCAGCACTGATAAGGGAGTGTCTGCCAAGCACAGGCATGTATGTGGAGAAGTTCACACACACAGCCCAGCACTGTTATCTCCTGTCAGGAAGAACCTGGCTTTTTATATATTCCCTTACAATGTTGACTCACTATCAGTTCCCAGTGCACGCAGCCAGCGTCATCTGGTAGACGGAAGGAGCATAGCAACCTGATTTTAATCTCAGGTAAAAATAGCCAATACTGGGAACTTTTATGTGGCTTTTAGGGGTTATTTAATAAACAATCAGAAATTAAAATAGGGCCAACAAGGTGATATTAATCACCAAAATCCAATAGTAAAAAAAAAAAAAAAATTTGACAGTTATACTTTAAATCCAAACTGTCATTTACTGCTCGCTGGCAGTTTGTCTCCACACACACAGTTTTACTCCAGGTAACCATAACAACCCAGCCATGTTTCCTCACTGCTCTAGATGACGTTTAAAGGACATCTGTCACCAGGATAATCACTATAGAAGTAAAGCCGTGGCCTAATAGCACTTAGTATCTTTTTTCCTGAGGTTTCTATAACAACTCGGCCATTTCTCTTCACTACTGCAGGTTAGCTTTACAGGGGCAGGGCGCTGTGGATGACACTGTTAAAGGGAGTGGAGTGCTATGGAGGTCATAGCTCAGGGGAAAAGTAGGGTGGCCATTCAAGTCACCCTAAAAACCCTGCCCCCAGGTCTAGATAAGCCACACCTCTGATTCGGTTAGGCCATGCCCCTTCCCCTCCTGAGGTGGGAGGGACGGTGATTTTCTCCCTGCTGCTCACATTCAGACAGACCAGTGCTGCTGTCTTAGAGAGAGCTGTTTAAAAGGACACACCCCCAATTATGTTAGGCCACTCCCCCTCCCACTAAGCGAACAGGGATTGAAAAAATAAAGTTAAAAATCAACTTTTAGGTCCGCTAAGCCACACCACCAATACGTTTAGGACACACCCCTCCCCCTCTGCAGCCAAGAAGTATTGACATAATGAAGTTAAAAATCAACTTCTGTCAGCTGCAGAGGTGGGAGGGACAGTGACTTTCTCTTTGCAGCTCACACTCAGAGAAGACAGTGCTGCTGTCTTAGATTGAAATGTTCAAAAGGACACGCCCCAATCCAGCTAGGCCATGCCCCCTCCCACTCAGCCAACTGGGATTGAAAAAATGAAGTTAAAAATCAACTACTAGCTACACAGCTCAGCAGACAGAATACAATTAGATACACAGCTCAGCAGACAGTATAACACAGGAGAGAATATTAGATACACGCTCAGCAGACAGTATCACACAGGATAGGATTAGATACACAGCTTAGCAGACAGTATCACACAGGATAGAATATTAGATTCACGCTCAGCAGACAGTATGACACAGGATAGGATTAGATACACAGTTTAGCAGACAGAATCATACAACATAAGATTAGATACACAGCTCAGCAGATAGTATCACACAGGCTAGGATTAGATACACAGCTCAGCAGACAGTATCACACAGGATAGGATTAGATACACAGCTCAGCAGACAGTATCACACAACATAAGATTAGATACACAGCTCAGCAGATGGTATCACCCAGGACAGGATTAGATACACAGCTCAGCAGACAGTGGGGCGGGGTGCTGTAGAGGTCACTTTTATGGGGGATACTGTAGATATCTTTTTATGACACAAGGAAACATGAAACAAAATAGATAAAATTTACTTGTGAGAAGGCTAGTCCTTCTGCTAGTGTGTATATATATATATATATATATATATATATATATATAATCGTAAATGTCAGCTTGAAATACTAACCCACATATTAAATCAAAAACAGCTCATATTGCATCAATAACAGTTTTTCTTGTTTCCTTTCAAAGTCCCACTTTTTAAGTTGGAATCGGGCAGGAACACAGAGTATTATAAATAATTAAAATGCCATAAGATCCATATCATAAGAGCAGCATTCAGGACAGGAAATACCTCTGACACACCAAGTATATTTCTCCCACTTAATACCCCTGTCAGAAATTGGCAAATGAATACCAATCTATTTTCTATTGTCAAAAGAATATACACAGTCCCATATACCAACATTTTTTAGTTCTTCACATTTTGAATATTTCTTTGCTTTTACTAAATTGAAACATTTCCCAGGGACTTAAATATATCCTGATCATGTCCAACTGACATGGGTATATGGCCCTTTAAGTGTATCAGAGCTCAGTATGTCTATTGTATATATGTGGCAGTTAGCTATCATTATATATCTGTGACATCTAAATATCATTGTATATCTGTTTCAGCTGGATAGCATTGTATATCACTGATCGCTCATAGCATTGTATATCTGTAACAGTTGGATAGCATTGTTTATCTGTGACAGCTTTATAGCATTGTTTATCTGTGATAGCTGGATAGCATTGTATATCTGACAGCTGGATAGCATTGTATATCTGTGATAGCTGGATAGCATTGTATATCTGTGACAGCTGGATAGCATTGTTTATCTGTGACAGCTGGATAGCATTGTATATCTGTGACAGCTGGATAGCATTGTATATCTGCGACAGCTGGATAGCATTGTTTATCTGCGACAGCTGGATAGCATTGCATATATGTGACAGCTGGATAGCATTGTATATCTGTGACAGTTGGATAGCATTGTATATCGGCGACAGCTGGATAGCATTGTATATCGGCGACAGCTGGATAGCATTGTATATCTGTGATTGCTGGATAGCATTGTCTATATGTGACAGCTGGATAGCATTGTATATCTGTGACAGCTGGATAGCATTGTATATCTGTGACAGCTGGATAGCATTGTATATATGTGACAGCTGGATAGCATTGTATATATGTGACAGCTGGATAGCATTGTATATATGTGACAGCTGGATAGCATTGTCTATATGTGACAGCTGGATAGCATTGTCTATATGTGACAGCTGGATAGCATTGTCTATCTGTGACAGCTGGATAGCATTGTTTATCTGTGACAGCTGGATAGCATTGTATATCTGTGATAGCTGGATAGCATTGTCTATATGTGACAGCTGGATAGCATTGTATATCTGTGACAGCTGGATAGCATTGTATATCTGTGACAGCTGGATAGCATTGTTTATCTGTGACAGCTGGATAGCATTGTTTATCTGTGACAGCTGGATAGCATTATATATCTGTGATAGCTGGATAGCATTGTTTATCTATGATAGCTGGATAGCATTGTTTATCTGTGACAACTGGATAGCATTGTATATCTGAGATAGCTGGATAGCATTGTATATCTGTGATAGCTAGATAGCATTGTATATCTGTGATAGCTGGATAGCATTGCTTACCTGTTATAGCTGGATAGCATTGTATATCTGTGACAGCTGAATAGCTTTGTTTATCTGTGACAGCTGGATATCATTGTTTATCTGTGATAGCTGGATAGCATTGTTTATCTGTGATAGCTGGATAAAAATGCTATCAAGCTGTCACAGATATACAATGCTATCCATCTATCACAGATATACAATGCTATCTAGCTATCACAGATAAGCATTGTTTATCAGTGACAGGTGGATAGCATTGTATATCTGTGATAGCTGAATAGCATTGTATGAGTGACAACTGGATAGCATTGTATATCTGTAATAGCTGGATAGCATTGTATTTCTGTGATAGCTGGATAGCATTGTGTATCTGTGACAGCTGGATAGCATTGTTTATCTGTGACTGCTGGATAACATTGTATATCTGTGACAGCTGGATAGCATTGTTTATCTGTAACGGTTGGATAGCATTGTTTATCTGTGACAGCTGGATAGAATTTTTTATCTGTGACAGCTGGATAGCATTATATATCTGTGATAGCATTGTTTATCTATGATAGCTGGATAGCATTGGATATATGTGACAGCTGGATATCATTTTATATCTGTGACAGCTGGATTTCATTGTTTATCTACGACAGCTTGATAGCATTGTATATCTGTGACAGCTGGATAGCATTGTTTATATGTGACAGCTTGATAGCATTGTTTATCTGTGACTGCTGGATAGTATTGTATATTTGTGACAGCTGGATAGCATTGTATATCGCTGATCGCTTATAGCATTGTATATCTGTAACAGTTGGATAGCATTGTTTATCTTTGACAGCTTTTTAGCATTGTTTATCTGTGACTGCTGGATAGTATTGTATATTTGTGACAGCTGGATAGCATTGTTTGTCTGGGACAGTTGAATAGCATTGTTTGTCTGGGACAGTTGGATAGCATTGTTTATCTGTGACAGCTGGATAGCATTATTTATCTGTGACAGCTGGAATGAATTGCATATCTGTGACAGCTTGATAGCATTTAATATCTGTGATAGCTGGATAGCATTGAATAACAGTGACAGCTGGATAGCATTGTTTATCTGTGACAGCTGGATGGCATTGCATATCAGTGATAGCTGGATAGCATTGTATATCTGTGATAGCTGGATAACAATGCTATCAAGCTGTCACAGATATATAATGCTATCCATCTATCACAGATATACAATGCTATCTAGCTATCACAGATAAGCATTGTTTATCAGTTACAGGTGGATAGCATTGTATATCTGTGATAGCTGGATAGCATTGTTTATCTGTGACAGCTGGATAGCATTGTTTATCTGTGACAGCTGGATAGCATTGTTTATCTGTGACAGCTGGATAGCATTGTTTATCTGTGACAGCTGGATAGCATTGTTTATCTGTGACAGCTGGATAGCATTGTTTATCTTTGACAGCTGTATAGCATTGTTTATCTGTGATAGCTGGATAGCATTGTATAACAGTGACAGCTGGATAGCATTGTATAACAGTGACAGCTGGATAGCATTGTTTAACTAGTGACAGCTGGATGGCATTGCATATCTTTGATAGCTGGATAGCATTGTTTTTCTGTGACAGCTGGATAGCATTATATATCTGCGATAGCTGGATAGCATTGTTTATCTATGATAGCTGGATAGCATTGTATATCTGTGACAGCTGGATAGCATTGTTTATCTGTGACAGTTGTATAGCATTGTATATCTGTGACAGCTGGATAGGATTGAATATATGTGACTTCTGGATTTCATTGTTTATCTTCGACAGCTGGATAGCATTGTTTATCTGTGATAGCTGGATAGCATTGTTTATCTGTGACAGCTGGATAGCATTGTTTATCTGTGACAGCTGGATAGCATTGTATATCTATGATAGCTGGATAGCATTGTATATCTGTGACAGCTGAATAGCATTGTTTATCTGTGATAGCTGGATAGCATTGTATATCTGTGACAGCTGTATAGCTTTGTTTATCTGTCACAACTGCATAGCTTTGTATGTCTGAGATAGCTTGATAGCATTGTATATCTGTGATAGCTGGATAGCATTGTATATCTGTGACAGCTGAATAGCATTGTTTATCTGTGACAGCTGGATAGCATTGTTTATCTGTGATAGCTGGATAGCATTGTATATCAGTGACAGATGGATAGCATTGTTTATCTGTGATAGCTGGATAGCATTGTTTATCTGTGATAGCTGGATAGCATTGTTTATCTGTGATAGCTGGATAAAAATTCTATCAAGCTGTCACAGATATACAATGCTATCCATCTATCACAGATATACAATGCTATCTAGCTATCACAGATAAGCATTGTTTATCAGTGACAGGTGGATAGCATTGTATATCTGTGATAGCTGAATAGCATTGTATAAGAGTGACAACTGGATAGCATTGTATATCTGTAATAGCTGGATAGCATTGTATTTCTTTGATAGCTGGATTGCATTGTGTATCTGTGACAGCTGGATAGCATTGTTTATCTGTGACAGCTGGATAGCATTGTTTATCTGTGACAGCTGGATAGCATTGTTTATCTGTGACAGCTGGATAGCATTGTTTATCTGTGACAGCTGGATAGCATTGTTTATCTGTGACAGTTGGAAAGCATTGTTTATCAGTGACAGTTGAATTGCATTGTTTGTCTGGGACAGTTGGATAGCATTGTTTATCTGTGATAGCTGGATAGCATTGTTTATCTGTGATAGCTGGATGGCAATGTATATATGTGACAGCTGGATAGCATTGTATATCTGTGATAGCTAGATAGCATTGTTTATGTGTGATAGCTGTATAGCATTGTTTATCTGTGACAGCTGGATAGCATTGTATATCTGTGATTGCTGGATAGCATTGTTTATCTGTGATAGCTTGATAGTATTGTATATCTGTGATCAGTGTCGGACTGGGGTACCTAGGGCCCACCAGTAACATTTATTTTGAGGGCCCACCAGTAACATTTATTTCAAATAGAATAAACAATCTAAAAAGTTTTTTTATATGAACATAGGCTGGTGGAGCTGCTATACACTGAATATACGTATATAGTGCAGTATGTCTACTGTGTTATGTACCACTTGTGCAGGGAGTGGGAGACTACGGGCCCACTTTGCTCAGTTGCCCACCGGGGGAATTTCCTTGTACCCCTGTGGGCCAGTCCGAGCCTGTCTGTGACAGTATTACGGCATTGTATATTTGTGACAACTGGATATCATGATATATATGTATGACAGCTGAATAGATTTGTGTATCTGTCATAGCTGGATAGCATTGTACGTCTGTGACAGTTGGATAGCATTGTATATCTGTCATAGCTGGATACCATGATACATATGTATGACAGCTGGATAACATTGTATATCTGTGACAGCTGGATAGCATTGTATATCTGTGACATTTGGATAGCATAGTGTTGTATTAGTGTTGATCAAGCATCAAAGTGAAAAAACCTTAACCACTACACTATAGAGCTGCATGGCCAGTTACTAAAAAAAATATATATGAGACTTCTGCAGTATAGGAATACTTACTACTTGTAAGTATTCCTATACAGCAGAAGTCTTTTTTTTTTTTTAGTAACTGGCTATGCAGCTCTATAGTGTAGTGGTTAAGGTCCTTGGCTGTGATGAAGGTTGTGAGTTCAAATTCCACCAGAAACTTTTCAGAAATAGAGGCTAAATTATATTTATATACACTGACTTACCAGCGATGTACTAAGCATAGCGATCCTCGAGCCGAACTGGGTTTCGGCCGATGATGCTCGCTCAACACTACTGGATAGTATTGTATATCTGTGATAGCTGACTAGCATTGTTTATCTGTGACAGTTGGATAGCATTATATTTCTGTAATAGCTGGATAGTATTGTATATCTGTAACAGTTAAATAGTATTATATATCTGTAACAGCTGAATAGCATTGTTTATCTGTGACAGTTGGATATTATTGTATGTCTATGACAGTTCGATAGCGTTGTATGTCTTTAGTAGCTCGATAGCATAGTTTGTCTGTGACCGTTGGAGTTCATTGTCTATCTATGACAGCTGGATAGCAATGTATATCTGTGATAGCTGATAGCATTGTATATCTGTGACAGCTGGATAGCATTAAATGTCTGTGAGAGTTGTATGGCATTGTATATCTATGACAGCTGGATATCATGATGTATATATATATTTGTGGTCGGATCGGCTATCAGAAAGGTGTACCTAACCTATCTAACCCTATCTACAACAAGCAGTAGAATTGTGCCATAACTGCTGCGGTAGGGCAGCCTAAAGGGGGCCACCCTAATATGAAGTGACTGTAAGATGGTGTGGGTGGGTGGGTGAAATCAGCTGAATCGGCGTCAGCCTGGGCCCACAGGTGCCTATAAATAGCCTAGTAACCAGCCAGCCTGGGCCCACAGGTGCATATAACTAGCCTTGTAATCAGCCTCCCCTCCCACAAATACAGCAAAGGTCTTTGCTTAATACTTGTGGTCGGATCGGCTATCAGAAAGGTGTACCTAACCTATCTAACCCTATCTACAACAAGCAGTAGAATTGTGCCATAACTGCTGCGGTAGGGCAGCCTAAAGGGGCCAAAAGAGCAGACCTTAGTTTAGAGCAAAACATATACATACCATTACGACACCCACTTTGAACGCAAAAGACACTACACGATGAAGGTGCGGAATATACCGTACATACCACAGAGACTTCTATGTACCTTACCTCTTTGTCACGTGCGCCGGCACGTCGTTCTTGGAGGTAGCTAATGTTGATGCTTTTGAAAGAGTGGTTGGTAATCAGAAACGATTTACTCCTATGTTGACCAACATATGAACATATTACGAGACGGTCTGAATCCTGAGAGCTGCAGACTGAAACAACAATGGTGAATCTGATGGAAGGGCCTAATTGAAGTCCAACCATTCGCCAAGGGCCCTGTTAATGGTAGCAAAATACTTCACCTATACTTATTCCCCAGGCCACCGCTTTAATTATTATTATTATTTTTATAAAGGACCCAAAAAGTTAGAAGATGGCGGATGCCGTCTAACTCTAGTAATGGATTAAGTGAAATGTGTAGACTCACCAGGCCTGGGGAACCATAAGCACGAGTACATGGCTGTTCCAATTAACGAGCTAATGTTGCCTGTAATGAGGACAGAAAACATACCCACCATACTAGCAGTTGTGACAGGAAATAAGCTTAAGGTCGTGATAAACTATGTATGCTGCGCCTACAGTAGTGATAGGACTTGTTGAGTCCATAGACGTGACAGACTACGTATATTGTGCCTTATTATTGTACCTACTACTGGATGATAGACCGGTACCCAGAAACTAGGTGCGACACCAACACCCTCAGCCCGAGTTTGACGATAAAGTAAGCATGTCTGCAATGAAGACATAATGTACACCCAATGCCTGCCGCTATGACAGGACAAGCTTAAGGTCATGATAGACTACGTATG
The DNA here is from genome assembly GCA_033119425.1 of Bufotes viridis. NCBI lineage: Eukaryota > Metazoa > Chordata > Amphibia > Anura > Bufonidae > Bufotes > Bufotes viridis. The sequence goes on along the minus strand of CM065590.1, from coordinate 331,980,757 downwards.
CTGTGCCTGTAGTCGCGCTAGGACTTATCGTGTCAGTAACGTGACAGACTTCGTAAGTCGCCTGTAGTCGTGACAGGACTTATTAGTCTGTAGTCGTGACAGGACTTATTAGTCTGTAGTCGTGACAGACTTCGTAAATCGCCTGTAGTGGTGAGAGAGGACTTATTAGTCTGTAGTCGTGACAGACTTCGTAAATCGCCTGTAGTCGTGACAGGACTTATTAGTCTGTAGTCGTGACAGACTTCGTAAATCGCCTGTAGTGGTGAGACAGGACTTATTAGTCTGTAGACGTGACAGACTTCGTAAATCACCTGTAGTGGTGAGAGGACTCCCTGCGGACAAAACTGATGCCATAGTATTATTTTTTTTTTTTTTCCTGAACAACCCTTAGAGCCGAAATTTGAGAAACGTGAAAAAATGAGACCACAGGGTCAGCTTCCTGGGAGAATGGGTCTATAATGCAAGGACGGGCAAGAGAAAAGTAACAGCAGGGAGCGAGGGAAGCAAGAACCTAGAGAGGGTAAATGGAGAAAAATGCGAACCCAGGAGAAGGTGATGTCTGAAAAGGAAGGCTTGAGATGACTGCTTGAAAAGAAAATGATGAAGACCCAACAACCTACAACAATAATGTGAGTTAGATTCTAATGGCAAATGCATGCGAGCCTCCACAAGAAGAATTGTATTGCGAGCCACAGCTGACCGAGCCATGCGAGCGGGCCTGAAGGCAGAAATAGACATGGAACCTACTGTGGCGGACCACGCAGCCGACCTCGAATGGCGGAGTTGTGTGTGTAAAATGTAAACTGAGAAGCCATGCGTGAGAGACTAATGGCGGGGCCATGCGCGAGAGACACTAATGGCGATTTTTTAATTATTATTTTTTTTTTTATGTTTTTTTTTTTTATTATTATATTTTTTAATTTATCTTTTTTTTTTTTATAATTTTTTTTTTTTTTTTAAACCACTTAAGCAGCACCAGTATGACTTGGGGACTCGCATAACCATGACCCCCTTCGACAGTAACCTAGGACACTAACGAGCTTACAACCATATTATTGTACCCCTAACGAATAACGTGAAGAACGGTCATAGACCCCGCGGAGCCATGAGGCTGAAGCAGTCATCTGGCCCCCGAAGCCAAGACTGAACTAGATGACATTACAGTGATGATAAGTAATTAAAATGTGAGCCAGACCTGATGGGATATGCCTAGACAATAGTGAACCGAACCCAATGCCTAAGTAAACATTAAACCCACCGTGAAATTGAACAGATGGGAGAAAGAGAGCCAGAGGCATTACAATTCGCTAAGAGAAGACCCTAATCGTGACAACGTGTGAACAGCTTGTGAAACATAGTAGGAAACTTACTCCTATTAACCCACTGACTGCTCAGGGACTGTATGGTGAGCTGGGGCAGGAGACCAGTCTGAGTGAATGCGAAACAGGACTAAAGAACAGCACCCAATTTTATTTTTTTTTCTTTCACCGAAGTGAAACAGAAAAGAAGTAGGCCTATGGAATGTAACAACCAGCGAGGAAAGAAACGTAAACCTGAAAGAAAGCGGTATCAGAGCGGTGTGCTGACTGCCCTAGTGAAAATACTGAGTAACCATGATGTAGCAATGAAAGGGAAAATGCAGCTTTAAGTGGAAGCAGAATATAACATCTGATGTAAGAACAGGTGGGTGAATGCAGCTCTGGATGTGACAGGTGCCTAAAACATGGTATGGGCCCAGCTCTGAGCATGAAGAGCAAGGTATAACGCAGCCGTATGAATGCAATCTGAAGTGAGCAAAGTATTAATGTGATGCAACAGCAAACGCATGAACGCAGCTCTAGTAGTGAATGGAGTATAGGACAAAATGTAAAAGCAGACAGACGTAGATTTTGAAGGTAACGAACCTAACCATGATCATTCGACCATAAGCGCCCCACCTCCTTCGCCCCAGAGCGCTACAAGTCACTAACCGTGTAACCAAGTCCGATCCTACCGTGAATGCCAGCACTCATCTGGCACCTTCTGCCATTACTCAGGCGCGAACGAACCTCCACATAATGCTGCAGGTTCTTTTTTTTTTTTTTAAATGGGTCACCACAACATCATCTAAGAAAATATAAACGTGTTTGAATATCACCCATGATGCAACGCTAATTAATCGACATATAGTGCACTTATAAACCTAGCACAGAACCGCTGACACATGCGTGCCCATAACATACAGTTTATAGATTAAACACACTTACCAGAGCATCAGTACTCAAATACCGGCGCCTTGACCGATCTGCTTGTATCCCCATATACAGACCACTGATATACATTTACCAACACCTTGCATGTCTGGCTTTAACTGCGGATGTGCCCCACATGTAAAACAGGTAATAGAAAAACACACTTTTTTTTTTTTTTTTTTTAACGTATGAAACAGATATCAGAAAACATGCGACCATACCTACTCTAGGCGCATGCTACACCAATAACTATATGCAATAGCCCCTAACAAGCCCCTAAACAGCTAGACAAAATACTAACAACCGTCATTTGACTGTTAGCACCCAACTCTGCTTTGACCCAGAGAACTGCGAATCGCATACCGCACTGTGGGTCCCGTGCCAATAAGTACAATTCTACAGTAAGTGCCAGCATTCGCCTGGCCCTTTTGCCGATGCCCAGGTGTGAACGAGCCTCCACATGATGCTGCTGCGTTTTTTTTTTTAAATCAACCATTGATACACAAAACACAGCGTGCATAGCTTGAGCCCACTAACAACCAATGCTCGGCCCTTTAGCGCCCAAACTCTGCTTCATCCCAGAGCGCTAAATGTTGCAGACCGCAGCGTGGGTCCCGTGCAAACCACTCCGATCCTACCATGAATACCAGCGCCTTCCTGAGACATTCTGCCATCGCCCAGCAGTAAGGAGCCTCCACACCATGCTGCTGTATCCTAGAGCTGACCCAGAGGTAGTGAAATCAGCTGATTTGGCGTCAGCCTGGGCCCACAGGTGCCTATAAATAGCCTAGTAACCAGCCAGCCTGGGCCCACAGGTGCATATAACTAGCCTTGTAATCAGCCTCCCCTCCCACAAATACAGCAAAGGTCTTTGCTTAATATATATATATATATTTGAAAGTTGGATAGCATTGTATATCCTTGACATCTGGATAGAATTGTATATCTGTGATAGCTGTTAGCAGTGTATATCTGTGACAGTTGTATAGCATTGTTTATCTGTGACAGTTAGATAGCATTGTTTATCTGTGACTGCTGGATAGCATTATATATCTGTGATAGCTGGTAGCATTGTATACCTGTGATAGTTGATAGCATTGTATACCTGTGATAGCTGATTGCATTGTATATCTGTGACAGCTGGATAGCATTGTATATCTGAGACAGTAGTATGGCAGTGTATATCTGTGACAGTTGGATAACATTTTTTATCTGTGACAGTTGTATGGCATTATTTATCTGTGACAGTTGGATAGCATTGTATATCTATCATAGCTGATAGCATTGTATACCTGTGATAGCTGATAGCATTGATCCGCAAAACACGGACACCAGCAATGTGCGTTCCGCATTTTGCGGACCGCACATAGCCGGAACTCTCATAGAAAATGCCTTTTTTTGTCCGGACAAGAAAAGGACATGTTGCGGACCCAGAAGTGCGGATCCGCAATTGCGGATGCGTGCGGGACATAGTGTGTCCCCATAGAAATGAATGGGTCCGCAATTCCGTTCCACATAATGCGGAACAGAATTGCAGACATGTGAATGGAGGCTAATTCAATAATTTTGGAATGTTGGAAGCACTTCACAGGATCATGCTGAAGTACCACTGAAGTACAGTATTTGCTAAACCCTTCAACCTACAGTATACATTCACCAAATGGGAAAGGGTTTTGACTGGCATTTCCATGTTTATCTTTGGCAATAAGGCAAATGATAATGAAATTCATATCTCATTCTGTGTTCTATCCTATTTTGGTCTCGCTTAGCACTAATATTCCTATTCTTATGAATATTTTATGCTGGTGTTAATATTTTGCAAGAGGAAAGGGGTGGTGTAGAATCTTGATGGAAATTCTAAAAACATGCAGAAGATTATTCTCTTTCCTTCCTATTAAACACTAACAGCTTGTAAGATTTCCTGGAGCTTCAATCAAATACTTTTTAAACAAATGAAATACTCAAACTATTATTGATATGCCTGTAGGAATACAATCCAGATGTTTATTGATTTGGAAAAGAAACACCCTGCAGATTTTCTAATTAAAGGTACATATGCTTGTAGTGTGCTCTAGAAAGAGGTTTCAAAGTAGATTTTTTTGACTTAACCCATGGAAAAGAATTTTGGCTTCTCAGTTTTTAGTTGCTGCATATGGTTATTCAAAATAGTTATTTATGGTTATGTGTCTTTATATAAAGATATTATGAATGACTTTGTTTTTTTTTGGTCTATAGCATGTATACATTAACGAACACAATAAACACTATTTAGCTTTACTGGTACATTAGCATATCTAAGTTGATTCCTATTTAAATATGTAAAATGTGGTGATTATTTTTTATGTCATTCTGCAGCAGTACAATATTTCCAATAAACTTCACAAATAAACTGTTTATGTAAATTTTTGAATAAAAATAGAGAAGTTAGGAAAATGCATTTCCCAATAATGTAGAAAGCTCTTTAACATTTTAGAGGTTTACATTTTATTAAATTTACAAAATGTTTTAAAGAGACATTACTTGTGCTATACCTCCTGTATAACGTGTGTGCATCCCAAATATCAGTGACATTCATTCAGTGTAATTTTTTATTAGCTGGTGGTGACAGCGACATGACTTGCGCTATACATCCTGTATAACGTGTGCACATCCTAAATATCAGTGACATTCATTCAGTGTAATTTTGACCTACATTACTTGACCTATACCTCCTGTTTAACGTGTGCGCATGCTAAAATTATCTGGACAGTCTGTGAACTTTATTTGCTGATACACTTACAAAACCTGCGCTACTGTACGTGTGACATACTTGAAGGCATATATACCATTTCATATGCACAAGGCAGTAAGGGACAGGAAAGTGGGCATGCTGCTGATGGTGCACACAGAGGCTGTGGCCCTGGGCACGTTGAAACTGTGCCTGCTGCCAGAGCACAAGAAACACACTCATCCACGATACCGAGCTTCATGTCGCTGTTAGCAGGGCAGCGCAGGACACCACTCTCGAAGTCAGACCAGTGCGACCAGGTGGTTGGTTGGATTGCAAGCAGATAATGCTTCCAGTCAGTTAACCACTACCCAATCTTCCACAGAGTCCAGTCTCAGTAGCCAAGAGTCTGGTCAACAGAATCCTCACCCTGATCCTCCTTCCTCTCACCATGGAGAGTCTTAGCAAACAAGTGATCCCACACTTGGATTTTATGAGATGCTTTTTTCATTGCCATTCCATAAATTGAGCCTCTCGCCAAGCCCGCTTGAAGGAAGACTTGTGCCCTGATTCCCAAACTCTTGAGCATCCACATTCAGAAGAAGATAATGGTGGGGAATGGCAATTAGTGTTCCCCGAGGTGGATGATGATCATGAGACACAGTTGTCAATAACTGAGGTTGTTGTTAGGTCAACAAGTCAGGAGGATGACCAGAGTGAGGAAATAAAAGAGGAGGTGGTGGATGAAGTCACTGACCCAACCTGGGAAGGTGGCAAACCGAGCAAGGACAGCAGAACAGAGGAGGAGGGATCCGCAGCACCTCAACAGGCTGGAAGAGGCAGTGGGATGGAAAAAAGAAGAAGACGGGACACACCAAACAGGCCTGCAACTGTCCCCCGGAGCACCCTCTTGCTTAAATCTCCCTTGCCAAGGGGTAGGTGTTCCGCAGTCTGGCGCTTTTTTGAAGAAAGTGCGGACGATAAAAGAATTATTATTTTCAACCTGTGCCGTACCAAAATGAGCAGGGGCGTGAACACTAGAAACCTCCCCACAACCAGCATCCACCACATGACATCAAAGCACCCTAATAGGTGGGCCGAACGCCTGGGTCCACAAGCAGTGTCGGCGGGTCACACCACTGCCTCCTCTTCTCCTGTGTTATGTGCTGGCCAATCCCCTGTCCAAGACGTAGGGCCTCCTTCCTCCTACAATGGAGAGTATTTGCAAACAAGTGATCCCACTTTCAGATATTCTTAGGAGCTCTTCATCGCCATTCCTCAATTGGGCCTATCGCCAAGCCCGCTTGAAGAGGGACATGAGGAGATCTTGTGCCCTGATTCCCAAACTCTTAAGCATCCACAGTCAGAAAAAGATGACGGTGGGGAATGGCAATTAGCGCTTCACCAGGTGGATGATGATGATGAGACACAGTTGCCAATAGGTCAACTGCAATTAGTGTCTCAAGAGGTTGATGATGAGGATGAGACACAGGTGTCAAGTGAGGTTGTTGTTAGGTCAACAAGTCAGGAGGATGACCAGAGTGAGGAAGTGGAAGAGGAGGTGGTGGACGATGAAATCACTGACCCAACCTGGGAAGGTGAAAGGCCGATTGAGGACAGCAATACAGAGGGGGAAGGATCCGCAGCACTGCAACACCGGCTGGAAGAGGCAGTGGGGTGGCAAAAAGGAAAAGGCGGGCTACACCAAACAGGTCTGCAACTGTTCCCTGGAGCACCCCCTTGCGGAAATCTCCCTTGCCATGGTGTAGGTGTTCCGCGCTTTTTCGATGAAAGTGCGGATGATTAAAGAATTGTCATTTGCAACATGTGTCGTACAAAAATGAGCAGTGGCGTAAACACTAGCAACCTTACCACCACCAGCATGATCCACTACATGGCATCAAAGCACCCTAATAGATGGGCTGAACGCCTGGGTCCACAATCAGTGTCTGCGGGTCACACCACTGCCTCATCTTCCCCTTTGTTACGTGCTGACCAATCCCCTGTCCATGATGCCTGCCTGGATGCCTCCCACCATGCACCTGGAACTTCGCAAGCACCATCAGTTAGCACATCCTCTTCTTTGTCCCAGCGCAGAGTACAGATGTCTATACCCCAGGTCTTTGAACGAAAGCGCAAATACCCAGCCACACACCCACAGACCATAGCACTAAATGTGCACCTTTCAAAATTGCTGGCTCTGGAAATGTTGCCATTTAGGCCTGCGGACATTGAGGCCTTCCACAGCCTGATGGCGGCGGCCATCCCGCGTTACACTGTCCCCAGCCACCAATATTTTTCACAGTGTGCAGTCCCAGGCTTACACCAGCATGTGTCCTGTAACATCACCCGTGCCCTCACCAACGCAGTTATTGGGAAGGTCCACTTAACGACTGACACATGGACAAGTGCTTTTGGCCAGGGATGCTACCTTTCCCTGACGGCACACTGGGTGAATGTTGTGGAGGCCGGGAGCGAGTCGTACCCTGGGATGGCACAGGTGCTACTGATGCCAAGGATTACGGGCCCTACTTCCATCAGGGTTTCTGCCGTCACCTATGTTAGTGGCTGCAACCCCCCCTTCTCCTCTTCCACTTCCACCTCTGAATTATCATATTGCAGCACCAATCAGCCATCAATCAGTAGCTGGAGGCAGTGTAGCACTGCAATGGGGTAGCGGCAACAGGCCGTGCTTAAACTGATCTGCTTAGGTGACAAACAGCACACCACCGCAGAGCTGTGGCAGGGGATAAGGGACCAGACTGAGCTGTGGCTCTCACCACTCAACCTATAACCAGGCATGGTTGTTTCTGATAATGGCCGTAACTTGGTGGCTGCTTTGGAGCTCGGCAAGCTCACACAAATACCATGCTAAGCCCACGTGTTCAACCTAGTGGTTCAGCGGTTTCTCAAAACCTACCCAAATTTGCCTGAGCTACTGGTGACGGTGCGCCGCGTGTGTGCCCATTTCCGAAAGTCATCGAAAGCTTCCGCTTGCAATTGCCAGCTCACTGACTGTTGTGAGACGTGACCATACGCTGGAACATGTTGGCCAGACTTTGTGAGCAGCAGAGGGCAGTAGTAAAATACCAGCTGCAACATGGTCGTCGCCTTTCAATTCAACTTCCGCTCTTCACAGGTGACAAGTGGGCATTGATGTCTGACCTCTGTGAGGTTTTACGCAACTTTGAGAAGTCAACACAGATGGTGAGCGGCGATAACGCTATTATCAGCGTAACCATCCCACTTCTTTGTCTACTCAAACACACTCTGCTCACAATTAAGGTGGGTAATTGCCAGACCACCCTCAGTTCGTCTTCTCAACGCAAATTTGATGATGAGGAGGAGGAGCAGGAGCAGGAGACGGTTGCCTCCGCTACAGAGGGTAGTACCCATGGAAGTTTTATTCCATCTGTTCAGCATGGATGGGTAGAAGAGGATGAGGAGATTGAGAGTCATCCACCTGATGAGGACAGTGAAGACTTGTCTGTTGGGACAGTGGCACACATGGCTGACTTTATGTTAGGCTGCCTTTCCCGTGACCCTCGCGTTGTACGCATTTTGGCCAACACCGATTAATGGTTGTTCACCCTTCTTGACCCCCGCTACAAAGAGAACTTCTCATCTCATATTCCTGTAGTGGATATGACGAGCAAAATGGTGCAATACCTGAAGGTCCATGTGGAGACATTGCTCCAAAAATTTCCAGCTGACAACGCTGGCTGCAGAGTAGGTAGTTCCTTGGCCAACCGAGGAGGGGAGACGATGGGAACACACAGCAGTTCTAACAGAGGAAGGGCAACACTCTCCAAGGCCTGGGAGAGTTTTATGACACCCTGCCAGCACCCTCAACCTGATGTGTGGCGTAGTGTCACAAGAAGGGAAAAATTTGGGAAGCTGGTAAGGGAGTACGTAGCAGACCGTGTCAGCATCCTCAGTGATTCCTCTGTGCCTGACAACTATTGGGTGTCCAAGCTGGACACGTGGCACGAACTGGCGCTCTACGCCTTGGAGGTGCTGGCCTGCCCCTTCGCCAGCATTTTGTCAGAGCGTGTATTTAGTGCTGATGGGGGCATAATAACTGATAAGCGCATCTGCCTGTCAACTGAAAATGCTGACCGGTTGACTGTTATAAAAATGAACAGGGCCTGGATTCCCCTTGACTTATTTACTCCACCAGAGAAAAGCGGCTGAAGATAAAGGCACTCTAAATGTGTCTTTTATGGTGTATATTCAATGTATACACTGTATTCCCATGCACCCCTTCCACCACTAAAAAGGGTATATGGTTCAATCTCCCTTATCTCGTCCTCCTCCTCCATCATATCAACATGCTTATTAGGCTGCCCTTGCTCCTAATATTTTAGAGGGTCAGCTCAGCAGTGAGCCCTCACCCATAAAGTTTTAGAGGGTCACCAGCAGGCCCTCACCCATAATGTTTTTGAGGGTCACCAGCAGGCCCTGATCCATAATATTTTTGAGGGTCACCAGCAGGCTCTCGCCCAAAATGTTTTTGAGGGTCACCAGCAGGCCCTCGCCCCTATTGTTTTAGAAGGTCACCAGCAGGCCATTGTTCTTAATGTTTTAGAGCAGGCATGTCCAAGCCGCGGCCCTCCAGCTGTTGCAAAACTACAACTCCCAGCATGCTTGGATAGCCTATAGCTATTAGGGCATCCTGGGAGTTGTAGTTTTGCAACAGCTGGAGGGCCGCAGTTTGGACATGCCTGTTTTAGTGGGTCACCATCAGGCCCTTGCTCCTAATGATTTTGAGGGTCACCAGCAGGCCCTCACCCATAATGTTTTAGATGGTCAGATCAGCAGCAGGCACTCACCCTTGATGTTTTAGATGGTCAGATCAGCAGCATGCACTCGCCCATAATGTTTTAGATGGTCAGATCAGCAGCAGGCCCTCGCCCATGATGTTTTAGATGTAGAGTTGAGCGAACACCTGGAAGTTCATTTATTTTATTTTTTTAATTTAATTTGGGTACACCACAAAACATTGTGGAATATATAAAATAACACAAAGAGAAAGTGCGCTGGAGTATAATAATGGCTGTGTGAAGACGGTATACTTGTCTATTCTGCACAAGGTACAGACAAGTCTTGTGGGATCCATGCCTGGCTCATTTTAATGAATGTGAGCTTGGCCACATTGGCTGTGGACAGGCGGCTGCGCTTGTCTGTGATAACACCCCCTGCTGTGCTAAACACACGTTCAGACAATACACTGGCTGCAGGGTAGGCTAGTACCTCCAAGGCATAAAGGGCAAGCTCAGGCCATGTGCCCAATTTGGAGACCCAGAAGTTGAATGGGGCAGACCCATCAGACAGTAAGTGTAGGCGTGTGCACACATACTGCTCCACCATTTTGCTGAAATGCTGCCTCCTGCTAAGACGTTGCACATCAGCTGGTGGTGCTGGTTGTTGTGGCGTGGTGACAAAGCTTTTCCACATTTCGACTATGCTAACCCTGCCTTCTGAGGTGCTGGCGGTGCCCTGGCTGTGTTGGCGGCCTCTTCCTCCTCTTATGCCTTCGTCTTGTGCTTCCACTGAGCCCCCGGTGTCAGTTGGGAATGCCATCAGCAGCGCTTCTCATGCATCTTCCGATCACGCTCCAGTGAGGGAATTAAAAACGGCGCCTTGTCCTTGTAACGGGGATCAAGCAGGGTGGCCATCCAGTAATCAGCACAAGTTAGAATGTGGGCAACTTGGCTGTTGTTACGCAGGCACTGCAGCATGTAGTCGCTCATGTGCCAGAGGCAAGGACAAGTTGTCCTCTGTGGGAAGTGTATCGTCTGTGTCCTCTGTATCCCCCCAGCCACGCACAAGTGATGCACGGTTCCTCCTCCTCCTCATCCTCCAGAACTGTGCCCTGGCAAGACAATTGTGTACCTGGCCTATGTTGGTGCAGGAACCCACCCTCCGAGCCACCTGTGAATGACTGGCCTGATAACCGTTGAAATGATCCCTTTTCTTCCTCCTCTTCCTCCTGTGACACATATTCCTCCATCATCACCCGAAGCGTTTTTCAAGGAGACATAGAAGTGGGATAGTAAAGATGAGAATGGCGTCATCTGCACTGGCCATGTTGGTGGAGTAGTCAAAACAGTGCAACAAGGCACACAGATCTCACATGGAGGCCCACTCAGTGGCAGTTGAAGTGTTGCTGTTCCGCAGAGCGACTGACCCGTGCCTTCTGCAGTTGAAACTCCACTATCGCCTGCTGCTGCTTGCTGCTGTCTCTCCAGCATGTGCAAGGTGTCGCATATGAGGCGGTGAGCTGGAAGGCCAAAGTTACGCTGCAGCGCAGACAGGCGAGCAGCAGGGTGAGAACTCCGAAAACACGCACAGAAGGCCCGCACTTTCTGCAGCAGCTCTGACATATCAGGGTAGTTTTTTAAGAATCTCTGCAGCACAAAATTCAGCACATGTGCCAGGCAAGGGATTTGTGTCAAACCGGCTAGGCCCAGAGCTGCTACGAGATTTCCCCCATTTTCGCACACCACCTGGCCGGGCTTGAGGCTCAGTGGCACCAACCACTCATCAGTCTGTTGTTCCAGGCCCGTCCAAAGCTCCTGCGCAGTGTGGCATTTGTCCCCCAAACAGATGAGTTTAAAAACTGCCTGCTGTCGTTTTCCCTTGGCCTTGCTGAAGTTGGTGGTAAAGGTGTTATTCTGAGGGGATGAGGAGGTGGTAGAGGAGGAAGAGGAGTAGGAGAAGGAGGCAACAGGAGGCAAAGAGAAATGCCCTGCAATCCTCAGCGGTGGAAGGAAAAGCGCCAAACAGCTATCCGCCTTAGGCCCAGCCACCACTGCATTTACCCTGTGCTGTTAGGGAGATATAAAGGCCCTGGCCATGCTTACTGGTCCTTGTATCGGTAGTTATGTGGACCTTGACAGAGAGGGCATTGCGCAGTGCACAGTCACGCCTTATTTTGTCCATCACTTGCTTGCGCAGGTAAGGGATGGCTCGCCTGGAAAAGTAGTGACGGCTTGCAACGACGTACTGTGGGACAGCCAACGCCATAAGGTTTTTAAAACTCTGCATCTCCACCAGACGGAATGACAGCATTTCAAAGGCCTGCAATTTTGAAAAGCTGCCATTCAGGGACAGGGATCGCGGGGGGGGGATTTACTTCCTCTTTCGATCCAGTGTTTGGGAGATGGACACCTGAACGCTTCCATGGAACACTGTGGTGGTGCTTGTTGAAGATGACGGACGTGGTGGCGTTGGTGTCACATCCTCCGTTTGTCGGGTGGATGTTGCCACTGTCACTTCAGAAGTGGAGGAAGAGCCCAAGATTGCAGTAGAAGAGGGAGCAGGAGGAGCCAGAGACTTTTCTTGGTTTTAGAGGTGTTTACTCCACTGCAGCTCGTGTCTTGCACTTAGATGCCTGGTCATGCAGGTTGTGCTCAGTTTTAGAACGTGTATGCCTTGCTTTAGGCTCTCGCAAAGCACTTGTGTCTTGTCGTCTGCACATTGTGTGAAGAACTGCCACGCCGGGGAACTCCTTGGAGCTGTCTTTGGTGTGCTCAGTGCCTGGGTGCGGTGGGCAGTAGCAGGTGTAGTGTCTAGGGGACGGGCGCTCTACTTCTGCACCCTGCTCCCTCTTTTGCTGTGCTGGTGTCTTTGTGCGACCACCGCCTCTGGATTCTGGATTCTATTACTGTCCCTGGCACATATGCAGCTGCAAGTGCACGTCACTTGCACAAAATGGCCGCCAACATCAACCACTCACAGAAATACAAAAGTCTTTGTCACTGGCCTCATAAAAAAAAACTGCCATTGCACCCACAAGTTCAAAAAGGTTGTAGATCGCTGAGTGAACACAATTCTGATATCAGATATTATTCAACAAAGCTTGTTTCCTTTTCTCTCCCTGAGAGCACCAGCAGCAACCTGTCCCTACACTAACAACAGCAGAGTGATGTGCTGTGCTACGTGACTCCAGCTTATATAGAGGCTGGGTCACATGCTGCACTTAGCCAATCACAGCCATTCCATTAGTAGGCCTGGCTGTGATGGCTTCTAAGGGCAAAGTAGTTAGACGCTTGTTTATTTTTCTGTCCAGCAGCTTTTCAACAAGCGCCATAAAATCTGACAAACACCGAACCTGAACTATTATGAAAATGTTCGGGTTTGGGTCCGGGTGCCAAAAATCCTAAAATTTGGTACGAACCTGAACTTTACAGTTCGGGTTCACTCAACTCTATTTAGATGGTCAGCTCAGCAGCAGGCCCTCAACCTTAATGTTTTAGATGGTCAACTCGGCAGCAGGCCCTCACCCATAATGTTTTAGATGGTTAGGTCAGCAGCAGGCCCTCACCCCTAATGTTTTAGATGGTCAACTCGGCAACAGGCCCTCACCCCTAATGTTTTAGATGGTCAACTCGGCAGCAGGCCCTCGCCCATAATGTTTTAGATGGTTAGGTCAGCAGCAGGCCCTCACCCCTAATGTTTTAGATGGTCAGCTTGGCAGCAAGCCCTCGCCCCTAATGTTTTATATGGTCAGATCAGCAGCAGGCACTCGCCCCTAATGTTTTAGAGGGTCACCAGCAGGCGCTTGCTCCTAATGTTTTTGAGAGTCACCAGCACTCCATCAATCATAATTTCAAGGGTGTGTATCATGCCCTCCGTTATGTGTACTAAAGGGTGTATTGTAGTGATGGTCCTAGTAATTTTTGGCAGCCCTTTCACCTGTTTTTGTTTTTGAGGGTCAACAGCAGGCCATCAATCATAATTGATACCCTCCTTTTTGTGCTGCTGTTTCACTTAGTGCACAGGCTTTATAATTGTAGGAGTCCCACTACCTGAAAAATTGTACCACAATGTGAATGAGGCCCTCCCTTATTTGATATACAGGTTCTATCGGAGTGCCTCTTCATAGTAAGATAGCATATAAGACCGAAAAAAAGACATTTGTCCATCCAGTTCGGCCTGTTTCCTACAAGTTGATCCAGAGGAAGGAAAAAAAAACTGTGAGTCAGAAGCCAATTTTCCCAACTTAAGGGGAAAAAATTCCTTCCTGACTCCAATCAGACAATCAGAACTCCCTGGATCAACGACCCCTCTCTAGTAGCTATAACCTGTAATATTATTACACTCCAGGAATACATCCAGTCCCCTCTTGAATTCCTTTTTTGTACTCACCATCACCACTTCTTCAGGCAGTGAGTTCCATAGTCTCACTGCTCTTACCGTGTACTGCTCTTCCTTGTAATTTTTGGCAGCACTTGCACTTTATATAGATATAAATATACAGGAAAGAATGTCTTCTAACAATTTTTCCTCTAAAATCGATTTTATCTTTGGATTTGTGCGTATTATTGTCAGTCTGTAAAAGTGGCGTACTACTCAGACAACATCATTCCCAGCAGCGACCTGGGAGTCCAAGATGCATCCAAACATCCTCCCCATGCTGTTTCCGAACCATTTCAGTTGGGTTTCCATCAATTTCTGACCTTTTCATGTGAACCAGACACCCTCCACTGTTCAGAGCAGGGGTTGACTTGTTTAATGCTCGGGTTCTCTCATTGACTTCCCTTGTGCTCGGGTGGTTCATTAGAAGGGCGCATGATGTACATTGAATTTCAAGTAATCTTTTACCAGCATCTGTGGTTGTGAGTTACCCACTTTGGTCTGGTCTTCAGCTGTGTTATCTAACACAGCATCTTTTGTTTGGACAGCCAGTTCCTCTATTCTTATTAGACTGACATGGGGAAACTAACTTCCTGTATACACATTGTCAGTTGGGGAGCTGATACAGCTATCGTCCAGTTCCTTGGTCCCATCAGAGGAAGTGATTCTGAGGGCCTAACCTTTGTGTATATAAAACCTTAAGGGCCCTGATTTAAAAATGGTTAATGTTCTGAGAGATTGGGCCCACCAGAGTATCCTCTGGTATTATATTGGGCCAGTCTGACCCTGGATACAACCACTGTACAATTTACATCATGTACTTTTCTAGGGGACAGAGAATAAAAATGTGAACAATTGTAAAATGTCATAAAAGTGTTTTGCAAATAAGCCCAAAAGGTAGCAAAGCCCTATTTTACAATGTTTTCAAGCCAGAATTTAGCAGTGCAGGGCTCGTCAAATTGCGCCCATTTTGTATTGCAGCTAGCTGCATATGGTGCTTCATTGCTACGCACTTGTCAGAGTGCTCATGTTTTACCTTGTCCACTGCCAAAAAGGAGTATACAATGGACATGTGAGTTTCAGAACTGGATAATGGAGTATGGGAACAAACTGGCAGAGGCAATATGATGTTCTGGGTATTGTTCTATTGGTAAGCTTTGGGTCCTAGCATTGTGGAAGTTCCTGTGATAAATATGACTGACATTTGTGCAGACGAAGTACACCAATCTAGTAAATACTAATATTAGTGACCTCTTTTAGCAGGAAAATATGCACTGCTACATTGCAAAAAATTGTTCATGAATGGTCAGAGGAACACGACAGGTGTTGACTTGGCCTGAAAATTCAGTGGAACTTAAATTGATCCAAGATAGATAAATAGATAGATAGATAGATAGATAGATAAATAGATAGATAGATAGATAGATAGATAGAGTGTATGCACAATATACAACTGTAAAACACTAAGCATCACTATCATAGGTATTTGACCAGGGCAAAGTTGCAAGGGTATTAAAACCTATATTTAGTTAAATAGAGAGTGTCGAATGATTTAGAATAAGCTAACATAAAGGTCTAGCACAGAATTTTTTGTGTATTTATTATTCCATTTATTTTCATAACAGAACTCGCAGAAGGACAAAGAGAGGGAGATGGAGAAACATATATACTCTACCTCCAAACTGAGGCATCTACACTGCTGAGGGAGGGAGACAAAAAACAAAGATTTCTAGGAGGTAAATTTGTTGTACTAAATGCAATAATAATGAACATTCAGATTACTTATTGAAAACAGGCCAAATCATCATTTATGTGGGTTGTAGTAATTTTGTAATGTATTTATTTTACCTTTATTGCTTCTGTCTTCCGTTCTGGGGGGCTGTGGTCACATGCATCTCTTTCTCATTTCCTCTGATGTTATGTCCATGAGCATGTTAAAGCAGTAACAAGGGCAATGATAGGGAAGTGTCTATGTGACTAGCTGGGAGGTGGAATCTATAACACTGGGTTCAGACCTGAGCGTTCTAGAAACGCGCGTTTTACGCGCGTTTTTTGTCGCGCGTATTTCAGCGCGTTTTGCAAATAGGAAATGCGCGTTTAACGCGCGTCCCTATTAAACTCTGTTTATGGGGACGCACGTTAAACGGGCCAAAAAACCCAAACATACTTGCTTTTGCGTCGGCCGTTTTTACGCGCGTCCGAACGCAAGATAAAAACGCGCAAGTGTGAACCAGTCCCTTAGGAATGCAGGGGTACTGTACAGTTGTGCGTTTTTATGCGCGTTCGAACGCGCGTAAAAACGCTAAGGTGTGAACTGAGGGTTAACTAGCTCGGAGTTGTTAGGTATGATGCTGGAGCTGTTGCATAGAAGAGAAATATGCACCATGGGTTTGGTTGGATAAAACAGAAAGTGCTACATACAGGATGTGAATAAACTAAAATTATATGAGTCAGGACATATAACAGATATTAGCATCACACTGTCCCCAATGGAGCTCACAATCTAAGTTCATCAGAAAACCAGAGGAAACCCATGCAAACACAGGAAGAAACTCCATACAGATGATGTCCTTGGTCAGATTCAAACCTAGGCCCTCAAGGCTGCAAGGCACCAGTGCTTACCACTGAGCCACCGTGTTGCCCACTACATGATCATATCTTTTAAAAACTATAGTAATCCTAGAAAACTTCTTTAACCCATAGGATACCAACGTCATACATATACAGCGCTGCGGGATGTGACTTAAGACCCAGCACTCTGATCAGGTGCTAAAAAAGCGGCAGGGGCCTGACTGCTACTGTTAGCCGGACTTCTGCTGTATCCATCAGCATTGGTGAAACCCTGATACCAGCACTTTAACCCCTTGAATTACAGAGTCAATGCTGACTGCGGCATGTATGGGGTTTGAAGAGGGTACAGGTTACGGGCTTCCTCTCTGACCCCAACAGGTTCCTGCACTGCAGTGACGAGGTGCTTATAGCTGCTAATGCCTGCCAGCTACGGAAGCCTATAGTCCTAGTCCCCAGGCTGGGTCTCATAAGCACTCTATCAATTTAATGCTGACAGGCAATGCATTACAATACACAATGTATTGTAATGCATTGTAGAGGGGATCAGACCCCCAAAAGTTGAAGTCCCATTGTGGGACAAAAAAAAAGGAAAAGAAAAGTGTTTTACATACCAAAAAAAAGTTTTGCATTAAAAAAAGTAAAGTCAATTTCCCATAATCAAGGCATATAAAATTGTAAAAAAAATAGCAAATAACAACCAGCTCTATAAAAATATCACATGATCCAATCTGTCCTTTAAAATTCTTTGCTTTGTAAAGTCTAAAAACTAATAAAATGACATTTACAAAATTGATGCAAACATAAAGTAGACATATGGAGACTGTTAAGTAATGACTATTTTATGAGGTGTCACTATCTGTCTTAAAGGCAGAGAAATTCAAATTTAGAAAATTGCAAATTTCTCAAAATTTTCAGAAACTTTTGGAGTTTTATAAATAAATAAAGGTAAAACTCTAATTTACCACTAACATGGAGTACAACGTGTCATGAGAAAACAGTCTCAGAATGGCTTGGTTAAGGCCCCCATTGACTATTATAAGGGCGGTCCAGAGGTCCGGCGGCAGCACAGCAAACATGCCGAGAGGCAGCCGGAATAGAAGTACGACATGTATAGTCAACGGAGCTGGAGCGGTAGTCCAGGGGCATGCGTGCACTAGCAGGAGCACGGATCTGACAGGCTATTCACCCACAGGAACAGCCTGCCGGAGTTCCTTGCCGCTAGTGTGAAAATACCCTTAGTAAAAGCATTTCAAAGTTATTACTCGGTTCTGGCTCCCTTGGTCCAACTCACTCCAGTCCCCACTTGTCAACTTCCAGAATGAATGGGGTCACATGTGCTGCTGGAGCCAATGACTGACTGCAGCAGTGATTTAAAGAAAACAAAAAATGTGTTTCATTTTTTTATGTTTCCCATAAACTTTTTGCTGGAGCTGGTGTTTTTACCAGAAAAGATGCACCACAAACTGCAGCTGCAAAAATGTCACTAAAAAATTCACAAAAAAGCTCTTATAAACCTATAACCCATCCTTGGTGTTTTATTTAATTTCTTTAAGTCTTCAGTGAGAAAAATGAGAAGTACTGGAGCCATCAGCAGAATACAGTACATTATTGTTCTGTGTCTGGAATTGCAGTTATGTCCCATGCAAACATATCTTATACTCAGAATATAGGTGTCAGCCAAAAACTTAAAGGGGTCATCCAAGTTATTTTTCTTGATGACCTATCTTTAGCATAGGACATCAATATCAGGTCAGTGGGGTTCTGACACCGGGCACCCCTGCTGATCAGCTGGTTGAAGAGAAGACTGCTTTGAAATAGCATGCACCTTCTCTTCAACCAGCTGATGGTGTTGGACTCCAGCAGATCGGATCTTGGTGACCTATGCTCAGGATAAGTCATCAATAAAAAAAAACTTGGACAGCCCCTTTAATATTTTAAATATGCCAGCTCAGCACAGCTGAGGATAAATAATGACATATTTCCCTTATTACTTTTATATATATAATATACACATTGTGCATGCTTTTTGGAAGTAATGTATCATATTAGCAAGTGTTTATTAATTTTATTATTCACAAAAAGCATAATTTGATCCATTATTCTGCAGTCTTATATGGAAAAATGTGCAGTTTATGCGATACTAAGTGATTTTCCAAGTTGCAATGGATTACTTTTCACTGAAGAAATGGCTCTGTGCCATTCTGCCACAACCATCTAAGTAATACTATAACACTAGATACTTTTAAAATATCGCTTACAAACATGCCCCCCTTAGCACAGAGTACTGCAAATCATATTTGTTCCGAATCCTAAAAAGTAATTGTGTTTCAAAAAAAAGCTTTTATCGGGGTGTACTGTATGTTATTTTTCATTTGCTTTCTATAAAATTAAGCAATTTTTAAATAGTCTTAATTAAAAATATCCTACTATTTTGAACATCTGTCCTAGAATTAAGTGAATCAATTCTGATTTAATCAGTTTCGTTAAACATTTAAAAAAAAAAAAACTCTGCTGCTAAATTAATCTAAAGAGTTTGAAATTTGCTTCAGATGAATTGCGCAAAATTGTGGATATAACTTTTTACAGATAAATTTGGCAGGGAAAATGACAGGAAGAAGGAAGATCATCTGAGATGGAGAGACTTGCCCTGATTTGCTCAAAGGCTGACATACAGCCTGTGAGCCAATCCACGGCAGGATTTTGAATGATGTTTCAGCCTCTGGACTGAACAGATTCTATTCTGAATCTAGCTTGCAAGCTGAGAACGTGCATGTTGGCTATGCCTGCCAAAAAGCAATACAGACACAAACCACTAATCTAAGTGTGTTAGGGAGAGTACGGGGACAGTCTAATTGAATATTTAATTAGGTAGATCAGGGTTATATTAGGGAAAACATAAAAAAGGGAGATACTGTTCATTCAGAATTTTATGATACAGCTACAATTGAGAATTTCATGTTGCACTGCAAACTCTGCAATGATCGTGCAACAACCTCTTTATTTTTTTCTGTAAAAGAACACCCAGCCAGCCTTCTTTTTGTAAAAACCTTAAGTTTCTACATTTCATAAGAAATGTATAGGCTTATTGCCAGCATCAGCATCAATAGCTTATATTCTGCTATATAGATGGGTTGTTGCTTCAGGGAGTAAATCTGACTGCCTGATTGGAGTCAGGAAGGAATTTTTTCCCCCAAAGTGTGGAAAATTCGCTTCTACCTCACAGTTTTTTTTCTGCCTTCCTCTAAATCAACTTGCAGGATAACAGGCTGAACTGGATGGATGTCTTTTTTCAGACTTATGAACTATAAAATATGTTAAATGTATTGTATCAAGTAAATATACCATGTAGTTTTATTAAATATTAGAGATGAGCGAATTTCTCAAAAATTCGATTCGGTCGGTTCGCAGAATTTTTCAAAAAATTTGGTTTGACCCGAATTTATTTGTGGCCAATCATGCTAAAAAACGTCTATTTTCTGGATGCAGAGAGCCTTTATAGTAATGTAGAACAATGTGCCTTGCTGTAACACACATAGGGAGTCTGCTATGGTAGTGAAACAATGCTGTGAGTCAGTATTAAAGATGAGCAAATCGAAGCTGACAAAGTGGAATTTGTTTAGAATTTCAAGAAAAATCCAAACTGCAACCAATGCGAATTTCCTCGCGCTTCGTGGTAACGAATCGCAATTTTACTAAAATGGTGGCTACACGTGTGAGGACTAAGAACATGGGGCAAGGAACTCTGGGAAGGTGGGATCACCCAGATTGACATGCCTGCAAGCAGCCAATCAGCAGCCAGCCAGCCCTGTGTTGTCACAGCCCTATAAATACATCAACAATCTTACAATCAGACATTTTCCAGCGTTCAGAGTGCAGGGACAGACATGTGAAGGCGCTAGGGACAACAAGTGGAAAAACAATTTAAAAGTGCAGGGAAAGGATAGGAGGGAACCATTTCACAGCATCTTAGTGCAGGGAGAGAAGGCGCTAGGGACATTGATAGGAAAGTGATCAAGTGCAGGGAAAGATTATTTGGGGATCCAAATAGTCATTAGACAGCTCTGACATTCCAGCTTTTTTTATGGTGCAGCAAGTGTTATGTTGAAAAGCCTTTAGTGGCTCATATCTTACTATCTTATTCAGTACTACAAGAAAAATATATTCTCAGTTCACTTCTGCAGTTATTTCTGTTGAAAGCGTATAGGGGCGGAATTTTTAGTACTACAAAAAAATTATATTCCCAGTTCACTTATGCAGTTGTTTCTGTTGAAAGCGTATAGTGGCCTATTTCAGTACTACAAGAAAAATATATTCTCAGTTCACTTCTGCAGTTATTTCTGTTGAAAGCGTATAGGGGCGGATTTCAGTACTACAAAAAAATTATATTCCCAGTTCACTTATGCAGTTGTTTCTGTTGAAAGCGTGTAGTGGCCTATTTCAGTACTACAAGAAAAATATATTCTCCGGTCACTTCTGCAGTTTTTTCTGGTGAAAGCGTATAGAGGCATATTTCAGTACTACAAGAAAAATATATTCTCAGTTCACTGTTGCAGTTATATCTGGTAAAGCCTTTACTGATGTATTGCAGTATAAAAATAAATATACATTCACCATTCGCTGGTGTACTTATATGTAGAAAAACCTTTATTGACGCATATCAGTAGAAAAATAAATATACATTTGCCATTAGCTGCTGCACTTATATCTTGAAAATTCTTTATTGACGTATAGCTGCTCAAAAACTTTAGGGGCGAGGGCTTGCTGCTGATCTGACCATCTAAAACATTATGGACGAGGGCCTGCTGCTGAGCTGACCATCTAAAATATTAGGGGGGAGGGCCTGCTGCTGAGCTGACCATCTAAAACATTAGGGGCGAGGGCCTGCTGCTGATCTGACCATGGAAAAAATGATGGGCGAAGGCCTGCTGCTGAGCTGACAATCTTAAACATTAGGGGTGAGGGTCTGCTGCAGAGCTGATGCTCAAAAACATTAGGGGCAAGTGCCTGCTGCTGATATGACCATCTAAAACATTAGGGGTGAGAGCCTGCTGCTGATCTGACTATCTAAAACATTATGGGCGTGGGCCTGCTGGTGACCCGCTAAAACATTAGGGGTGAGGGTCTGCTGCTGAGCTGACCATCTAAAACATTAGGGGTGAGGGTCTGCTGCTGAGCTGACTCTCTAAAACATTAGGGGCGAGTGATCGAAAATTTATCACAAATTTTTCGCTGATATCGGCACCTAACAACATCCTTAGCAACCAATAGGAAAGTTGCCCACCCCTTATTGTTGATCGCGAATATTCTAATCTCAAATTTTTATCGCAAATATATTACATTAGATTTTCGCAATCAAGCAAATAATGAATGGAGATCACGAATTCTCGAATATGTGAAGTTATGGTGAAAATTCGAATATTGCCTATGCCGCTTATCACTAGTTGTAAGGCACAGAGGGATCATTGAGGATGCAGACACGGTCTTCAACGAAATCCTTCACCATCTTCTAAAATTTGTCCCTCCTTGTGACACTAGGTCACGCATCAGGGTGAGGGTGCTGGCGCGGTGTCATGAAACTGTCCCAGGCCTTGGAGAGTGTTGCCCTCTGTTGGAACTGCTGTGTGTTCCCCTCGTCTCCCCTCCTCGGTTGCCTAAGGAACTACCGGTAAACGTGAACAACCAGTAATCGTTGTTGGCCAAAATGCGTATAACGCATGGGTCACGGGAAAGGCAGCATAACATAAAGTCAGCTATGTGTGCCAGCGTCCCAACAGACAAGACTTTGCTGTCCTCATCAGGAGGATGACTCTCAATCTCCTCATCCTCTTCTGCCCATCCAAGCTAAACAGATGGAATAAATCTTCTATGTACTACTACCCTCTGGAGCGGAGGCAACCGTCTTCTGCTCCTCCTCCTCCTCATTATCATCCAATTTGCGCTGAGAAGATGAAATGAGGGTGGTCTGGCTATCACCCTGTGTACTGTCTACCCCATTTCCACCTATTCCACATGCAAAGCGTCCGCCTTCATTGTGAGCAGCAAGTGTTTCAGTAGACACAGAAGCGGGTGGTTATACATTGCCGCTCACCATCTGTGTTGATTTCTCAAAGTTGCTTAAAAACCTCACAGAGGTCAGACATCCATGCCCACTCGTCGCTTGTGAAGAGCGGAAGCTGACTGGAAAGGTGATGATGACCATTTTGCAGCTGGTATTCCACTCTTGCCCTCTGCTGCTCAAAAAGCCTGGCCAACATGTGGAACGTGGAGATCCAGCACGTGCTCATGTCACACAACAGTCGGTGAGCTGGAAATTGCAAGCGCTGCTGCAGCATTGCCAGTACAGCGGCAGCTGTAGATGTCTTTCGGAAATGGGCACACACGTGGCGCACCTTCACCAGTAGCTCAGGCAAATTGGGTAGGTTTTGAGAAACCGCTGAACCCCTAAGTTTAACACGTGGGCTAGGCATGGTATGTGTGTGAGCTTGCCGATCTCCAAAGCCACCACCAAGTGATGGCTATTATCAGACACAACCATGCCTGGTTGTAGGTTGAGTGGCCACAGCTCAGTCTGGTTCCTTATACCTTGCCACAGCTCTGCGGCAGTGTGCTGTTTGTCACCTAAGCAAGTAAGATTCAGCACGGCCTGTTGCTGCTTCCCCACTGCAGTGCTACACTGCTTCGAGCTACTGACTGATGGCTGACTGGTGCTGCAAGATGAGAATTCTGAGGTGTAAGTAGAGGAGGAGGTGGAGGAGGAAAGGGGGGGGGGGGTTGCAGCCACTAATGTAGGTGGTGGCGGAAATCCTGATGGAAGTAGGGCCCGCAATCCTTGGCATTGTTAGCACCTGTGCCATCCCACTGTATGAATCGTTGCCGGCCTCCACAACATTCACCCAGTGTGCCATCAGGGCAATGTAGCGTCCCTGGGCACTTGAACTTGTCCATATGTCAGTCGTTAAGTGTACCTCCCCAATAACTGCGTTGGTGAGGGCACGGGTGATGTTACTGGACACATTCTGGTATAAGGCAGGAACGGCACATCTGGAAAAATAGTGGCTGCTGGGGACTGAGTAATGAGGGACGGTCGCCACCATCAGGCTGCGGAAAGCCCCAGTGTCCACAAGCCTAAATGGAAACATTTCCAGGGACAGCAATTTGGAAAGGTGCTATGGTCTGTGGATGAGTGGCTGGGTATTTGCGCTTTCGTTCAAAGGCCTGGGGCATGGACATCTGTACGCTGCACTGGGACACAGAAGTGGATGTGCTAGCTGATGGTGCTTGTGAAAGTTCAGGTGCAGGGTGGGAGGTATCCGGGCCAGCATCTTGGACAGGGGATTGGCCAGCACATAACACAGGGGAAGGTGTGGCAGTGGTGTGACCCGCAGACACTGATTGTGGACCCAGGTGTTCAGCCCATCTATTAGGCTGCTTTGATGCCATGTGTTGAATCATGCTGGTGGTGGTGAGGTTGCTAGTGTTTACGCCACTGCTCATTTTGGTACGGCACATGTTGCAAATGACAATTCTTTAATCGTCCGCACTTTCATCAAAAAAGCGCCAGTCTGCGGAACACCTACACCATAGCAAGGGAGATTGTTTGGTGTAGCCCGCCTTCTCCCTTTTGCCACCCCACTGCCTCTTCCAGCCAGTGTTGCGGTGCTGCGGATCTCTCCCCCTCTCTATTGCTGTCCTTACTCTGCTTGCCACCTTCCCAGGTTGGGTCAGTGATTTCATCGTCCACCACTTACGATTTCATCGTCCACCACTTACGATGACCTCCATGTGAATAACATAGTAACATAGTATATAAGACCGAAAAAAGACATTTGTCCATCCAGTTCGGCCTGTTTCCTACAAGTTGATCCAGAGGAAGGCAAAAAACCCCTGTGAGGCAGAAGCCAATTTTCCCCACTTAAGGGGAAAAAAAATTCCTTCCCGACTCCAATCAGGCAATCAGAATAACTCCCTAGATCAACGACCCCTCTCTAGTAGCTGTAGCCTGTAATATTATTACAGTCCAGAAATACATCCAGTCTCCTCTTGAATTCCTTTATTGTACTCACCATCACCACCTCCTCAGGCAGAGAGTTCCATAGTCTCACTGCTCATACAATGGAGAATCCTTTTCTATGTTTGCGTACAAACCTTCTTTCCTCCCGATGCAGAGGATGTCCCCTCGTCACAGTCACAGTCCTGGGGGTAAATAGATGATGGGACAGATCTCTGTACTGACCCCTGATATATTTATACATAGTTATTAGATCTCCCCTCAGTCGTCTTTTTTCTAAAGTGAATAACCCTAATTTTGATCACCTTTCAGGGTACTGCAGTTGCCCCATTCCAGTTATTACTTTAGTAGCCCTCCTCTGAACCCTCTCCAGCTCTGCTATGTCTGTCTTGTTCACAGGAGCCCAGAACTGTACACAGTACTCCATGTGTGGTCTGACTAGTGATCTGTAAAGTGGTAGGACTATGTTCTCATCACGGGCATATATGCCCCTTTTGATGCAACCGATTATCTTATTGGCCTTGGCAGTAGCTGCCTGACACTGGTTTTTGCAGCTTAATTTGCTGTTTATTAAAATTCCTAGATCCTTTTCCATGTCAGTGTTACCGAGTGTTTTACCATTAAATATGTACGGGTGACTTGCATTATTCCTTCTCATGTGCATAACTTTACATTTGTCACTTTACATTGATCCAGATCCCTCTGTAGCAGAAAACTGTCCTCTTCAGTGTTAATTACTTTACACAGTTTAGTGTCAACTGCAAAAATAGATATTTTACTGTGCAGGCACAAGATCATTAATAACTATATTGAAGAGAATAGGGCCCAATACTGACCCCTGAGGTACCCCACTAGTGACAGTGACCCAATCTGAGTATCTACCGTTAATAACCACTCTCTGTTTTCTGTCACTCAGCCAGTTACTTACCCACATACAGACATTTTCTCCCAGTCCGAGCATCCTCATTTTATATACTAACCTTTTATGTGCATTCCGTTTTTTACGGAACAGCTGGCCCCTGATAGAACAGTTCTATCTTTATCCGTTATGCGGATAATAATAGGAAATGTTTTATCTTTGAACGGAACGTAAAAACGGAAATGGAAGGCATACGGAGTGCCTTCCATTTTTTGCGGATCCATTGAAATAAATGGTTCAGTATACAGCCTGTATACGGAACGCAAAAAAACTGAACGTAAATGGAAAATACATACGGTCGTGTGCATGAGCCCTAAGGCTGGGAACACACCTAGACGTTTTTGGATCAGGTGTTTTTTTGAGCGTTTTTTCCGTGGAAAACGCGCGTTTTTTTCGGCGTTTTTGTATTTTTGCAACGCGCGTATTTGGGGCGTTTTTTGATTGACAGCTTACAGTTTGCAGAAAAAAAGAATCCCCACCCAGCAAAGGTATGCGGAGATTCTGCCTTTCTGCTGGGTTTTACTACAAAAACGCGCGATCATATGCGCGTTTTTGAAGGGGAAAACGCGCATATTTTCTTATATGCGTGTTCCCATGCTTTTCAATAGGCGCAAACGCTTGGGCAAACGCCCCAAAGAAGCTCATGCACAAGCGTTTGCGTTTGGCGTTTTTCAGCGCGTTCAAACGCGCTGTAAAAAGCTCAAGTGTAAACCATGTCCATTGGAATACATGGGTTTTCACTTGTTGTGCGTTTTTCAGCGCGTTTGAACGTGCTGAAAAACGCTTAGGTGTGTTCCCAGGGTAAGTCTGAGCCGAAACACGTGTCATCGGGTGCTTTATAGCACCCAGTGAAGCGTTCCGGCCAGCCAATCACTGTAATGCCAGTAACATTGCTACGACATTACAGTGAGTGGCAGAACTTACCTGCATGTTTATTGGCTGCGTAGCAGCCAACAAATGTGCTGGGAGGAGACTTGAGCATTGCGCTTGAGCACATGCGGTATTCGGCCGAACATCGCGATGTGCTGAGCATCATGATGCTCTAGCCAAACTAGTGATTGGTCGAGCATGCTCACTCAACACTATGTATATCAGTAGAAAAAGAAATGTAAATTTGCCATTTGCTCCTGCACTTATATCTTAAAAAACCTCTAGTGATGTATTATCAGTAGAAAAATAAATATACATTCGCCATTAGCTGCTGTACTTATATGTAGAAAAACCTTTATTGACGCATATCAGTAGAAAAAGAAATATACATTTGCCATTAGCTGCTGCACTTATATCTTGAAAATTCTTTATTGACGTATAGATGCTCAAAAACTTTAGGGGCGAGGGCCTGCTGCTGATCTGACCATCTAAAACATTATGGACGAGGGCCTGCTGCTGAGCTGACCATCTAAAATATTAGGGGGGAGGGCCTGCTGCTGAGCTGACCATCTAAAACAGTAGGGGAGAGGGCCTGCTGCTGATCTGACCATGGAAAAAATGATGGGCGAGGGCCTGCTGCTGAGCTGACCATCTTAAACATTAGGGGTGAGGGTCTGCTGCTGAGCTGATGCTCAAAAACATTAGGGGCAAGTGCCTGCTGCTGATATGACCATCTGAAAAACCTTTATTGACATATATATCAGTAGAAAAGTAAAGATATAGTCAGCGTTCAGGGCTGCAGTTATATGTGGGAAAGTCCTTTTTGCGGTATGGACCGAATTATGTTGTGGTGAAAATTTTTATTTATGTTTCACACACTGCTTGCTTACGTGACGACTTCCATAAGAGAGGCTCACCAATACAGGTGAATACACTATGCACTAACCCTGCACAAAAAAGCAAACTAATTCACACCAGCCCGCATATATCTGCGTTATTGTTTACTGGACACTACGGGGACTTTTCTGCAGCATAGAAAGCGCACAAGGACCGCGTCTCGCTCTTCCAGGTAAAGCCTTTAGTGGTGTATATCAAGAGAAAAAAATAGATATTCGGCGTTCAGCGCTGCAGTTATATGCGGTAAAATCTTTTGTGAAATTTTGGTGGAAAAAAAAATTGTATTCCGTGCTTGAAAAATCTTTTGTGACTTATTTTGGTGGAAAAAACATTGTACTTCCTGCTTCAGTTATACGTGGTAAAATCTTTTGTGACTTAATTTGGTGGAATGAAAAATTGTGTTCAGTGTTCAGCTCTGCAATTATATGCGGTAAAATCTCCATAATGTCTCTATGATAAATCTGCTGGGTGGGGGGCCCTGTGTAGCTTCTACACACTTTCAAAATAATCCTTCAGCGGAGAGAATAGATGCCGGATGACCGGGATGCTTCATGACTAGAGATGAGCGAACACCTGGAAGTTCGGGTTCCCGAACCCGAACCCCATTGAAGTCAATGGGGACCCGAACTTTTAGGCACTAA
Organism: Bufotes viridis; assembly: GCA_033119425.1. Lineage (NCBI taxonomy): Eukaryota > Metazoa > Chordata > Amphibia > Anura > Bufonidae > Bufotes > Bufotes viridis. The sequence continues at coordinate 331,952,772 of CM065590.1, read as the reverse complement.
AAAGGCTGTAAAATAGTCCAGGAAAGGGCTAGAGGGCTGCCAAAGGCAGCAAAATGTAGGTAAATCCCTGCAAATAAATGTGGATAGGGAAATGAATTAAAATAAAATAAAATAAATAAAAATTAACCAATATCAATTGGAGAGAGGTCCCACAGCAAGGAATCATGCGTCATATCACCCACCACTGGAGAAGGCCACTTTCAATTATTTCAGTCCCAGCACCCAGACAGAGGAGAGAGGTCCCACAGCAGAGAATCAAGCGTCATATCACCCACCACTGGAGAAGGCCACTTTCAGTTATTTAGGCCCCAGCACCCAGACAGAGGAGAGAGGTCCCACAGCAGAGAATCAAGTGTCATATCACCCACCACTGGAGAAGGCCACTTTCAGTTATTTAGGCCCCAGCATCCAGACAGAGGAGAGAGGTCCCACAGCAGAGAATCAAACGTCATATCACCCACCACTGGAGAAGGCCAATTTCAGTTATTTGGGCCCCAGCACCCAGACAGAGGAGAGAGGTCCCACAGCAGAGAATCATGAGTCATATCACCCACAACTGGAGAAGGCCACTTTCAGTTATTTAGGAACCAGCACCCAGACAGAGGAGACAGGTCCCACAGCAGAGAATCATGCGTCATATCAACCACCACTGGAGAAGGCCACTTTCCGGTTTTTGGGCCCCAGCACCCAGACAGAGGAGAGAGGTCCCACAGCAGAGAATCATACATCATATCACACACCACTGGAGAAGGCCACTTTCAGTTATTTAGGCCCAGCACCCAGACAGAGGAGAGAGGTCCCACAGCAGAGAATCAAGCGTCATATCACCCACCACTGGAGAAGGCCATTTTCAGTTATTTAGGCCCCAGCAGCCAGACATAGGAGAGAGGTCCCATAGAATAAAATCAGGCTTCATATAACCCACCACTGGAGATGGCCACTTTAAGTTACTTAGGCCCCAGCACCCAGACAGAGGAAAGAGGTCCCACAGCAGAGAATCAGGCTTCATATCACACACCACTGGAGAAGGCCACTTTCAGTTATTTAGTCCCCAGCACCCAGACAGAAAAGAGAGGTCCCACAGCAGAGAATCAAGCGTCATATCACCCACCACTGGAGAAGGCCACTTTCAGTTATTTAGGCCCCAGCAGCCAGACATAGGAGAGAGGTCCCATAGAATAAAATCAGGCTTCATATAACCCACCACTGGAGAAGGCCACTTTCAGTTATTTAGGCTCCAGCACCCAGACTGATGAGAAAGGTCCCACAGCAAGGAATAAGGCGTCATATCACCCACCACTGGAGAAGGCCACTTTCTGTTATTTAGGCCCCAGCACCCAGACAGAGAAGAGAGGTCCCACAGCAAGGAATAAGGTGTCATATCACCCACCACTGGAGAAGGCCACTTTCAGTTATTTGGGCCCCAGCACCCAGAGAAGAGAGGTCCCATAGCAGAGAATCATGAGTCATATCACCCACAACTGGTGAAGGCCACTTTCATTTATTTAGGAACCAGCACCCAGACAGAGGAGAGAGGTCCCACAGCAGAGAATCATGCGTCATATCAATCACCACTGGAGAAGGCCAATTTCAGTTATTTGGGCCACAGCACCCAGAGGAGAGAGGTCCCACAGCAGAGAATCATGAGTCATATCACCCACCACTGGAGAAGGCCACTTTCAGTTATTTAGGCCCCAGCACCCAGACAGAGGAGAGAGGTCCCACAGGAGAGAATCATGCGTCATATCAATCACCACTGGAGAAGGCCAATTTCAGTTATTTGGGCCACAGCACCCAGACAGAGGAGAGAGGTCCCACAGCAGAGAATCATGAGTCATATCACCCACAACTGGAGACGGCCACTTTCAGTTATTTAGGCCCCAGCACCCAAACAGAGAGAGAGGTCCCACAGCAAGGAATAAGGTGTCATATCACCCACCTCTGGAGAAGGCCACTTTCAGTTATATAGGCCCCAGCACCCAGACAGAGAAGAGAGGTCCCACAGCAAGGAATCATGCGTCATTTCACCCACCACTGGAGAAGGCCACTTTCAGTTATTTAGGCCCCAGCACCCAGACAGAGGAGAGAGGTCCCACAGCAAGGAAGAAGGCGTCATATCACCCACCACTGGAGAAGGCCACTTTCAATTATTTAGGCCTCAGCACCCAGACAGTGGAGAGAGGTCCCACAGCAAGGAATCACGAGTCATATCACCCACCACTGGAGAAGGCCACTTTAAGTTATTTCGGCCCCAGCACCCAGACAGAGGAGAGAGGTCCCACGGCAGAGAATCATGCGTCATATCACCCACCACTGGAGAAGGCCATTTTCAGAGGAGAGAGGTCGCATGGCAGAGGTTCAGGCTTCATGTCACCCACCATTGTAAAGGCCACTTTCAGTTATTTAGTCCCCAGCACCCAGACAGAAAAGAGAGGTCCCACAGCAGAGAATCAAGCGTCATATCACCCACCACTGGAGAAGGCCACTTTCAGTTATTTAGGCCCCAGCAGCCAGACATAGGAGAGAGGTCCCATAGAATAAAATCAGGCTTCATATAACCCACCACTGGAGAAGGCCACTTTCAGTTATTTAGGCCCCAGCACCCAGACAGAGGAGAGAGGTCCCACAGCAGAGAATCAAGTGTCATATCACCCACCACTGGAGAAGGCCACTTTCTGTTATTTAGGCCCCAGCACCCAGACAGAGAAGAGAGGTCCCACAGCAAGAAATAAGGTGTCATATCACCCACCACTGGAGAAGGCCACTTTCAGTTATTTGGGCCCCAGCACCCAGAGGAGAGAGGTCCCACAGCAGAGAATCATGAGTCATATCACCCACAACTGGTGAAGGCCACTTTCATTTATTTAGGAACCAGCACCCAGACAGAGGAGAGAGGTCCCACAGCAGAGAATCATGCGTCATATCACCCACCACTGGAGAAGGCCACTTTCAGTTATTTAGGCCCCAGCACCCAGACAGAGGAGAGAGGTCCCACAGCAGAGAATCATGCGTCATATCAATCACCACTGGAGAAGGCCAATTTCAGTTATTTGGGCCACAGCACCCAGACAGAGGAGAGAGGTCCCACAGCAGAGAATCATGAGTCATATCACCCACAACTGGAGACGGCCACTTTCAGTTATTTAGGAACCAGCACCCAGACAGAGGAGAGAGGTCCCACAGCAGAGAATCATGCGTCATATCAACCACCACTGGAGAAGGCCACTTTCAGTTATTTGGGCCCCAGCACCCAGAGAAGAGAGGTCCCACAGCAGAGAATCATGAGTCATATCACCCACAAATGGTGAAGGCCACTTTCATTTATTTAGGAACCAGCACCCAGACAGAGGAGAGAGGTCCCACAGCAGAGAATCATGCGTCATATCACCCACCACTGGAGAAGGCCACTTTCAGTTATTTAGGCCCCAGCACCCAGACAGAGGAAAGAGGTCCCACAGGAGAGAATCATGCGTCATATCAATCACCACTGGAGAAGGCCAATTTCAGTTATTTGGGCCACAGCACCCAGACAGAGGAGAGAGGTCCCACAGCAGAGAATCATGCGTCATATCAATCACCACTGGAGAAGGCCAATTTCAGTTATTTGGGCCACAGCACCCAGAGGAGAGAGGTCCCACAGCAGAGAATCATGAGTCATATCACCCACCACTGGAGAAGGCCACTTTCAGTTATTTAGGCCCCAGCACCCAGACAGAGGAGAGAGGTCCCACAGGAGAGAATCATGCGTCATATCAATCACCACTGGAGAAGGCCAATTTCAGTTATTTGGGCCACAGCACCCAGACAGAGGAGAGAGGTCCCACAGCAGAGAATCATGAGTCATATCACCCACAACTGGAGACGGCCACTTTCAGTTATTTAGGCCCCAGCACCCAAACAGAGGAGAGAGGTCCCACAGCAAGGAATAAGGTGTCATATCACCCACCTCTGGAGAAGGCCACTTTCAGTTATATAGGCCCCAGCACCCAGACAGAGAAGAGAGGTCCCACAGCAAGGAATCATGCGTCATTTCACCCACCACTGGAGAAGGCCACTTTCAGTTATTTAGGCCCCAGCACCCAGACAGAGGAGAGAGGTCCCACAGCAAGGAAGAAGGCGTCATATCACCCACCACTGGAGAAGGCCACTTTCAATTATTTAGGCCTCAGCACCCAGACAGTGGAGAGAGGTCCCACAGCAAGGAATCACGAGTCATATCACCCACCACTGGAGAAGGCCACTTTAAGTTATTTCGGCCCCAGCACCCAGACAGAGGAGAGAGGTCCCACGGCAGAGAATCATGCGTCATATCACCCACCACTGGAGAAGGCCATTTTCAGAGGAGAGAGGTCGCATGGCAGAGGTTCAGGCTTCATGTCACCCACCATTGTAAAGGCCACTTTCAGTTATTTAGTCCCCAGCACCCAGACAGAAAAGAGAGGTCCCACAGCAGAGAATCAAGCGTCATATCACCCACCACTGGAGAAGGCCACTTTCAGTTATTTAGGCCCCAGCAGCCAGACATAGGAGAGAGGTCCCATAGAATAAAATCAGGCTTCATATAACCCACCACTGGAGAAGGCCACTTTCAGTTATTTAGGCCCCAGCACCCAGACAGAGGGAGAGGTCCCACAGCAGAGAATCAAGTGTCATATCACCCACCACTGGAGAAGGCCACTTTCTGTTATTTAGGCCCCAGCACCCAGACAGAGAAGAGAGGTCCCACAGCAAGAAATAAGGTGTCATATCACCCACCACTGGAGAAGGCCACTTTCAGTTATTTGGGCCCCAGCACCCAGAGGAGAGAGGTCCCACAGCAGAGAATCATGAGTCATATCACCCACAACTGGTGAAGGCCACTTTCATTTATTTAGGAACCAGCACCCAGACAGAGGAGAGAGGTCCCACAGCAGAGAATCATGCGTCATATCACCCACCACTGGAGAAGGCCACTTTCAGTTATTTAGGCCCCAGCACCCAGACAGAGGAGAGAGGTCCCACAGCAGAGAATCATGCGTCATATCAATCACCACTGGAGAAGGCCAATTTCAGTTATTTGGGCCACAGCACCCAGACAGAGGAGAGAGGTCCCACAGCAGAGAATCATGAGTCATATCACCCACAACTGGAGACGGCCACTTTCAGTTATTTAGGAACCAGCACCCAGACAGAGGAGAGAGGTCCCACAGCAGAGAATCATGCGTCATATCAACCACCACTGGAGAAGGCCACTTTCAGTTATTTGGGCCCCAGCACCCAGAGGAGAGAGGTCCCACAGCAGAGAATCATGAGTCATATCACCCACAAATGGTGAAGGCCACTTTCATTTATTTAGGAACCAGCACCCAGACAGAGGAGAGAGGTCCCACAGCAGAGAATCATGCGTCATATCACCCACCACTGGAGAAGGCCACTTTCAGTTATTTAGGCCCCAGCACCCAGACAGAGGAGAGAGGTCCCATAGCAGAGAATCATGCGTCATATCAATCACCACTGGAGAAGGCCAATTTCAGTTATTTGGGCCACAGCACCCAGACAGAGGAGAGAGGTCCCACAGCAGAGAATCATGAGTCATATCACCCACAACTGGAGACGGCCACTTTCAGTTATTTAGGCCCCAGCACCCAGACAGAGGAGAGAGGTCCCACAGCAAGGAAAAAGGTGTCATATCACCCACCTCTGAAGAAGGCCACTTTCAGTTATTTAGGCCCCAGCACCCAGACAGAGAAGAGAGGTCCCACAGCAAGGAATCATGCGTCATTTCACCCAACACTGGAGAAGGCCACTTTCAGTTATTTAGGCCCCAGCACCCAGACAGAGGAGAGAGGTCCCACAGCAAGGAAGAAGGCGTCATATCACCCACCACTGGAGAAGGCCACTGTCAATTATTTAGGCCTCAGCACCCAGACAGTGGAGAGAAGTCCCACAGCAAGGAATCATGCGTCATATCACCCACCACTGGAGAAGGCCACTTTCAGTTATTTCGGCCCCAGCACCCAGACAGAGGAGAGAGGTCCCACGGCAGAGAATCATGCGTCATATCACCCACCACTGGAGAAGGCCATTTTCAGAGGAGAGAGGTCGCATGGCAGAGGTTCAGGCTTCATGTCACCCACCATTGTAATGGCCACTTTCAGTTTTTTAGGTCCCGGCGCCCAGATTGAGGAGAGGTTCATTCAACTTTGGGTTGCACAGCAAGATCATGGTAAAGTTAAAAAAAATGAGGATTCAATAAAGAAGTGCCCCGGAGTACAAGAATACATTGTTGAGGGGGAGGCAGTTATAAATGACTATTCTGCACAAGGGAGGGACAGGTCCTGTGGGATCCATGCCTGGTTCATTTTTAAGACCGTCAGCTTGTCCACGTTGGTTGTGGACAGGCGGCTGCGTTTGTTAGTAATGACGCCCCCTGCTGAATACACGTTCAGACAAAACGCTGGATGCCGGGCAGGCCAGCACCTCCAAGGCATAAAATGCTAACTATGGCCACGTGGACAATTTGGAGACCCAGAAGTTAAATGGGGCCGAACCATCAGTCAGTACGTGGATGGGTGTGCACACGTACTGTTCAACCATGTTAGTGAAATGCTACCTCCTGCTAACACGTTCCGTATCAGGTGGTGGTGCAGTTAGTTGTGGCATGGAGACAAAACTTTTCTACATTTCTGCCATGATAACCCTGCCCTCAGAGGAGCTGGCCGTGACACAGCTGCGTTGGCGACCTCTTGCTCCTCCTCTGCCTTTGACTTAGGCTTCCACCTGTTCCCCTGTGACATTTGGGAATGCTCTCAGGAGCGCGTCTACCAGCGTGCGCTTGTACTTGTGCATCTTCCTATCACGCTCCATTGCAGGAAGTAAGGTGGGCACATTGTTTTTGTACCGGGGATCCAGCAGGGTGGCAACCCTGTAGTCCGCACACGTTAAAATGTGGGCAACTCAGCTGTCATTGCGCAGGCACTGCAGCATGTAGTCGCTCATGTGTGCCAGGCTCCCCAGAGGTAAGGACAAGCTGTCCTCTGTGGGAGGCGTATCGTCATCGTCCTCCATTTCCCCCCAGCCACACACCAGTGATGGGCCTGAGCTGTGTCGGGTGCCACCCCGCTGTGAACCTGCTTCATCCTCATCCTCCTCCACCTCCTCCTCATCCTCCTCGTCCTCCAGTAGTGGGCCCTGGCTGGCCACGTTTGTACCTGGCCTCTGAGCCACTTCTAACAGACTGGCCTGAAAGTGGTAAAAATGACCCCTCATCCTCCTCCTCCTCCTGGGCCACCTCCTCTTCCATCATCGCCCTAAGCGTTTTCTCAAGGAGACATAGAAGTGGTATTGTAACGCTGATAACGGTGTCATCGCAACTGGCCATGTTGGTGGAGTACTCGAAACAGCGCAACAGGGCACTCGCATGGAGGCACAATCATTGGTGGTGAAGTGGTGCTTTTCAGCAGTGCTGCCGCAGAAACTCCACTATGACCTTCTGCTGCTCGCACAGTCTCTCCAGCATGTGCAAGGTGGAGTTCCACCTGGTGGGCACGTCGCATATGAGGCTGTGAGCGGGAAGGCCGAAGTTACGCTGTAGCGCAGACAGGCGAGCAGCGGCAGGATGTGAACGCCGGAAGCGCGCACAGATGGCCCGCACTTTATGCAGCAGCTCTGCCATGTCGGGTAGTTGTGAATGAACTTCTGCACCACCAAATTCAGCAAATGCGCCAGGCAAGGGATGTGCGTCAAACTGGCTAGTCCCTGAGCTGCGACGAGATTTCGCCTATTATCGCATACCACCAGGCCGGGCTTGAGGGCCACCAGCAGAAACCACTCATCGGTCTGTTGTTCAATACCCCGCCACAACTACTGCGCGGTGTGGGGCCTGTCCCCCAAACATATCAGTTTCAGAATGGCCTGCTGACGTTTACCCGGGCTGTGCTGAAGTTGGTGGTGAAGGTGTGTGGCTGACAGGAAGAGCTGGTGGAAGCAGAGGAGGAGGAAGTCGAGTAGGAGGAGGAGGCTACAGGAGGCAAAGAATGATGCCCTGCGATCCTTGGCGGCAGAAGGACGTGCGCCAAGGAACTCTCCGCCTGGGGCCCAGCCGCCACTACATTTACCCAGTGTGCAGTTAGGGTGATATAGCGTCCCTGGCCGTACATACTGGTCCACGTATCTGTGGTTAGGTGGACCTTGCCACAGATGGAGTTGCGCAGTGCACACTTGATTTTATTGGATACTTGGTTGTGCAGGGAAGGCACGGCTGTCTTGGAGAAATAGTGGCGGCTGGGAACAACATACTGTGGGACAGCCATGGACATCAGCTGTTTGAAGCTGTCTGTGTCCACCAGCCTGAATGACAGCATTTCAAAGGCCAGTAGTTTAGAAATGCTGGCATTCAGTCCCAGGGCTCGAGGGTGGCTAGGTGTGAATTTACGCTTTCTCTCCAAGGTTTGTGAGATGGAGAGCTGAACGCTGCCGTGTGACATGGAGATGCTTGGTGACGCAGGTGGTGGTGTCGGTGGTACATCCTCGGTTTGGTGCGCAGCAAGTGCCAACGTTCCTCCCAAGGCAGAGGAAGAGGACGAGGCAGCAGCAGAAGAGGGAGCAGGGGGAGCCTGAGTGAGTTCCTTGCTTTTAAGGTGTTTACTCCACTGCAGTTCATGCTTTGCACGTTGATGCCTGGTCATGCAGGTTGTGCTAAGGTTCAGAACGTTAATGCCTCGCTTCAGGCTCTGATGGCACATCGTGCAAACCACTCGGGTCTTGTTGTCAGCACATTGTTTAAAGAAGTGCCATGCCAGGGAACTCCTTGAAGCTGCCTTTGGGGTGCTCGGTCCCTGGTGGCGGTGGCCAGTAGCGGGCGAACTCTCTTGGCGGCAGCTGTTCTGCTTTTGCCCCCTGCTCCCTCTTTTGCTACGCTGTTGGCTCGGTCTCACCACTGCCTCTTCCTCTGAACTATGAAAGTCAGTGGCACAACCTTCATTCCATGTGGGGTCTAGGACCTCATCGTCCCCTGCATCGTCTTCCACACAGTCTTCCTCCCTGACCTCCTGTTCGGTCTGCACACTGCAGAAAAATGCAGCAGTTGGCACCTGTGTTTCGTCATCATCAGAGACGTGCGGACTCCATTAAGGTGGTATTCCCATGTCCTCATCATCAGGAAACATCAGTGGTTGTGCATCAGTGCATTCTATGTCTTCCACCACTGGGGAAGGGCTAAGTGGATTCCCTTGGGAAACCCTGCCAGCAGAGTCTTCAAACAGCATAAGAGACTGCTGCATAACTTGAGGCTCAGACAGTTTCCCTGATATGCATGGGGGTGATGTGACAGACTGAAGGGCTTGGTTTTCAGGTGCCACCTGTCCACTTTCTGCAGAAGACTGGGTGGGAGATAATGTTGTAAACATGCTGGATCCACTGTCGGCCATCAAATTGACTAGCGCCTGTACCTGCTCAGGCCTTACCATCCTTAGAACGGCATTGGGCCCCACCAAATATCGCTGTAAATTCTGGCGGGTACTGGAACCTGAGGTAGTTGGTTCACTATGGCCACTTCCTCTCTCAGCACCAGAGGATACACTAACACCACCACGAACGCGTCCGGCGTCCCTTACTAGATGTTTTCCTCATTGTTACTGTTCACCAAGCACAACAATAAGAAAAAAAATATTTGGCCCAATGTATTGATTTCAAATTCAGGACTTTTTTACAGGCAAATAACACTATCTGCCTATTTATTTATGTACCGTATTACACTAATCCAGGCACAGCCGTAACCACTGATTTAGGGGAATATCTATTGTAGGGCTAGTATTTTTGCCCTGGATGAAAGGTATCCTTTTATGGACAAATTTACACTTGGAGATGCACAGTAGCGTGAGAAAAAATATGTAGGATTATGACTTTAGCAAGGTTTTTTTTACACTTTGTGTAATATACCCTTTAACGGACAGAAATACAATGGGAGATGCGCGGTAGCATGTGGAGTTAAAGAGGATGACCCTCTCAGCACTTGTATATACAACTTGAGTGTAATATACCTTTTTACGGACAGATTAACACTTGGCCTGCAACAGCTGGAACACCAGATTCAGGGTATTGCTATTTTGGCAATTGAATTTCACCCCAGAACAAAATATATGTTTTGGCAGACACTATTATACTTTGCCTGCCACAGCTGAAACCACTGATTTATGGTATTGCTATTTTGGCAATTGAATTTCACCCCAGAACAAAATATACCCTTTTACGGACAATTTAACACTTGGCCTGCAACAACTGGGACGCCAGATTCAGGGTATTGCTATTTTGGCAATTGAATTTCACCCCAGAACAAAATATGCCCTTTTACGGACAGATTAACACTTGGCCTGCAACAGCTGGGACACCAGATTCAGGGTATTGCTATTTTGGCAATTGAATTTCACCCCAGAACAAAATATACCCTTTTACGGAGAGATTAACACTTGGCCTGCAACAACGGGAAAACCTGATTCAGGGTATTGCTATTTTGGCAATTGAATTTCACTCCAGAACAAAATATACCCTTTTACGGACAGATTAATACTTGGCCTGCAACAGCTGGGACACCAGATTCAGGGTATTGCTATTTTGGCAATTGAATTTCACCCCAGATCAAAATATACCCTTTTATGGACAGATTAACACTTGGCCTGCAACAGCTGGGACACCAGATTCAGGGTATTGCTATTTTGGCAATTGAATTTCACCCCAGAACAAAATATATGTTTTGGCGGACACTATTATACTTTGCAAGCCACAACTGAAACCACTGATTTATGGTATTGCTATTTTGGCAATTGAATTTCACCCCAGAACAAAATATACTCTTTTACGGACAGATTAACACTTGGCCTGCAACAGCTGGGACACCAGATTCAGGGAATTGCTATTTTGGCAATTGAATTTCACCCCAGAACAAAATATATGTTTTGGCGGACACTATTATACTTTGCCAGCCACAGCTGAAACCACTGATTTATGGTATTACTATTTTGGCAATTGAATTTTACCCCAGAACAAAATATATGTTTTGGCGGACACTATTATAGTTTGACAGCCAGTGCTGAGACACCAGATTAATGGTATTGCTATTTTGGCAATTGAATATCACCACTGAACAAAATATATGTTTTCGCGTACACTATTATAGTTTGCCAGCCAGTGCTGGGACACCAGATTTATGGTATTGCTATTTTGGCAATTGAACTTCACCACAGAACAAAATATATGTTTTGGCGGACACTATTATAGTTTGCGAGCCACAGCTGTGACACCAGATTTAGGGGATTGCTATTTTGGCAATTGTATTTCACCCGAGAACAAAATATATGTTTTGGCGGACACTATTATAGTTTGCCAGCCTGTGCTGGGACACCAGATTTAGGGGATTGCTATTTTGGCAATTGAATTTCACTACAGTAAATAATCTATCTTTTGCCAGACAGTATTTTCCTTGGCTAGCCAAAGCTGGAACACCAGATTTAGGGGATTGGTATTTTGGCAATTGTATTTAACCCCTTAATAAAATATAGAAATTGCTATCCTAAGTTTTCAGGGGTGACAATTAGAACAGCCAAGCCCCTGATGTAGGATATAGCAAAAAAAAAAAACTAGTATTGATGGATTTATGGACTTGGTGGCAGCTTGTTCTGGTGCACCGCAAGTCACAAAATGGCTGCCGATCAACCCAGAAAATAAGTGACAGAAAAACGCTCTGTGCAGCCTAAAAACCAGTGAGCAAGTAACTAGCAGAAGTTGAATCATTCACAGCTGTAGATCGATCACTTAATTAGGTGCTTTTGCTGACTTTTCCCTGCCTAATCTCACCCTCACAGCAGCTGCGTCCTCTCCCTACACTAATCAGAGCAGTGTGACATACGGCGCTACGTGACTCCAGCTTAAATAGAGGCTGGGTCACATGCTACAGTTGGCCAATCACAGCCATGCCATTAGTAGGCATGGCTGTGATGGGCTCTTAGGGCAAGAAGTAAAACGTTAGCTGATTGGCTGCTGTGCAGCCCTTCAGAAAGCGGGAATTAATTGCCGAACCACGAACCCAAACTTTTTTGAAAATGTTCGGGTTCGGGTCTGTGTCCAGAACACCCCAAAATTCGTTACGAACCCAAACTATTCTCGAACTGTTCGCTTTACACTATACAGGAATCCAAAAAGTTCAAATTCTGAATTCAGCCCCGCTGGTAACAGGGTCCCTAATTCATATATACTTTGGGATTCCATCCTGGACATCTGTTTAATATAATTCCCTCCTCTCCAGTGTTTGTCTATCTTCTCCAGTGCCATAGACGAGATTGGACAGATTACTGCTGTGAACTTCTTTGTAGTGTTTGGACAGAGAATGTTTCTCATAGCCCTTTTTGATATTGGCTATATGTTCCGCCAATCTCTTCTTTAATAATGGTTTGGTCCTGCCAATGTACTGTCTATTACATGGGCACTGGATAAGTTAGACAACACCGGAGGAATTGCACGTGAAACAGTCTTTTATCTGCCAAACTAATGTATTTTGAGTAGAAGAGACTGTTGTAGTCTTTCGAGCTTTGCTGTTGACTCTGCATGCCATGCCTTTACTACATTTAAAAAATCCCTTTAAATCTATCCAAGTGTCCAGGAGGGTTTTCTTCTTATTTTTTGATCCAATAGAGGGAGCTACTTTAATACCCAGGTTTGGTGCCTTGGTGAATGTGACCTGGTTATTGGTAAAAGGTGGCCTATCGTTCTATTATTTAATATGTGGTGCCAGTGTGTTCTCACCATTTTTTGTAGTTTACTATAATCATCGTTAAAAGGGAGAATGATCCTAGAGTTTATCTTATTAGATTTTTGTTGTTTTGTCTTCCTCTCTCCTATCTGATTCCCAAACAATGTCTATTTAGTTTCCTGACCTTCCCCCAATGCCTCCTCTACTATATCATCAGGGTATTCCCCCTCTAGGAACTGTTCTTTCCTTGTAGCTGCCTCCTCCTCAAAATTGTGGTCTTCTGTACAGTTCCTTCTAATTCTGTGGAACTGGCCGGTTGGGATGTTGCTCAACCATCTTGGGAGTAGAGATGTCGCGAACATAAAATTTTCCGTTTGGGAACGGCGAGCGCAAATTTCCGCAAATGTTCGCGAACGGGCGAACCGCCATAGACTTCAATAAGCAGGCGAATTTTAAAACCCACCGGGACTCTTTCTGGCCCCAATAGTGATGGAAAAGTTGTTTCAAGGGGACTTACACCTGGATTGTGGCATGCCGGATGGGGATCCATGGCAAAACACCCATGGAAAATTACATAGTTGACGGGCTTTTTGGGGTGCTGTCAGGACGCTGGCCTTACAGCAGATGAGTCTTTGAGGACTGGAGTGGACACAGAACACTGGCCTAGCTAACGCTTTCCCTACTAATTCAGCAGGAGCAGCACTCTCCCTGCTCTAACTAACACTGCAGCTTCTGAATGAATCTAAGATGGATGCTGTCCTAGGAGGTGGGAGGGTCTGGGAGGGAGGGTATGCTGATTGGCTGGAATGTGTCTGAAGACTGTGAGGTACAGGGTCAAAGTTTGCTCAATGATGATGTATAGGGGGCGGACCGAACATCGCATTTGTTTGCCCGCCGCAGCGAATGCGAACATGCGATGTTCGTCGGTGAATAGTTCGGGACATCTCTACTTGGGAGGTGGCAGCTAGAAAACTGAATAAAACTGTTCCTAGTTGTTGGTTTATAGAACGTATTGCAAATAAACCTATTGTTTTGTTTCTTTATTACTAAATCAAGGAACTTGGTCTCTTCCTTGATATTGGAGGTAAACACTAAATTCAAATGGTTACCATTGATCTCCCTCAAAAAGGTATCTAGATCTTCCCTACCACCTTTCCAGATGAAGATCACATCGTCTATATAGCGGCGCCAAAGGGCCAGATCCGCCCCCAGTATTGACTCAATATGGTTGTGTTCTCATTCGGCCAAGAACAAATTTGCGTAACTGGGGGCGAATCTGGTCCCCATGGCAGTCCCGTGTCTCTGTAGATAGTGTCCACCCTCAAAATAAAAGTAGTTGTAATTTAAGATGTAATCTACACCTCCTATAATAAATTTGATGTGTATGTCCTTGATTGTTCCTTCCCTTTCAATCAATTGTTGTTTGGCCGCCATCATACCTTGTTGGTGATCAATCACTGTATACAGGGATTGAATGTCGAGGGGTCCCCATAATCCACTCAGGCTGACTTTCTAATATCTCAATGACCTAAATGATATGCGTATCTTTAATGTATGAGCAGATTTTTTTCACTATTGGTTGTAGTTGTGTATCTATATATTTCAACAAGTGAGATCGAATCTATTCCCGAGACAATAGGCCGGGGGGGGGGGGTGTTTGTAGATCCTTATGGATCTTGGGCAGACAGTAGAATACCGGAAGTCTCCTCTGTGTGCCCAAGATAAATTCAAATTCCTGTCTTGATAATATTTTCTGTTCTAAACCTCCCCTATAGTATTCTTTCAGGTCCTAATCAAACCTGTCAAGGGGGTCATTTTTCAGCCTCACATATGTTTCACTGTCCGCAAGCTGTCTTAGACATTCCTTGTTATACTTGGCTGTATCTTATATAATTACAGCACCTCCCTTGTCTGTGTGACGTATAGTGATAGATTCTATTTTCTGTAGTTGTTTTAGCGCCAAAAAATTCATGTTTTGTTAGGTTATCCCGATTAGAGGGTCTGACTTTCATTTTCCTGATATCTTCCTCCACATTTTTTTTAAAAGTTGCCATTTCTATACTTATTTTACTTCTTGGGAACAGGGCTGATTTTTTTTTTAGTGCGGGATTTGTTAGGGAACTAGTTCCATTCTCCTCATTATTTACTATAGGGTTTTTCAAGAAATATTTCTTTAGGCAAATATTCCTGATAAATTTTTGTATGCCTATATAGGTCAAGAATTTATTGATTTTTTCAGTGGGGGAAAATTTAAGACCCTTGTCTAATAATTTAATCTGTGTATTGGTAAGAATGACCGAACTCAAGTTAATCACTGATCCGGTATCACTTATTGACGGTGCCTCCTGTGTTGTAATTCTTTTTCTCTTACTCCTCCTTGTTTTTCTTGTTTTTCTGTGTGTCTTTGATATTGGTGTCTCTGGACTCCCCTGTGATTTGTTGTGGAGTGTGGGTAATAATTTCTTCTCTGTGTAGTGTAATACTGATTCCTTTCCATATTCTGTTGTGGATAGTGATTCCTCTGCCTCTTTCAGGGTCAGCTCACCTGCAGGCCCTCGCATATAATGTTTTACAGGGTCAGCTCACCTGCAGGCCATCGCATATAACTTTTTTTAAGGGGCCGCTCACCAGCATGCCCTCACCTACAATCTTTTACAGGGTCAGCTCACCTGCAGGCCCCCGCATATAATGTTTTACAGGGTCAGCTCACCTGCAGGCCCTCACCCCTAATGTTTTAGATGGTCAGATCAGCATGCCCTTGCTCCAAATTTTTTTGAGGGTCAACAGCAGGCCAAGATCAATCATAATTTTTCAAGGGTGTGTATGATACCCTCCTTTTTGTGCTGCCCTTTCACTTAGTGCATAGGCTTTATGAGTGTAGGAGTCCCACTACATGAACAATTGTACCACAATGTGAATGAGGCCCTCCTTTATGTGATATACAGGTTGTATCGGAGTGCCTCTTACTTGTAATTTTTGGCAGCACTTGCACTTTATATACAAGTTAATATAAAGGAAAGAAGTTTCCTAACAATTTTTCCTCTAAAATCGATTTTATCATTGGTTTTCTGTGTATTATTGTCAGTCTGTAAAAGTGGCGTACTACTGGGACAACATTGTTCCCAGCAGCGACCTGGGAGGTCAAGATGCATCCAAACATCCTCCCCATGCTGTTCCCGAACCATTTCGGTGGTGTTTCCATCCATTTCTGACCTTTTCCTATGAACCAGAGCAGGGGGTGCCTGGTTTAATGCTCGGGTTCTCCAATTGACTTCCATTATACATTATACAGCATCCCGATGTGCTCAGCCCGAGCACCCGAGCACTTGGGTGCTCGATCAACACTACTATCTGTCTTAAAAGTTGAGAAATTCAAATTTAGAAAATTATGAATTTTTCTACATTTTTGGTACATTTTGGATTATTTTATAAATAAAGGTGAAATATATTGACTCAAATCTACCACTGTCATGAGAATTCTCATTCTCAGAAAATCTTGGATAAGTAAAAGCATTTCAAAGTTATTACCACATAAAGTGACACTGGCATTTAAGGTGAAAAGGAGCCCGGTGAAGGGGTTAAATACTGGGTCCGTGGAAAGAAAACATCCAACAAGCCACACTGCTTTAGCCTGGGTATTAAATACAGGGTTAGAATGGTAAACCACATAGTTGCCCTAGGTACAGAAAAGCCTAGCTACAACATTAATATTTATTGCCCGCTACATACTGTAGGAAAAACATATGTTGCATGCTTCATCCAACACTATGTAAGTAGAATAAAATAATTCTCTTTAATTAAAGAGAGATAATGGTGAACATTGTATGCCTGTAAAACACCCATGAATCACAGTTTTGCAGTCTGCTTCTTGGTGGTTAATTATTAACATTCCTGTCAATTTTCATTGTGCAGTGAAGTGCAGTTTAAAAGGTAGGCTGGCAACACATTTTTGGAGACAGGCGCACACATATACCTGCACATGACAAGATTGTAAATTTGCCACTTTGGAGGATGCCTGGAATAAAATGTTCTTATTGCTAAGATTCATAAGGTAGATAAATGAGTATTTTTCAGACTAGGATTCTTTTTTATAATACACTCCAAACCAGAGGAAAGGGTCAATGAGCTTTGACAAGAGATCTCATCCCAAGATACCTTTCCACATTGAAATGAGGCAAGCCAACCAGCAAGCAGTGGTAAGGAAAAAAAAAATGTAGAAAAGCTCTAATTAGAATTGCACAATAGGTTGTACTGGATGCTTTTCTAAAAGAAGCCAGATTTATGAAATCTTAGATGTTTCAATAGAACACTTATTCAAATCAAATTTATGAATATATGAAAAAACTATTTCAAAGTACCAAGGTAAAAGTTAACAGTATTTTATTTTAATTTTTACATTGTAACTTATACCCAGGGGTGTATGTGGGTAGTGATGAGCGGCAGGGGCAATATTCAAATTCACGATATTTAATGAATATTTGGTAGAATATTTGTCATATATTCGAGAATTTGCGGTTATTTTCTTGATTGCGAAAATCGGCAATGTAATATGCGTGTAATGCACGCGCAATACAGGCGTGGGTCACTATAGCTACATTTTGCAAGCTGCTAGAAGTTTCCTGAGACTGGAGAAAATGGTTGGCATGGCAGAACATTACAATAACTTTAAATGCAGATAGAGTGCTCTGATATATTCGCGATTGGGCAAATCGGCAATTAATGATGCGCATATTTTTGCGCAATACATGCAACTTCACATTTTAGCAGGTCTGACTACATATTAGTGATTGGTGCACTAAGTATTGTTGTGAACTTGTGACATCACAGCACTATATGTGTATGTACAGTAGCATACATACATACATACAGCGCTAACCTACAATGACTGTCTCCCACTAACTATCTGTATTATATATATAAGTTAACTAACTAACTAACTAACTGACTAACTAACTAACTAACTAACTATTTAATGTAATGACTCAGCAAAGCACAGAGCACAGCAATGACACTGCTGTCTGTCTCAGAACTGCAAAACACTGCAGAAAATGGCTGCTGGGGAGGTTCTTATATACTAAAGGCAACTTTCCTATTGGTTGCTAGGCATGTTGCTAAGCTCAGACAAAGACATTGCAGCCTTCTCATTGACCCACAAGCAAAAAGGGAGGTTACTGATAAAAAATAAGTAGAATATTTGAAAATACGAATATATATCACTATGAAGTTGCGATATTCGCAATTAAAATTTGCGATTTGAAAATTCGCGCCCAACACTATATGTGGGTACTCATGAATATGTATACCATTGTCATACATACCTATACTAGCTCCAATAGATAACCACTATGTATCTTGCACTAAAATCTCCACACCAAAAGTAGAAGTACACAGCAAGCAATTAATCAAATTATGTATTCTTTATTAATTTCACATCAATCGATAATACATAATGTAAAATATAGAATACAAAGAAAAGAGCTACAATATATATGTCAGCAAACCAATCCTGTCAGTAAATTCTATGTAGTATAATTCCTACCCTTAAAGGGTGTGAAATGTAACATTCATTCCTGCATAGTGCAAAGCCATCTATTAATTAATAAAGAAAGGAGGGTAAAAATGTAACATGTAAAAATTGTTATACAGACCAATGTTGCTCAGACCCCAACGCACATTTCGCAAGTCACTTGCCTCACTGTACCCACATGGCTCCACATGGAGTACGGTACAGATGAGTAGCATCTTTAAGACATTCTTCTCCTCCCTCTCTTCTTTATCTCAGCTCCGGTCATGTCATATTCCCATTATGGCAGAACATTAGGTACAGAAAGTCTGCCCTCGCTCATAATGTTTTAGAGGATCAGCTCACCTGCAGGCCCTCACATATAATGTTTAACAGGGTCAGCTCGCCTGCAGGCAGTTGCGTACCGCCAATAGCGACAGACCACGCAACTGCTACGGGGCCCGTGGCAGGAGTGGGCCCGGAATGGATGGAAAGCCCCGCCCCCTACAATGTCTGCGGCATGGCTTATCTATATGGGGCTCGGGCAGGCCCTTCTCCTCTGTTTAAGCCCCCTCCCCTCAGATATATTGTGTGCACTGCAAACAGTGCGCAAACCGGACAGTATGCAGGCAGATGAGCATGCCACTTGTTGTCCTCTGCCTTCTGGGCGATGCACTGGCCAATCAGCTTTTAGCAGTTATTACCACATAAAGTGACACTGGCATTTAAGGTGAAAAGGAGCCCGGTGAAGGGGTTAAATACTGGGTCCGTGGAAAGAAAACATCCAACAAGCCACACTGCTTTAGCCTGGGTATTAAATACAGGGTTAGAATGGTAAACCACATAGTTGCCCTAGGTACAGAAAAGCCTAGCTACAACATTAATATTTATTGCCCGCTACATACTGTAGGAAAAACATATGTTGCATGCTTCAACGCTCCTGCTGCTGATTGGCTAATGCATTGCAGCAGCAGTAGAAAGAAGTGAGCGGGCGTAATATGCTAATTGCGTGCTCCGCCACAGGACTCCAGCCCCCAGCATCACCTGCAAGTTGTGCACCCGGGGGTGGAGCCAGCAGCTCCAGTAAGTCACAACCCCCATTCCCCCCCGTCCCCGTCCCCTCCTCCAGCTGCTGCGATACACCCCAGCACATACCTGACCTGACATGCACTTCTTGTCCATGTGCTGGATGCCTGTCACACTGCGGTCCAGCCCATCTGTCATTATGCCTGTCAGCCCTGCTGCTCTCTGCTCATGCATATACACATGGATACAGGCACTGCTGTAGTGTAACTGGTCTGTATACTGCCCTGCTAGATACCCTACTCCCACTGTAGTATTGTTACTGCAATGTAAAAAGATATCACTTTGGGTTCCTATGGATGAGGAGGTTATAGTCATATTTGATATAAACACTGTCCAGGGACTGTTCTGTATTTGGCATGTGTTTATATTAAATATGACTATAACCCCCTTCACCCATAGGAATCCACCCATGTACTGCAGTATATGAGTGGATTGTTATGGATGAGAGGGGTTATAGTCATATTTAATATAAACACATGCCAATTACAGAACAGTCCCTGGACTGTGTTTATATTTAATCTGACTATAACTCCCCTCATCCTTTAGAATACACCAATGTACAGTAAGTACATCAGTGTATTCTTTAGGGTGATGGGGGTTATAATCACATGTCATCCACAGATCCCCCATAACAGTGTCATCCACAGATCCCCCATAACAGTGTCACCCACAGTCCCCCATAACAGTGTCATTCACAGATCCCCCATAACAGTGTGTCATCCACAGATCCCCATAACAGTGTGTCATCCACAGGTCCCCCATAGCAGTGTCTCGTCCACAGATCCCCCATAACAGTGTCTCATCCACAGATCCCCCATAACAGTGTCTCATCCACAGATCCCCCATAACAGTGTCATTCACAGATTCCCCATAACAGTGTCATCCACAAATCCTCCATAACAGTGTCATCCACAGATCCCCCATAACAGTGTGTTATCCACAGATTCCCATAACAGTGTGTCATCCACAGGTCCGCCATAACAGTATGTCATCCACAGGTCCGCCATAACAGTGTCATCCACAGATCCCCTATAACAGTGACATCAACAAATCCCATATAACAGTGACATCCACAGATCCCCCATAAGTGTGTCATCCACAGATCCCGCATAACAATGTCATCCACAGATCTCCCATAACAGTGTTTCATCCCCAGATCCCCATAATAGTGTCATCCACTCATCCCCCATACCAATGTCCTCCACAGATCCCACAATCCAGTGTCACCCACAGATCTGCCATAACAGTGTGTCATCCACAGATCCTCCATGACAGTGTCATCCACAGATCCCCCATAACAGTGTCATCCACAGTTCCCCCATAACTGTGTGTCATCCACAGATGCCCCCATAACAATTTTGCTTATTTTGCTCCTTAAAAACCTAGGTGCATCTTATCATCAGGTGCATCCTATAAAGCAAAAAATACAGTGTGTATATATATATATATATATATATATATATATATATAGTGACGAAACCAACCTCGCCACTGGGTTTTGGAGGAGACAGATTGCTAGCCTCTTGCCCCAGGATTATGGGCCCTCTCATCAGTCCATGCTAAACTTAACCCCTTAAGGACGCATGACGTACCCGTACGTCATGGTTTCCGAGTCCTTAAGGACCCATGACGTATAAAAATATCACCTGACCTAACCCCTCAAGTAAAAACTGTAAAAAAAATTAAATAAAAACCTTGTCAAAAAGCCATTTCTTTGTCACCTTACATCACAAAAAGTGTAATAGCAAGCGATCAAAAAGTCATATGACCCCCCAAATAGTGCCAATCTAACCGTCACCTTATCCCGCAAAAAATGAGCCCCTACATAGGACAATCGCCCAAGAAAAATAAAAAATATGGCTCTCAAACTATCAAGACACTAAAACATGATTTATTTTTGTTATAAAAAATGATATTATTGTGTAAAACTTATATAAAAAAATAAAAAGTATACATATTATGTATTGCCGCGTCCGTCACAACCTGCTCTATAAAAATAACACATGACCTAACCCCTCAGCTGAACACATCAAAAAAATAATAATAAATACGGTGTCAAAAGCCATTTTTGTCACCTTACATCACAAAAAGTGTAATAGCAAGCGACCAAAATGTCATATGCACCCCAAGATAGTGCCAATCAAACTGCCATCTCATCCCGCAAATAATGAGCCCCTACATAAGACAGTCGCCCAAAAAAAAAAAAAAAAAAAAAATGTCTTTCATAATGTGGAGACACTAAAAAATAATTTTTTTCAAAAATGCTTTATTATGTAAAACTGAAACAAAAACCCCTAAAAAGTAGTCATATTTGGTATTGTCGCGTCCGTAACAACCTGCTCTATAGAAATAGCACACAATCTAACCTGTCAGTTCAACAATGTAAATAGCAAAAAATAAAAACGGTCCCAAAACAGCAATTTTTTTGCAAATTTTCCATTTTAATCCATTTTTCCAGTAACAAAGAATGGGTTAACAGCCAAACAAAACTCAATATTTATTGCCCTGATTCTCTTGTTTGCACAAACACCCCATATGTGGTCGTAAACTGCTGTATGGCCAAACGGCAGGGCACAGAAGGAATGGAACGCCATATGGTTCTTGGAAAGCAGATTTTGCTGGACTGGTTTTTTGACACTATGTCCCATTTGAAGCCCCCTTGATGTACCACTACAGTAGAAACTCCAAAAAAGTGACCCCATTTTGGAAACTACGGGATAAGGTGTCAGTTTTGTTGGTACTATTTTAGGGTAAATATGATTTTTGGTTGCTCTATATTACACTTTTTTTGAGACATGGTAACAAAAAATAGAAATTCTCAAATTTCATCTCTATTTGCCAATAACTCTTGAGAAACACCTAAAGGGTTAACAACGTTTGTTAAACTGGTTTTGAATACCTTGAGGGGTGTAGTTTCTTAGATGGAGTCACTTTTATGTAGTTTCTACTCTAGGGGTGCATCGGGGGGCTTCAAATGGGACATGGCATCAAAAAACCAGTCCAGCAAAATCCACCTTCCAAAAACCATATGGCGTTCCCTTCCTTCTGTGCCCTGCAGTTTGGCCATACAGCAGTTTACGACCACATATTGGGTGTTCGTGCAAACTACAGAATCGGGGGAATAAATATTACGTTTTGTTTGGCTGTTAACCCTTGCTTTGTTACTGGAAAAAATGGATTAAAATGGAAAATTTTCCAAAAAATCGAAATTCTGAAATTTTATCTCCAATTGCCATTAACTCTTGTGGAAAACCTAAAGGGTTAATTACGTTTGTAAAATCAGTTTTGAATACCTTGAGGGGTGTAGTTTCTAGAATGTGGTAATTTTTGGGTGGTTTCTATTATGTAAGCCTCACAAAGTGACTTCAGACCTGAACTGGTCCCTAAAAAGTGGGTTTTTGCAAATTTCTGAAAAATTTAAAGATTTGCTTCTAAACTTCTAAGCCTTGTAACGTCCCCAAAAAATGAAATAGCATTCCCAAAATGATCGATACATGAAGTAGACATATGGGGAATGTAAATCAATAACTTTTTTTGGTGGTATTACTATGTATTATAGAAGTAGAGAAATTGAAACTTGGAAAATTGCAAATTTTGGTAAATTTTGTATTTTTTTATAAATAAAAATGAAATTTTTCGACTTTATTTTACCACTATTATGAAGTACAATATTTGACGAAAAAACAATCTCAGAATGGCCTGGATAAAAAAAAGCGTTTTAAAGTTATCACCACATAAAGTGACACTGGTCAGATTTGCAAAAAATGCCCAGGTCCTTAGGGTGAAATAGGGCTGAGTCCTTTAGGGGTTAAACCCCATGGCGATTTGACTGTGTTTGTCGCATCTGAGCGCTGTTTGGATATATTGAGCGCTCAGATCCAAGCCATCTGGGGATATGTTAAATGTCTGTGTACTGTAAAGGGTGGGACATTGTATATTTGAATAGTGATGTCTGTCCTATTGTCCCCACGTGTGTATTGGCGATTTCCTTTTGTCCTGAGAGATAATTGAATGACTCCTCGGTTGTCTCCAGGACAGAAGACATTGTGTATTCTCCTGTCTGTGATTACATTAACCGGTGTAGGGTAATTGTATCACAAGCAGAGGGGAGGAATATGCTGGGGGTGTTTCTATTGTCCCATTGAATGCGATTGGCTGCTGTATCCCCTGTGTCTCAGCCTTCCTTCTGGTCCCCTAGGGGAGTGTCCACCAGATGGGAGACCTGGATAAATACCGGGCAGGTAGCCCTCAATAAAGTGAGAATTCCTGTTTAACCATCAATACGGAGCCTCGTCTCGTACTTGGGGGGAATTGCTACTTCAGAACGTTCTCTTGCCTGTTCCAGGAGAGGAGGACTTCGTACGGTTCCAGTTCAGTGGATTCGAGTGGTTGTGGGTTGATGTGCTCTTCGCCAAGGAAATCGGCCGAACGGTATTAACCCTCACTATACCGGGTTATACCGTAACACATATATCTACAGTATATATATATATTACTTAAATTGTACTTTATACTTTATATTTGTGAGGGGAGGGAGGGGCCCAATACTGAGCTTTGCTATGGGGTCCCATGATTTCTATGTACGCCCCTGCCTGCAGGCCCTCGCAGATTATAAACACTATATATTAGGCCCAGATTAATGGAATTTGTAATACAGACACTGTTTGCAGATGTAGTATAGTATTGTTTACAGAACACCACAGATAATGGACACAATATTAGGCCCAGATTATTGGAATTTGTAATACAGACATTGTTTGCAGATGTAGTACAGTACTGGTTACAGAACACCACAGATTATGGACACTATATTAGGCCCAGAATATTGGAATTTTTAATACAGAAACTGTTTGCAGATGTAGTACAGTATTGGTTACAGAACACCACAGATTATGGACACTATATTAGGCCCAGAATATTGGAATTTGTAATACAGACACTGTTTGCAGATGTAGTACAGTATTGATTACATAACACCACAGACTATGGACACTATATTAGGCCCAGATTATTGGAATTTGTAATACAGACACTGTTTGCAGATGTAGTTCAGTATTTTTTACACAAAGCCACACACTATGGACTCTAGATGTGGCCCAAATTATTAAAGACACAGTCTGTGGATGTCCCTTCCATAGCACTGTCTCTGAGACTGCAAAACATACACACAAACACAGTATTCCTAAAAGGACTTTTGGGTCTTGGAAAAGCTTTCTCAGAATAAAAACTGTTAAATTCGATCCGTACTCTGTCTTTCCCTTCCTACGCTCTGCTCTCTCTGTCTACGTCCGAGCCGAACAAGCGTCATCGGGTGCTATATAGCACCCGATGACGCGTTCCGGCCAGCCAATCACTGTAATGCCAGCAGCCAACATGGCTACTGGCATTGCAGTGAGGGAAGTACTTACCTGCACCTTTATTGGCTGCCTAAAACCCGTGAAACATGCTGGGTGGAGACTCGAGCATTGCACTCAAGCACATGCGGTACTCGGTCGAGTACCGCCATGTGCTGAGCATAGCGATGCTCGAGCCAAACAGATATTCGGCCGAACATGCTTGCTCATCACTAATAGCTAGGTTTTCCTTCTGCTGGTCTAACCCTGTATAAAAGTAACCTTCTCAAGGCAGAGGCTACTATCATGCAGGGCACATGCCTTTCCATTCCCAAACAAGCTCTGCCTTTTTGGTCAATAACAGTTCTAAAATATTAATTGGTGCTGAGCTGGTCACCAACCTTTGAGATTACATTTCTGAATTTACTTTAAAACAAACAAAAGCATGCAGGCTGGGTTATTCCTACCTGAGAATCCCTATGGTTAAAATTATTAAAAATTTTAAGTCTCAGTTGTGTCATGTTTAGTGTTGAGCGAACCCGGTGAAGTTCGGGCTCCCCGGGTTCAACCGAACTTCAGGTCAAAGTTCGGGTTCCAGACTTGAACTTGACCTGAACTTGACCCCGAACCCGGACCCCATTAAAGTCAATGGGGACCCGAACTTCACTTTATTATTTTCCGTTATAACATGGTTATAACGGAAAATAATAGTATTTGGCCATTAAGGGGTTAAAAAAATGTTACCTCATACACTTGTTCGCGTAGCCCGTCTTGTCTTTTTTCTTCTTCTTTGCAGGACATGGCTGGAACAGGACCTGTGGTGACGTCACTGCGATCACCACTCAGCGTGGTGACGTCACCACGGGCCCTGCAGAATAAAGGACCTGATTTTCTATCTCCATTCTGCAGGACCTGTGGTGACGTCACCCCACTCAACACGTGGTGAGCGCGGTTATAACAGAAAATTATAAAATAACCAGAACACCGAACCCGGACTTCAGTGAAAAAGTCCAGGTTCAGGTCTGGGTACCTAATACCGCAAAGTTTGGTACGTACCCGAACTTTGCGGTTCGGGTTCGCTCAACCCTAGTCATGTTGTGTAAAGAAAGATTTATTGGAGTTCCTGAGTTAGCATATTGAATATATAAAGTAGATATGAGCTGCTTAGCTCCAAAGTAATTCTTTGAAATTGTGTGCTAAGTTTTATTGCCCATGATCATTGGGAAAAGAAAAATTGTTCAGCCATGAGCTCCCATCATATTTAAACTGGAAATGGTTTAATTTCCAATTGTTGATTCCAATACACTTCACATAGAAAAAATTTGTGGCTTCTGCCACCTCTTTTTTTCATTAGTTCTTCTAAAGCAGCCAGTACACAAATTGCCCAGCAATATTAATGTTGACTAGTACGGTTGAGAACAGAAAAGGTTTAAGCTCTAGAGATGTGTCAGCATCACTTAGCTTTCTTTTGGTTTTAACTTTCTCTAGATCAACACTTTAGTTTGCCTTAAGATAATAAGAATAATTTTAGCCTTTATTGAGTTGGAATATACAGTGAGAAACAGTGTATTTGAACACCCTGCGATTTTTCAAGTTCTCCCACTTAGAAATCATGGAGGGGTCTGAAATTCACATTGTAGGTGCATTCCCACTCTGAGAGACAGAATTAAAAAAATCGTTAATTTCTAACTATAATTTGTTTTCCCTTAGTCCTAACAGCAGCACAGATGGGGTTAACCACCCCCGTGGACTGGCAGGACCGGCGGAATGTTTAATGAGCCCAAGACTAATAACTCAATTTAACAATTAAGTGAAAGAAGAAAGTTCCTGGACACCACTATTGTTGCTTTCTTGTATCTTTATTGTATAGCTTAGATTACAGTATGCGGTTTGCCAGTTGTAGGTAAATATTGTAACGACGTTTCGGCGGTAAACGCCTTCATCAGGACACTGGTCGTGCCGCACTGTGTGGAAATCCGTGTGGATAGCTGTTGTATGGAGCACTGTGGCTCACAGTGCGGCACGACCAGTGTCCTGATGAAGGCGTTTACCGCCAAAACGTTGTTACAATATTTACCTACAACTGGTAAACCGCATACTGTAATCTAAGCTATACAATAAAGATACAAGAAAGCAACAATAGTGGTGTCCAGGAACTTTCTTCTTTCACTTATATACCTGGCCTGGGAACCTTTTCCTGTGACCCACACCTCGTAAGGGGAGCACCACCCAACCTATATAGAATCAATTTAACAATTAAGTATCTCCTTAAAAGGAGGAAGACAACCCCCAGCCCACTGTGTTTATAGTAAGAAAAAAACTAGACTTACTAGGGTGGGAAATTTGTGTGCTGCTGTTAGGACTAAGGGAAAACAAATTATCGTTAGAAATTAACGATTCCCTTACGTCCTACCAGCAGCACAGATGGGGAGATAGCAAGAAGAAACCCCTAGGGAGGGCCTTCCTGCCTGGCAGAACTAAGAAAAGTCTGCCCAAAGGCCGAAAACTCAGCTAGACTGGCATCTAGTCTATAATGGGAGATGAATGTCGATTTAGAGCTCCAGGAGGCAGCTTTGCAAATCATGTTGAGAGGCAGAAGACTCCTCTCGGCAAAAGAAGTAGCCACAACTCTAGTAGAGTGGGCCTTTACGAATCCCGGAGGGTCCAGATTGTGGAAACAAAGGATTCCTTAATAGCCTCCTCAATCCACCGACTGATGGAAGGTTTGGATGCCTTATAGCCTTTAAACTTACCGGCAACAGGATTAGCAGATTCTCATCTTTCCTGAACTCCTTGATCTATCCACATAGATCCGGAGACATCTCGAGACGTCCAGAGGATGTCTAACAGGTTCCTAGGAGGAGGTGGTAGATGTCGACAGAACCGGGAGGAATACCACCTGGTTGATGTTCTGGAAGGAAGGAACTTTAGGCCTACAATACGGGAGGAATCTAAGAAGGTCCCGGTCATGTAAGAATAGGGCTCATATGCTGAGAGGCTTGAAGCTCAGAGACCCTCTTGGCCAAAGTCACTGCAAGGAGAAACACAAACTTCCAAGTGACCGAACTTGATGTCCACCTCCTCTAACGGTTCAAAGGGGGAGATGCTAACCCCCTGAGAACTACTGAAAAACCCATTGAAAAAAAGGGGTCTCAGTACTGTAGGCTTTAATCTTTCAGCTCCTTTAAGGAACCGTTTGATCAGCGGGTCCTGAGAAAAAGCCTAGTAAGGCAAGCTGAGATGGCTGAAACTTGAACCTTCAGAGTAGAAGGGCAAGGCCTCTATCAAGGCCGTCTTGAAGGAACTGAAGGATAGCGGAGAGGGGCGGATCTGCAGACGCCACCTCAGTTGAGGTACAACAGGATGAGAATATCCTCATAATACAAGAGTAGGCTCTCTTGGTAGAGTCTGCTCTAGAATGAGACAGCGTTCTCAGGACCGACTCTGAAAGACCTTCTATTCTGGGAAGGGACTGATCAACCTCCAGGCTGTCAGGTTGAATTTGTGCAGATCTGAGCAGAGGTGAGTGTCCCACGACACCAGGGTCTGCTGTGGGGGGAGTCTCCAATATTGTCCTCGACTCAACTGGGTGAGCTAGGTAAACCAGGATCTCTTCGGCCAAAACAGTATGATGGCTATCACCGAGGCCTGATCCTGACGGATTTTCATCAATACCTTCGGTATCATGGAAAAGGGAGGGAAGATGTAAGCCAGCCTGAACCTCCAGGATATTGACAGAGCTTCTAACGCCAGGGGTTGTCCTCCCTGTAGAGGGAGCAGAACCTCTCCACCTTTCCACCTTGGCATTGTTGCCATGAGATCCACCTCTGGCATACCCACTTGAGGACTATCTGCTTGATTCTCCGGATGTAAAGACCACTCCACAGACGGAAGACCGCGGCTCAGCCGCTATCATATTGAGGGAGCCTTGGATGTGGATCGCAGATAAGTGGGAAGGTACAACTCTGCCTAATCCAGAATCACCCCGATCTCTGACAAGAGGGGAAGTGATCTCGTGCCTCCCTGCTGGTTGATGTAAAGTACCGCAGTCACATTGTCTGACTGGACTTTCACCGCTTTGCCCCGGATCTGAGGGGCTAAGTGAAGGAGGGCTAGCCGGATAGCTTGAATCTCGCGGAGATTGGATGAAAGAAGCCACTCCTGAGGAAACCAGGTCACGTGAACTGGAGAGTCGTCTAGGTGAGCGTCCCAGCCTACTTAGGACGCATCCGTAGTCAATATGACCCAGACTGGCTGGGTCATAGACTTCCCGTCTAAAGATGGCACCACCATCTGAGGGAATACCGAGTTTGCCAAGTCAGGGAGCACAGGGAGTTTAGCCCAGCAGGGCTGCCATTCCATTAGGAGAGGACCTCCGACTGTAGAGGGCGGAGGTGCCATAGAGCCCAAGGGACTGCTTCCGCAGACGCTGACATGAGCCCCAACATCTTCATGAGAGTCCGGATTGGAACTCGCCGGGAAAGGAACTTGCCGTGTTCTGAACCCGGAATCTTCTTTCTGGAGTCAACTGGAGCGACATCCCAGTGGAGTCGATTATGAAGCCTAGATATCTTACTGAAGTCGACGGGCTCACGTTCGACTTCTACCAGCTGATGATCCAACCTAGGTGGAACAGAAAGGAGATTGTTACCTGAAGAAGTTGGGTTAGGACCGCTAGAGCAGAGGCTTTCAAAGCCAGTCGTCCAGATAAGGAATGATGGTCAGTCCTTGAAGCCTCAAAGCCGCCACCACAGAACCACCACCTTGGTAAAAGTGTGAGGGGCAGAAGAAAAGCCAAAGGGAAGGGCAACAAACAGAAGATGCCTGACGACACCGGACACCTGGACCGTGATCCTGATATACTTCCTGGAACCAGGATGGATCGGGATGTGCAGATATGCATTCTTGAGGTCCAGGGTTGCCATCACGTCTCCAGGATTGACGACGTGAACTACTGACCTGATGGTTTCTACACGAAACTTCACCTTCCTTATAAATCGATTGAAATATCTCAGATCGATAATCATCCGGAGATCTCCTGAAGCCTTGGGAACCAGAAAAACTGGTGAATAGATCCCTAGGCCCCGTTCTCCTGCCGGAACCTCCTCCAGAGCCCCTTTGCAAATGTAGTCCTGAATGTAGGCCTCTAGGATCGCCTCCTTGGCAGCTTGTAGAAGGTTGATCTTGACAAACCTGTCCAGAGGAATAGAGGTGTTGTTGACTAAATAACCGTTGAAAATGATATTCAGGACCCCGGGATCCGAGATCTCTTGGATCCATTCTTCTCAGAAGTGGGAGAGACGACTCCGACGGGTACATGAAGCTTAGGAATGGGGAAGCTTATTGGCAGGACGGCAGGAGTAACGGGAATTAAGCAAGAGCCTCGAAGAGGCCCGTAGTCAGGAGGTGGATTTTCCATCTTTGGCTCCTCCACGAGAGCACCTCAAAACCTTTCGCTGTGCTCTCCAGTCACTACAAGAGCTTGTTTGCTGGCCAGACCTGCCACCGCGGTCTTGTCTGCCCTGCCCTCGAAATGACTGCTGGGGAAGGCTCTTCACCTTCTAGTCTGAAAGGCCCTCCATGATCTTATCTAGCTCCGAACCGAACAAACGGTTGGGCTCGAATGGAAGGCCATATAAGCTGTATTTTGAGGAATTGTCAGCGACCCAATGCTCAAGCCAAAATGGAATATGGGCCGCCAATCCCAGGGCCATGCTATATATAGACCCCTGACATTATTTGATAGTATTGTTACAGGGTGCCAAAGGCGCACTTGGTCTCCCATGAGCCACAGACCTGCTGCTTAGCTTCAAGAGCAAGGATCTGTGTTTGGCCTCGTACCCAGGACTTGCTTTGCTAGCAGAAAGCTCCCTCGCTAGCTTCAACTGGAGCTGTGCGGTATCGCACAAGAAGTCCGTAGCCAGGTTGATGGTCTTGAAAGCAGCCAGTATGTCGTCCTGGAAAAAACCTCTGGTTCACATCAACTTGAATTTGATCCAGGCGAGATCGGAGGAACGTAGAGACTTCAAAAAGCTGCTATGGCTGTGGAAGCGGAAGCCGCAGCTGCCGTAACACCCCGTCTTAGTGTGCACTCTGCAAGGGGGTCCTGCAGCTAGACCCATCGGCTGCAGGAACCAGAGTGCGCTTGGACAACTTGGCAACAGCCATTTCCACCTTGGAAATGGATCCCCATGAATCCACCAAGGGTTAAGCCATCGGGAACATGGATTTAAACTTCTTTGTTAAAACCGGACCTTTTCCAGGTTTTTTCCACTCTATATCATGACAGGAGAGAGGAGGGTCTCATCCGCTTTGAAGACACGATGTGCCCGAGTAGCGGGAACGGGAGGCTCCCCCCAGTCAACATCATGATCCCCCGACCTGATGGACTTGAGCAACTTCTGTGTCTTTCCAGGGGAGAAAACACAACGTCAGCTCCTCCTCATCCGAGGAGGAAGAAACTAAGGAGACCAAGAAGGTCTCTCTACCGGGACAGAGGTCTCCATAGGGGCCAGGGCACGAATAGGAAGTCTTTCCATCCAGCAGGCCTATGACTCCTTTAACAGAGCCATTGATACATATCCTGCAACGTAGGTTCACTAGAGGTCAGAAACCTCTAACGGCAGCTGTAACACCTGGTGTAGGTTAAGTCAACAGACCCAGGGATTCCCAACCGGTCTCCCAAACTGGTCTTAGCCCAGCCCTAAGCTGTTTAGATTCTGCGATCTCACGAGTGCAGGTATGATCAGCTTACAACAACCGTTGACTGCGGCGATGGTAGCAGGATAGATGCTTCCTCTTGGAATCCACTTTCCTGCCTTCCGAATCCTGCGGAGAAGACATCACTGCGGGGAAAAAAAGGGACAAATAAAACATTTGTAAACCACCTATCTACGCAGGAAAGGAAGAAAAACAGACCGGAGGCAGCTGAGGAAAAAAACACCACAAGTGGAACAACACCAATTTTAGGACTCTGGGATCTAGCTGAAAAAGCATATGTAGCCAGAGACTGAACTGGAGCACACAGCCTCCCAAAATAGGGGAAGGGGAGGGATAGCCAATCCACCCTTTCCCCAGTAAATCCTCCACAGGAAGATGCATAAAAAAATCGCATCTATGAAAAAAATCGTGCCCGTGAAAAAATCACGGCCGGATTACCCGGAGGTGATGCAAAAGGAAGTCCCAGCGTCACCACCGGAAGATGGCGGCACACAGGGACCGGGAATCCTGGACCAAGGACACCGCCAAAATACCCCAGCCAGGCGCAACTGCACGGGGCCGGCAGCAAATAAGCTGCCGGACAAACTGACAAGGTACCTAGGAAAAAAGGCAACGCCGTTACCCAAACGAAAAGAAGGCTCCCCGCACTTTCCATAAGAAAGGGGGAAACAAACCGCCTAGTCCACCTATCCAGGAGGACAGAAAAAAACACAGTGGGCTGGGGGTTGACTTCCTCCTTTTAAGGAGATACTTAATTGTTAAATTGAGTTATTAGTCTTGGGCTCATTAAACATTCCGCCTGTCCTGCCAGTCCACAGGGGGTGGTTAACCCCATCTGTGTTGCTGGTAGGACGTAAGGGAATATATATATACAGTTGTGTTCAAAATTATTCAAACCCCACTGAAATTGAGTGTTTTGGCCAGTTTGACATTGATTTTTATCATTTTAGTCATCTTCTTTACAATTAAATCAAAAAGGCACTTGTAAGTCAAACAAATATAACATAACATTTATAATGAAATAAACACAAATGTCTTTTCTGTGCTCACATAATTATCAGTTTTATTCAACCCCCAAGTGACATTCAATCTTAGTACTTAGTACAACATCCTTTTCCAGTTATAACAGCTTTTAAACGTAAAGCATAGCTTGACACAAGTGTCTTGCAGCGATCTACGGGTATCTTCGCTCATTCTTCATGGGTAGTGTTGAGCGAACAGTTCGAGCATCGAATTTTGGAGTGTCCGGGAAACGGACCCGAACCCGGACATTTTCAAAAAAGTTTGGGTTCGGGTTCGTTGTTCGTCGATTACTTCCAGCTTTCTGAAGGGCTGCACAGCAGCCAATCAGCTAGCGTTTTACTTCTTGTCCTAAGAGCCCATCACAGCCATGCCTACTAATGGCATGGCTGTGATTGGCCAAGTGCAGCATGTGACCCAGCCTCTATTTAAGCTGGAGTCACATAGCGCCGCACGTCACACTGCTCTGATTGGTGTAGGGAGAGGACGCAGCTTCTTTCAGGGTGAGATTAGGCAGGGTAAAGTCAGCAACAGCACCTAATGAACGGATCGATCTACAGCTGTGAATGATTGAACTGCTGCTAGTTACTTGCTTACTGGTTTTTAATCTACACAGAGCGTTTTTCTGTCACTTATTTTCTGGGTTGATCGGCGACCATTTTGTGACTTGTGGTGCACCAGAAGAAGCTGCCACCAAGTCCATCAATCCATCAATACTAGTTTTTTTTTGCTATATCCTACATCAGGGGCTTGGCTGTGCTAATTGTCACGCCTAGAAACTCAGGATAGCAATTTCTATATTTTATTAAGGGGTTAAATACAATTGCCCAAATACCAATCCCCTAAATCTGATGTTCCAGATTTGGCTAGACAAGTATAATACTGTCTGCTGTCTGGCAAAGGATGGATTATTTTCTGTGGTGAAATTCAATTGCCAAAATAGCAATACCATAAATCAGTGGTTTCAGCTGTGGCTGGCAAAATATAATAGTGTCCGTCAAAACATATATTTTGTTCTGGGGTGTAATTCACTTGACAAAATAGCAATACCCAATACCCTGAATCTGGTGTCCCAGCTGTTGCAGGCCACGTTTCATAGTGTCCGCCAAAACATATATTTTCTTCTGGGTGAAATTAATCTGCCAAAATAGCAATTCCCTGAATCTGGTGTGCCAGCTGTTGCAGGCCAGGTTTCATAGTGTCCGCCAAAACATATATTTTATTCTGGGGTGAAATTCAATTGCCAAAATAGCAATATCATAAGTCAGTGGTTTCAGCTGTGGCTGGCAAAATATAATAGTGTCCGCCAAACATATATTTTGTTCTGGGGTGAAATTCAATTGCCAAAATAGCAATACCATAGATCAGTGGTTTCAGCTGTGGCTGGCAAAATATAATAGTGTCCGCCAAAACATATATTTTGTTCTGGGGTGAAATTCAATTGCCAAAATAGCAATACCATAAATCAGTGGTTTCAGCTGTGGCTGGCAAAATATAATAGTGTCCGCCAAAACATATATTTTGTTCTGGGGTGAAATTCACTTGCCAAAATAGCAATACCCTGAATCTGGTGTCCCAGCTGTTGCAGGCCAGGTTCCATAGTGTCCGCCAAAACATATATTTTGTTCTGGGGTGTAATTCACTTGCCAAAATAGCAATACCCTGAATCTGGTGTCCAAGCTGTTGCAGGCCAGGTTTCATAGTGTCCGCCAAAACATATATTTTGTTCTGGGGTGAAATTCAATTGCCAAAATAGCAATACCATAAATCAGTGGTTTTAGCTGTGGCTGGCAAAATATAATAGTGTCCGCCAAAACATATTTTTTGTTCTGGGGTGAAATTCAATTGCCAAATAGCAATACCATAAATCAGTGGTTTCAGCTGTGGCTGGCAAAATATAATAAAGTCCACCAAAACATATATTTTGTTCTGGGGTGTAATTCACTTGCCAATATAGCAATACCCTGAATCTGGTGTCCCAGCTGTTGCAGGCCAGGTTTCATAGTGTCCGCCAAAACATATATTTTGTTCTGGGGTGAAATTCAATTGCCAAAATAGCAATACCATAAATCAGTGGTTTCAGCTGTGGCTGGCAAAATATAATAGTGTCATCCAAAACATATATTTTGTTCTGGGGTGAAATTCAATTGCCAAAATAGCAATACCATAAATCAGTGGTTTCAGCTGTGGCTGTCAAAATATAATAGTGTCCGTCAAAACATATATTTTGTTCTGGGGTGAAATTAATTTGCCAAAATAGCAATACCCTGAATCTGGTGTCCCAGCTGTTGCAGGGCACGTTTCATAGTGTCCGCCAAAGCATATATTTTGTTCTTGGGTGAAATGAATTTGCCAAAATAGCAATACCCTGAATCTGGTGTCCCAGCTGTTGCAGGCCAGGTTTCATAGTGTCTGCCAAAACATATATTTTCTTCTGGGGAGAAATTCAATTGCCAAAATAGCAATACCATAAATCAGTGGTTTTAGCCGTGGCTGGCTAAATATAATAGGGTCCGCCAAAACATATATTTTGTTCTGGGGTGAAATTTAATTGCCAAAATAGCAATACCACAAATCAGTGGTTTCAGCTGTGGCTGGCAAAATATAATAGGTCCGCCAAAACATATATTTTGTTCTGAGTGTAATTCACTTGCCAATATAGCAATATCCTGAATCTGGTGTCCCAGCTGTTGCAGGCCAGGTTTCATAGTGTCCGCCAAAACATATATTTTGTTCTGGGGTGAAATTCAATTGCCAAAATAGCAATACCATAAATCAGTGGTTTCAGCTGTAGCTGGCAAAATATAATAGTGTCCGCCAAAACATATATTTTGTTCTGGGGTGAAATTCAATTGCCAAAATAGCAATACCATAAATCAGTGGTTTCAGCTGTGGCTGGCAAAATATAATAGTGTCCGCCAAAACATATATTTTGTTTTGGGGTGTAATTCACTTGCCAAAATTGCAATACCCTGAATCTGGTGTCCCAGCTGTTGCAGGCCACGTTTCATTGTGTCCGCCAAAACATATATTTTGTTCTGGGGTGAAATTCAATTGCCAAAATAGGAATACCATAAATCAGTGGTTTCAGCTGTGGCTGGCAAAATATAATAGTGTCCGCCAAAACATATATTTTGTTCTGGGGTGAAATTCAATTGCCAAAATAGCAATACCATAAATCAGTGATTTCAGCTGTGGCTGGCAAAATATAATAGTGTCCGCCAAAACATATATTTTGTTCTGGGGTGTAATTCACTTGCCAAAATAGCAATACCCTGAATCTGGTGTCCCAGCTGTTGCAGGCCACGTTTCATAGTGTCCGCCAAAACATATATTTTGTTCTGGGGTGAAATTAATCTACCAAAATAGCAATACCCTGAATCTGGTGTCCCAGCTGTTGCAGGCCAGGTTTCATAGTGTCCGCCAAAACATATATTTTGTTCTGGGGTGAAATTCAATTGCCAAAATAGCAATACCATAAATCAGTGGTTTCAGCTGTGGCTGGCAAAATATAATAGTGATCACAAAAATAAACGTGGCCTAAATGGGTGGGACTGCTCCAGACCCCAAACACTGTGGCGTGTTTCTAACTGGGGGGGCAGTTCCTCCGCATGTGGTTCGCAGCGAACGGCTATCCCCAGCAAAAATTGCATACAATGGAGGATGCCGGCGCGAACCACAAGCACCACACAAACATCCTACACAAAATAAAACATGTGCGGATGAAAATATATAAACACATAACTCACAGAAAAAAGATGCACCACATGGATAAGCAACTGACAACACTGGCTAATCCCTCACTCTGGTGTTAAAAGCTGAGAGATTCGCCAATATTTCCAATCAGGAACATATCGGAGCCCCTTTAGGCACCACTACACGGTATCTCAGCATGACATGGGGTCCTACCACTAGACTACCTATGGTGTGTGAACAAGGTCTGAACAGGTATTAAGTAGCCTACAGCCCCATCCCACTCACCTGCACTGCAGGACCAACAATGCAATGGGGAACACATGAGGCCGCAAGCTACACCTACAAC
Source organism: Bufotes viridis (assembly GCA_033119425.1). Taxonomy (NCBI): domain Eukaryota; kingdom Metazoa; phylum Chordata; class Amphibia; order Anura; family Bufonidae; genus Bufotes; species Bufotes viridis. Next base: position 331,916,347 of record CM065590.1, on the reverse strand, counting down.
AGACCATGTGACACCGGCTTCCAGGTGCAACAGAATGTTTACAAGCCATATGCAATGGCACATTCAATACATATAAAACAAGAATCACAAAAATAAACGTGGCCTAAATGGGTGGGACTGCTCCAGACCCCAAACACTGTGGCGTGTTTCTAACTGGGGGCAGTTCCTCCGCATGTGGTTCGCAGCGACGGCTATCCCCAGCAAAAATTGCATACAATGGAGGATGCCGGCGCGAACCACAAGCACCACACAAACATCCTACACAAAATAAAACATGTGCGGATGAAAATATATAAACACATAACTCACAGAAAAAAGATGCACCACATGGATAAGCAACTGACAACACTGGCTAATCCCTCACTCTGGTGTTAAAAGCTGAGAGATTCGCCAATATTTCCAATCAGGAACATATCGGAGCCCCTTTAGGCACCACTACACGGTATCTCAGCATGACATGGGGTCCTACCACTAGACTACCTATGGTGTGTGAACAAGGTCTGAACAGGTATTAAGTAGCCTACAGCCCCATCCCACTCACCTGCACTGCAGGACCAACAATGCAATGGGGAACACATGAGGCCGCAAGCTACACCTACAACAGACCATGTGACACCGGCTTCCAGGTGCAACAGAATGTTTACAAGCCATATGCAATGGCACATTCAATACATATAAAACAAGAATCACAAAAATAAACGTGGCCTAAATGGGTGGGACTGCTATAGCCGTTCGCTGCGAACCACATGCGGAGGAACTGCTCCCCCAGTTAGAAACACGCCACAGTGTTTGGGGTCTGGAGCAGTCCCACCCATTTAGGCCACGTTTATTTTGTGATTCTTGTTTTATATGTATTGAATGTGCCATTGCATATGGCTTGTAAACATTCTGTTGCACCTGGAAGCGGTGTCACATGGTCTGTTGTAGGTGTAGCAGGCCTCATGTGCCTCCATTGCATTGTTGGTCCTGCAGTGCAGTGAGTGGGATGAGGCTGTAGCTACTCAATACCTGTTCAGACCTTGTTCACACACCATAGGTAGTCTAGTGGTAGGACCCCATGTCATGCTGAGATACCGTGTAGTGGTGCCTAAAGGGCTCCGATATGTTCCTGATTGGAAATATGGCGAATCTCAGCTTTAACACCAGAGTGAGGATTAGCCAGTGTTGTCAGTTGCTTATCCATGTGGTGCATCTTTTTCTGTGAGTTATGTGTTTATATATTTTCATCCGCACATGTTTTATTTTGTGTAGGATGTTTGTGTGGTGCTTGTGGTTCGCGCCGGCATCCTCCATTGTATGCAATTTTGCTGGGGATAGCCGTCGCTGCGAACCACATGCGGAGAACTGCCCCCAGTTAGAAACACGCCACAGTGTTTGGGGTCTGGAGCAGTCCCACCCATTTAGGCCACGTTTATTTTGTGATTCTTGTTTTATATGTATTGAATGTGCCATTGCATATGGCTTGTAAACATTCTGTTGCACCTGGAAGCCGGTGTCACATGGTCTGTTGTAGGTGTAGCTAGCGACCTCATGTGTTCCCCATTGCATTGTTGGTCCTGCAGTGCAGGTGAGTGGGATGGGGCTGTAGGCTACTAATACCTGTTCAGACCTTGTTCACACACCATAGGTAGTCTAGTGGTAGGACCCCATGTCATGCTGAGATACCGTGTAGTGGTGCCTAAAGGGGCTCCGATATGTTCCTGATTGGAAATATTGGCGAATCTCTCAGCTTTTAACACCAGAGTGAGGGATTAGCCAGTGTTGTCAGTTGCTTATCCATGTGGTGCATCTTTTTCTGTGAGTTATGTGTTTATATATTTTCATCCGCACATGTTTTATTTTGTGTAGGATGTTTGTGTGAGTGCTTGTGGTTCGCGCCGGCATCCTCCATTGTATGCAATTTTTGCTGGGGATAGCCGTTCGCTGCGAACCACATGCGGAGAACTGCCCCCAGTTAGAAACACGCCACAGTGTTTGGGGTCTGGAGCAGTCCCACCCATTTAGGCCACGTTTATTTTTGTGATTCTTGTTTTATATGTATTGAATGTGCCATTGCATATGGCTTGTAAACATTCTGTTGCACCTGGAAGCCGGTGTCACATGGTCTGTTGTAGGTGTAGCTTGCGGCCTCATGTGTTCCCCATTGCATTGTTGGTCCTGCAGTGCAGGTGAGTGGGATGGGGCTGTAGGCTACTTAATACCTGTTCAGACCTTGTTCACACACCATAGGTAGTCTAGTGGTAGGACCCCATGTCATGCTGAGATACCGTGTAGTGGTGCCTAAAGGGGCTCCGATATGTTCCTGATTGGAAATATTGGCGAATCTCTCAGCTTTTAACACCAGAGTGAGGGATTAGCCAGTGTTGTCAGTTGCTTATCCATGTGGTGCATCTTTTTCTGTGAGTTATGTGTTTATATATTTTCATCCGCACATGTTTTATTTTGTGTAGGATGTTTGTGTGGTGCTTGTGGTTCGCGCCGGCATCCTCCATTGTATGCAATTTTTGCTGGGGATAGCCGTTCGCTGCGAACCACATGCGGAGGAACTGCCCCCAGTTAGAAACACGCCACAGTGTTTGGGGTCTGGAGCAGTCCCACCCATTTAGGCCACGTTTATTTTTGTGATTCTTGTTTTATATGTATTGAATGTGCCATTGCATATGGCTTGTAAACATTCTGTTGCACCTGGAAGCCGGTGTCACATGGTCTGTTGTAGGTGTAGCTTGCGGCCTCATGTGTTCCCCATTGCATTGTTGGTCCTGCAGTGCAGGTGAGTGGGATGGGGCTGTAGGCTGCTTAATACCTGTTCAGACCTTGTTCACACACCATAGGTAGTCTAGTGGTAGGACCCCATGTCATGCTGAGATACCGTGTAGTGGTGCCTAAAGGGGCTCCGATATGTTCCTGATTGGAAATATTGGCGAATCTCTCAGCTTTTAACACCAGAGTGAGGGATTAGCCAGTGTTGTCAGTTGCTTATCCATGTGGTGCATCTTTTTTCTGTGAGTTATGTGTTTATATATTTTCATCCGCACATGTTTTATTTTGTGTAGGATGTTTGTGTGAGTGCTTGTGGTTCGCGCCGGCATCCTCCATTGTATGCAATTTTTGCTGGGGATAGCCGTTCGCTGCGAACCACATGCGGAGGAACTGCCCCCAGTTAGAAACACGCCACAGTGTTTGGGGTCTGGAGCAGTCCCACCCATTTAGGCCACGTTTATTTTTGTGATTCTTGTTTTATATGTATTGAATGTGCCATTGCATATGGCTTGTAAACATTCTGTTGCACCTGGAAGCCGGTGTCACATGGTCTGTTGTAGGTGTAGCTTGCGGCCTCATGTGTTCCCCATTGCATTGTTGGTCCTGCAGTGCAGGTGAGTGGGATGGGGCTGTAGGCTACTTAATACCTGTTCAGACCTTGTTCACACACCATAGGTAGTCTAGTGGTAGGACCCCATGTCATGCTGAGATACCGTGTAGTGGTGCCTAAAGGGGCTCCGATATGTTCCTGATTGGAAATATTGGCGAATCTCTCAGCTTTTAACACCAGAGTGAGGGATTAGCCAGTGTTGTCAGTTGCTTATCCATGTGGTGCATCTTTTTTCTGTAAAATATAATAGTGTCCACCAAAACATATATTTTGTTCTGGGTTGAAATTCAATTGCCAAAATAGGAATACCATAAATCAGTGGTTTCAGATGTGGCTGGCAAAATATAACAGTGTCCGCCAAAACATATATTTTGTGCTGGGGTGTAATTCACTTGCCAAAATAGCAATACCCTGAATCTGGTGTCCCAGCTGTTGCAGGCCAGGTTTCATAGTGTCCGCCAAAACATATATTTTGTTCTGGGGTGAAATTCAATTGCCAAAATAGGAATACCATAAATCAATGGTTTCAGCTGTGGTTAGCAAAATATAATAGTGTCCGCCAAAACATATATTTTGTTCTGGGGTGAAATTAATTTGCCAAAATAGCAATACCCTGAATCTAGTGTCCCAGCTGTTGCAGGCCAGGTCTCATAGTGTCCGCCAAAACATATATTTTGTTCTGGGGTGAAATTCAATTGCCAAAATAGCAATACCATAAATCAGTGGTTTCAGCTGTGGCTGGCAAAATATAATAGTGTCCGCCAAAACATATATTTTGTTCTGGGGTGTAATTCACTTGCCAAAATAACAATACCCTGAATCTGGTGTCCCAGCTGGTGCAGGCCAATTGTAAATCTGTCCATAAAAGGATACCTATCATCCAGGGCCTAAATACTAGACCTAAAAGAGATATTCCCCTAAATAAGTGGTTACTGCTGGGCCTGGATTAGTGTAATACGCTACATTAACAAATAGGCAGATAGTGTTAGGTGCTTGTAAAAAAGGCCTGAATTTGAAATCAATACATTGGGCCAAATATTTTTTTCCTTATTGTGGTGCTTGGTGAACGGTAACAATGAGGAAAACATCTAGTAAGGGAGGCGGACGTGGTCGTGGAGGTGTTAGTGTACCCTCTGGTGCTGGGAGAGGACGTGGCCATTCTGCCACAGCCACACGTCCTAGTGAACCAACTACCTCAGGTTCCAGTACCCGCCAGAATTTACAGCGATATTTGGTGGTGCCCAATGCCGTTCTAAGGATGGTAAGGCCTGAGCAGGTACAGGCGCTAGTCAATTGGGTGGCCGAAAGTGGATCCAGCACGTTCACAACATTATCTCCCACCCAGTCTTCTGCTGAAAGCGCACAGGTGGCACCTGAAAACCAAGCCCATCAGTCTGTGACATCACCCCCATGCATATCAGGGAAACTGTCAGAGCCTCAAGTTATGCAGCAGTCTCTTATGCTGTTTGAAGACTCTGCTGGCAGGGTTTCCCAAGGAAATCCACCTAGCCCTTCCCCAGTGGTGGAAGACATAGAATGCACTGATGCACAACCACTGATGTTTCCTGATGATGAGGACATGGGAATACCACCTTAATGGAGTCCGCACGTCTCTGATGATGACGAAACACAGGTGCCAACTGATGCCAACAGTCACACGGGGACTTTTCTCCACTTTGCGCTTCAGGTAGCGCACTGCAGTCAAAGTCAGCATCTTCTTTCTGCCACGACCAGGTAGCGTTTCAACAGTGCCCTTTTCCTTGAATTTGCGAATGATGCTTCCCATGGTGTCTCTTGGTATGTTTAACATCTTTGCAATCTTCTTATAGCCATTGCCCTTCCTCTGAAGAGAAATCACCTCTTCTCTTGTCTTCCTGGACCATTCTCTTGACTTCACCATGTCTGTAAACACACCAGTAAATGTCTAGAAGGAGCTGATTATCACAGTCATTTTACATCTGCCTAATTGGTGCTTATTATGCTTGATTGCTGCTCCTTGACATCCACAGGTCTTTTCAATACCTGATGGAAAACACTTGAATGAACCTCTGTTCTTAAGAGTGGTAGTCTTTAAGGGGTTGAATAATTGTGTCAATGAAGAAATCACAAAAAAAACTTTTAATACTGTATTACAAAAACAATTGATGTCATTTTAGTTGCATTTGGTTCTTTAAAAAGTCCTTGTAAGATTTCATTCTGAACACAATTACAAATGTACACTAAATTCCCTAAAACCCTTTACAGCATTGTGGGTTGAATAATTTTGAACACAACTGTATATCAGGAAATCACGTTGCATGATTTTAAAAGAATTTATTTGTCTTGCACTGCTGCACATAAGTATTTGAACACCTGGCAATCAGCAAGAATTCTGACTCTCAAAGACCTGTTACTGTGCCTTTAAAAAGTCTGAGCTCTTTAAAGTCCACCTGTCTCTCAGAGTGGGAATGCACCTACAATGTCAATTTCAGATCCCTCCATGATTTCTAAGTTGGAGAACTTGCAAAATCGCAGGATGTTCAAATACTTCTGTTCCTCACTGTTTCAAGGTCAAATATAGAATACTTATAAATAGCACATACAGCAGTAGAGATGGCCCGAACTATCCGCCGGCGAACAGTTCCCGGCGAACATAGCTTGTTCGTGTTCGCCTCAACGGGCGAACACATGCGATGTTCGGTCCGCCCCCTATACATCATCATTGAGCAAACTTTGACCCTGTACCTCACAGTCAGCAGACACATTCCAGCCAATCAGCAGCATACCCTCCCTCCCAGACCCTCCCATCTCCTAAACAGCATCCATTTTAGATTCATTCGGAATTTGCAGTCTTAGTGAGAGGAAGGACAGTGTAGCTGCTGCTGATTTAATAGGGAAATCGATAGCTAGGCTAGTGAATTCAGTGTCCACTCCAGTCCTGAAAGACTCATCTGATCTCTGCTGTAAGGACAGCGTCCTGACAGCACCCCAAAAAGCCCTTTTTAGGGCTGCAACATTAGTCTGCTTTTTTTTTCCATTAAAAACTGTCCACTGCCAGTGCCCACCCCTGTCATCCCATGTGGCTCAGGACTTTGCATCAAAAAAAGGCATTTAATTTTTACACTTTAATCTAAGGTTAGTTGCCTGCCAGTGTGTGTCAGGCTGACTTCCACTAACTGTAGTGTGCCCACTGCCAGTGCCCACCACTCATACCCGCTGGCACAGGACTTTGCATAAAAAAGGCATTTAATTTTTACACTTTAGTGTAATTTCAGTTGCTTGCCTGCTGCTAGTGTGTGTCAGGCCGACTTCCACTGACTGTAGTGTGCCCACTGCCAGTGCCCACCCCTGTCATCCCGTGTGGCACAGGACTTTGCATAAAAAAAAGGCATTTAATTTTTACACTTTAGTGTAATTTCAGTTGCTTGCCTGCTGCTAGTGTGTGTTAGGCCGACTTCCACTGACTGTAGTGTGCCCACTGCCAGTGCCAACCACTGATACCGGGTGGCACAGTAGCTTGCCGATAAATAAGGCATTTCATTTTTAGACAGTAGTCTAAATTCAGTTGCTTGCCTGCTGCCAGTGTGTGTCAGGCCCGCTTCCACTGACTGTAGTGTGCCCACTGCCAGTGCCAACCATTGATACCGGGTGGCACAGTAGCTTGCCGATAAATAAGGCATTTAATTTTTAGACAGTAGTCTAAATTCAGTTGCTTGTCTGCTGCCAGTGTGTGTCAGGCCCACTTCCACTGACTGTAGTGTGCCCACTGCCAGTGCCAACCACTGATACCGGGTGGCACAGTAGCTTGCCGATAAATAAGGCATTTAATTTTTAGACAGTAGTCTAAATTCAGTTGCTTGCCTGCTGCCAGTGTGTGTCAGGCCCGCTTCCACTGACTGTAGTGTGCCCACTGCCAGTGCCAACCATTGATACTGGGTGGCACAGTAGCTTGCCGATAAAAAAGGCATTTTATTTTTAGATAGTAGTCTAATTTCAGTTGCTTGCCTGCTGCCAGTGTGTGTCAGGCCGACTTCCACAGACTGTAGTGTGCCTACTGCCAGTGCCAACCACTGATACCGGGTGGCACAGTAGCTTGCCGATAAATAAGGCATTTAATTTTTACACAGTAGTCTAAATTCAGTTGCTTGCCTGCTGCCAGTGTGTGTCAGGCCCTCTTCCACTGACTGTAGTGTGCCCACTGCCAGTGCCAACCATTGATACCGGGTGGCACAGTAGCTTGCTGATAAATAAGGCATTTCATTTTTAGACAGTAGTTGCTTGCCTGCTGCCAGTGTGTGTCAGGCCCACTTTCACTGAATGTAGTGTGCCCACTGCCAGTGCCAACCACTGATACCGGGTGGCACAGTACCTAGCACATGTAGTACCACTTATCTAAAAAAAATGACAGGCAGAGGCAGGCCACCCCGCAGGGGCTGTCATGGTGCTGTGATTTCCACTGTCCCTGGAATAATGCCCAGTGTTCAGAGGCCACGTACCCTGAACCCGAAAAATTCTGAGGACATAGTTGACTGGCTTAGACAGGATACCCAATCTTCAATAGATTCCGCTAAGAACCTTGACGCACCATCCTCCTCCAGCTCAGCTTCGGTCACCTGCTCTCAAGTTACCACGCACCCGCCCGCCGCCACCACCACCACTACCACCACAGCCACCACAGCCGCTTCACTTTATCCGTCAGAGGAGTTATTTACACATCAGTTGGATGCAATTAGTGATGCACAACCATTATTGCCAGATGATGTAGATTACGGGGATATGTCTCAGTCAGGCAGGATTACACACATGGACGTACAGTGTGATGATGATGATGATGATGATGTTGTACCCGCTGCTGCTTCCTTTGCTGAGGTGTCAGATACAAGTGAAGCGGTTGATGATGACGATGTGTCCACAGATGCCACGTGGGTGCCTGCTCGAAGAGAAGAAGAGGGGGAAAGTTCAGAAGGGGAGACAGAGAGAATGAGGAGACGAGTTGGAAGCAGGGGGAGGTCGTCGCAAGGAGTTAGTGGCACAGTCAGACAGCATGTATCGGCACCTGGGGTCAGCCAGACAGCACGCCAGTCAACGCATGCTGTTGCCACCACCAGAATGCTGTCATTGCAAAGCTCAGCAGTGTGGCATTTTTTTTGTGTGTCTGCCTCTTATAACAGCAATGCCATTTGCAACCTGTGCCAAAAGAAACTGAGTCGTGGGAAGTCCAACACCCACCTTGGTACAACTGCTTTGCGAAGGCACATGATCTCACATCACAAACGCCTATGGGATCAACACATGAGTACAAGCAGCACACAAACTCAAAGCCACCATGCTCCTCCTGGTCCAGCATCATCAGCCACGTCAACCACTGCTGTCCTCCCTGCCCCCTCTCAACCACCCGCCACTCCATCTCTCACCTTCAGCAGTTCCTGCTCATCTGCCAACAGTCAGGTGTCTGTCAAGGACATGTTTGAGCGTAAAAAGCCAATGTCACAGAATCACCCCCTTGCCCGGCGACTGACAGCTGGCTTGACGGAACTCTTAGCCCGCCAGCTTTTACCATACCAGCTGGTAGAGTCTGAGGCCTTCAAAAAATTTGTCGCTATTGGGACACCACAGTGGAAGGTACCCGGACGAATTTTTTTTTTCAAAAAAGGCAATCCCAAACCTCTACCATGTCATGGAAAAGGAAGTCATGGCATCTCTGGCATACAGTGTTGGGGCAAGGGTCCATCTGACCACTGATACCTGGTCTGCAAAGCACGGTCAGGGCAGGTATATCACGTATACTGCGCATTGGGTAAACCTGCTGACGGCTGACAAGCATGGAATGCGTGGCTCCGCAGCGGAGTTGGTGACACCACCACGACTTGAAGGCAGACCTACTGCCACCTACTCTACTCCTACTCCATCCTCTTCGATATCCTCCTCAGCTGAGTCCTCTTCTGCTGCGGCGTCTGGGTTATTCCACATCCTGTATACGACAGTGTCACGCTGTCTTGGGGTTGACTTGCCTGAAAGCAGAGAGCCACACAGGACCAGCACTCCTGTCCGCCCTGAACGCACAGGTGGATCAGTGGCTGAACCCGCACCAACTGGAGATCGGCAAAGTGGTGTGTGACAATGGAAGCAATCTGTTGGCGGCATTAAATTTGGGCAAGTTGTCACATGTGCCGTGCATGGCACATGTGTTGAATCTCATCGTACAACGTTTTGTGTCTAAGTACCCAGGCTTACAGGACATCCTCAAGCAGGCCAGGAAGGTGTGTGGCCATTTCAGGCATTCCTACACGGCCATGGCGCACTTTTCCGATATTCAGCGGCGAAACAACATGCCAGTGAGGCGCTTGATATGCGACAGCCCGACACGTTGGACTTCAACACTCCTAATGTTCGACCGCCTCCAACAAGAAAAAGCCGTCAACGAGTATTTGTATGACCGGGGTGCTAGGACAGCCTCTGCGGAGCTTTTTGCCACGTTACTGGACACTCATGCGCAATGCCTGTAGGCTCATGCGTCCTTTTGAGGAGGTGACAAACCTAGTCAGTCGCACCGAAGGCACCATCAGCGACCTCATCCCATTTGTTTTCTTCCTGGAGCGTGCCCTGCGAAGAGTTCTGGATCAAGCTGTAGGTGAGCGTGAAGAGGAAGAGGAAGAGTTGTGGTCACCATCACCACCAGAAACAGCCTTGTCATCATCGCTTGCCGGACCTGTAGCAACGCTGGAAGAGGAGTATGAGGAAGAGGAGTCAGAGGAGGAATGTGGCGGCTTTGAGGAGGAGGAAGACCAACCACAGCAGGCACTCCAGGGTGCTCGTTGTTGTCACCTATCTGGGACCCATGGTGTTGTACGTGGCTGGGGGGAAGAACAGACCGTCAATGACATCAGTGAGGACGAGGAACAGGAAATGAGTAGCTCTGCATCCAACCTTGTTCAAATGGGGTCTTTCATGCTGTCATGTCTGTTGAGGGACCCACGTATAAAAAGGATGAAGGAGAATGACCTGTACTGGGTGGCCACGCTACTAGACCCCCGGTATAAGCAGAAAGTGGCAGAAATGTTACCAAATTACCGAAAGTCGGAAAGGATGCAGCAGTTCAAAACCAAACTAAAAAATATGCTTTACACAGCTTATAAGGGGGATGTCACAGCACAACGGGAATCTAACAGGGGAAGAGGTGAGTGTAATCCTCCTCCTACCACGGCGGCAAGGGCTGGACGATTTACAGATGTGTTGTTGATGGAGGACATGCGGAGCTTTTTCAGTCCTACTCATCGCCATCGCCTCATCGGGATCCAGCCTTAGAGAACGACTCGACCGACAGGTAGCAGACTACCTCGCCTTAACAGCAGATATCGACACTCTGAGGAGCAATGAACCCCTTCACTACTGGGTGTGCAGGCTTGACCTGTGGCCTGAGCTATCCCAGTTCGCGATAGAACTTCTGGCCTGCCCTGCTTCAAGTGTCCTGTCAGAAAGGACCTTCAGTGCAGCAGGAGGCATTGTCACTGACAAGAGAAGTCGTCTCGGTCAAAAAAGTGTTGATTACCTCACCTTCATAAAGATGAATGAGGCATGGATCCCGAAGGGACTGACAGTGGGGGATACGTTTGACTAACAAAAAGCCTGATTACATGCCTTGGCCTCAAAATGGTCCCCACGCTGCTGTATTTAATGTCTGCATACCGGATGACTTTCGTGAATTCTCCACCACCAACTAGGGTTCAAGCCGCAATGTTTTAGTCACTTTTCTGCCTGGAAAACATCAATTTTTCTGGCCGCTGCTACAATAGCGGCTGCAACAATGCCATTATTTTTCAGGCATGTGTACATGCCTAATTTTTCTGTCCTATGGTGCAGCACTGTGGCTGCAAAAACAAACAAAAAAAAAAAGGCACATAGAAGTGTCAATTCCCCTTCGTGATCGTTACCTTGTTGTGGTTAAGTGGCTTGCGTATCACAATGAAGCAATCATCACCTCTATGAGTGTGGTGGCAATGTTGCCACACCCCAGATGATAAGGCCGTTGCTTCATTATGGTCAGACCAAAAGCGATCGGATGGCTAGATAATATTTCATAGAAAAAACATTAATTTACCTTTTTTTTTATATGTTGTATGGGTTTTTAATACATAAAATAAAAAATCATAATAAAGTCTCTTAATAGTTTATTAGAAATGATGCAGACAATTAAAAAAATCCCCATCAATTCCAATACAAAGCAAGTACAGAGCTCAGAACTAAATTATTTCATGATGTCGTAATGGTTCGCTAATTCGACAATGGTTAATCAATTCGACCGGATAGGGTACGTAACAGGGATTAAACTGATAGGAATAGTACTAGTTAAGACACCACTCATATAGGGCGTCACAGCACATTGCTCTGTGCACGCGCAGTGTCCCAATTTGGGAGTAAGAGGACCGACCAAGCTGCTTTTTCCATCTCCCGGTTCCTCAAATCAATTCAGTTTGGTGTATGAGAGTTTGGTCTGTCACTGTGAAGGCAGTCGAAGGTACTCGGCCTAAATTTTTTTTCACAAAATGCAATCCCTGATATGGAACGTAACAGGGATTAAACTGATGAGAATAGTACTACAGAAAATACCACTCATATCGGGTGTGGCAGTAAATTGCACGGCGCAGACGCAGTCACCGTGGATTAAAATAGAGTGGAGGGAGCCAACGTTTTTTTAACCATCTCCCCGTTCGAAAAATCTATTCAATAAATGGCCCCCAGATTGGGGACGTTAGAGGGATTAAACTGATGAGAATAGTACTACAGAAAATACCACTCATATCAGGTGTGACAGTAAATTGCACGGCGCAGACACAGTCACCATGGTTTAAAACAGAGTGGAGGGAGCCAGCGTTTTTTTAACCATCTCCCCGTTCGAAAAATCTATTCAATAAATGGCCCCCAGATTGGGGACGTTAGAGAGATTAAACTGATGAGAATAGTACTACAGAAAATACCACTCATATCGGGTGTGACAGTAAATTGCACGGCGCAGACGCAGTGACTGTGGATAAAAACAAAGGGGAGGGAGCCAGAGTTTTTTTTTTAACCATCTCCCCGTTCGAAAAATCAATTCAATTCACCTTTTGGGGACCCTTGGTGTTGTACGTGGCTGGGTGGAGGAAGAAACCTTCAATGACATCACCGGGACGTGGCTAGCTTGGTATCCAACCTTGTGCAAATGGGGAGTTTGCGGTTGTGCAAATGAACTGTTTGCGGTGCATTAAAAGGGGAGTTTGGTCTGTCAATGACTGTGAAGTGGGCGTAACCCTTAGACTACCTGATCGATACAACATCATACCTGATCATATACACACACTGGATGTTTTAAAGCATGTTATTCCAAACAATTTAGGAATGTTAGTTAATTTATGCCCTTTATGGATTAAAACCCCACTCTGCGTCCACTACGTAATTTTCCATTGGAGTTTTGCCATAGATCCCCCTCCGGCATGCCACAGTCCAGGTGTTAGACCCCTTGAAACAACTTTCCCATCACTATTGTGGCCAGAAAGAGTCCCTGTGGGTTTTAAAATCGCCTGCCAATTGAAGTCTATGGCGGTTCACCCGGTTCGCCCGTTCGCGAACATTTGCGGAAGTTCGCGTTCGCTGTTCGCGAACGGAAAATTTTATGTTTGCGACATCACTATACAGCAGTGAACAAGGGAGAACAATACAATAATTGTATATTAAAATATACTATAGTGTATGGTGAGAAATACCTATAATATACTGGTATATCGTATGCTGTAAACGGCAAAACAATCATTTTTAATTAGATATTGTATCTAATAAACTGAAGTGTGAAGATGTATTGCAAAATGCTATTGTTCTTCATGCTTCAAATCCTGGGCAACCCTTGCCAATAAGTAGAGCTTCATAGTAGATCAGTGAATCACATAGAAATTATACTGGAAACAAAGAAAAACCCTTCAGCTGCTTTCCTAGTGGTGTCAGTAGAATCCAGGTACCTTTATGTCAACTCTGCAATGTAGATTTGGTTAAACAGCTATAAAACATTTTGGGGTCATTTATCATGCTGAAATACACCTAAATTAGGCGTCTTTCATGTGCAGATTGCGGCACAATGGGCGCGGCATTGGCAGGGAAGGGTACCAGCCGTTAGGTCCCTCTCATTCAACTTTTTCTATGCCTGTCTTATTCGTAGAAAACTATCTAAACTTAAGACAGCTGGGAAGCTGTCTTACATTTAGAAGCGGCACTGGATATGCCAAAGTTATGAAGAGGCCGGCGTCTGTTCATAACTTTGGCAGTCTACCACCAGTGATGGGTCTTTAAGACCGGCATCTTGTTTTTTAGCCAATTAAAGTGATTTTGTTTAGTTGTGATCGACAGACTGTTTTACACACATACCATTTCGATTAAACATATAAAATGCTGCATTTGGTGAATATATATGTAGCCATTGAATTTAATATTGCATTTTCTTTACAATTCTATTTCTGCAGAAAAATAGGGCTAGGTATTTATTGAATATCCTATTATATTAGAAATGCATAGCTTTGCTAATAGCAACATGGGCTCAATGTCTTCTTACAAAGCTACCTAAAAACACCAGAGAAGGCACATTAGAAAATAGTTTGATAAGGCTGATTGAATTTAATCCTTGGGTCCTGATTTACCGCTGTATCAGACATTAGTAGCAAATGCTTTTTCCCTTAACAACCTGTAGTTTCTCTTTTAAGTGTAGATTAGGTTTCTAAATCTTCCATGTTTTGGAGATTTTGAAAAGCACTGGTGCCCTTGGGTCAAGTATTTATTTTCTTGTACTGGCTTCATATACGAAAGTAAGGATAAACCCATTGTGTTCGTATAAATAGCACTTGATTTCTCCATCTAGAATAGCAATCTGAGGAAAAACAAGATTAATCATTGTAGCACATATTTATTGTACATAAATTACACAGTGTTGCTCAGAAGAGAAATCAGCACAATTCTCCATTTCTCCCCCCCCCCCCAAAAAAAAAAAAAAAAAAAAATAATATATATATATATATATATATATATAGTAAAATCCATCATAAAATCACATGTCAATGATCACATGTCACATGTATGGATAGATGCACTATAAGTAAGGTAAATGGACATCTGTCCATCTCAATTACAGTGTATGAGCTTATTGGATGTCTTATTCCAAACCCATTTGTTATGTGTTGTTGAATATTTTTGTGTTAATAAATACAAATGTATTATGGGAGTGATACTTTTATTGGTTATTGCAAGCTTTTCAGGCAAATTACAAATGAAAGACTGAGAAACAGGCACAACATGTAGAGGATGTTACAACAAGACATGCACATGGGGAGATGTATAGTTAAGATAAGACGGAGTAATAAACAGTGTAAGTGGACAAGGTTATCGGTATGCAGTTTAGGCAGTCTTTAAGTTGGCCATGGAGTATTGTAACACAGTAACATTTTGTATAAGGCTAAAAAAGACATAAGTATACTGGAATAGGGGCACTCAATCTCGGAACTTGTAGATATAAATATTTATTAAATAAAAACAGTGGCACATAAAACACTATCACTGGGGAAGGGGTGGAGACCCCAATCGCATATGCACAGTAAAGACTGCCTGAGAACTCTCAAATTTCGTTTGGTATATACCTGATAACTGCTAAAGACCTGGGAATACATTATACATCACGCTCAAGGACATTTAAAATTCAGAGTCACGTGAGACGTCACGTGTATACTCCAATACCACGTGGGACGCCGCAGTGGTTTGCTTGAGCAATTCTGAGGATGCGAACCCGGGAAGAGGCTGCATGTAAGTGTACAGCGAAAGCTGAAAATACTCTACGCCAGTCTGAATGATTAATGCGGTGAGAGGCAAGTAACTGACAATAAGGATATTCTGTGCAGTGAGCCGGGTATCGGCAGATTTAAACATATGTCAATCCTGGTGAATCACTGAATGACTGTCCACTATTGATGAATCATGGTGCATGGTTGAATTGGAATACAGAGTGTACAGTGCTTATTATTCAGTTCAGAACAGATGCATGGATCTACTGGATATTTATATGGACTGAACATCGATACTCCTCATCCTATAATATAATTGCTATTTATGAGCGGGTGGGTCGGGACACACCGACTGGGGTGAATTGTATGTTTTATGTGCCACTGTTTTTATTTAATAAATATTTATATCTACAAGTTCCGAGATTGAGTGCCCCTATTCCAGTATACTATATTCTATATTTATTTGATTCGGTTTGGGTGCACCGACGGGTGAGCACCATCCCCAGAAGTCGATCCAAGGGTGTAGCCGCTGTTATAGAACATTTACCCCTAAAAAAGACCTAAGTCCACCTAGTTAGTCCTGCAAAGTTGATCCAAAGGAAGGCAAAAAAAATAAGAAATAAACACCTCGTGAGGTAGAAGCCAATTGTCCTTATTTTATGGGAAAAATCCCTTCCCAGTTCCCAACTTCAATCAGGCAATCAGAATTACTTCCTGAATCAACAATCTTTTTCCAGAATTCTAGTAACTATCACCTGTAATATTTTTACACTGCAGAAATACATCCAGGCCCCTCTTGAACTCTTTTAGTGAGTTCACCATCTCCACCTCCTCAGGCAGAGTTCCATAGTGTTACTGCTCTTACAGTAAAGACTTTATTTCGCAAAGTGGTCTTCGATCCGAATTTCAGGGAAAATTTGATTCGCTGCAAAGCCTAATCTCCTTGTGCTCCATGGTAACAAATACATGTTTCCTAAAATGGAGGAAAATCTTGTGCGCGGTGATGTACGACATCACCACACCGCCCACTGTGATGATGTCATCACGCACTGTGCAAAATTTTGCGCTGGATCTTCAATCAAAATGGCCACGACGGACTCTTCATGAGAAAATGAATAAGGTGAGAATTTTGTTGTTTTTTTTAACAGAAGAACTAATGACAACCGTCAATGGTCATTTCAGATGCTGCGATCAGCGATGAACGCTGCATCTAAGGGGTTTCCCATCATTGTGCCCGCTAGTCACAAAGATATGTGCCTCGTGAGGAAGTAATTCTTTGTGAAAATCAGTGAAGCAGCCAAATTTAAGTTTTGAGACCTTCGCTCATATCTAGTAGGAACCTTCATTCCTCTAGATGTATGGGATCCCTCGTCACAGTCCTGGGTATAAATAAATGATGGGAGAGATCTCTGTACTGACCCCTGATATATTTATACACAGTTATTAGTTCTACCCTCAGTCATCTTTTTATTAAACTAAATAACTCTAATTTTGAAAATCTTTTGAATACTGTAGTCCACCCATTCCAGTTATTACTTTAGTTACCATCCTCTGAACCCTCTCCAGCTCTGCTATGCCATTCTTCTGCACAGAAGCCCAGAATTGTACACAGTACTCCATGTATGGTCTGATTAGTGATTTGTACGGTGGCAGAATTATTTTCTCATCACGTGCATCTATGCTCCTTTTGATGCAACCCATAATCTTGTTGGCCCTGGCAGCCGCCGCCTGACACTGGTTGCCACAAGATAGGTCATCAATATCAGATCGGCATCCTGACACCTGGCACTCTCATCGATTAGCTGTTTGAACAAGAGGTGGAGCTCTATCTGAGCCCTGCTTTCTGTTTATTACACTACACATCATCTCCTTTGGAGCGGTGGCATACTGTAAATACCAGCACTCTGTCCATTCAGTTAATGGAACTTGTCATAATAATGCAACACCAAAACTCCTGAGATGATGGAAGTGTAGTGAACTGGAAGCAGCACTCACATAGAACACCGCCTCCTATTCAAACAGCTGATTGGCAATGGGGGCATATCCTAGCAATATGCCCCCATTGTCTGAGATGGGAAACCCCCTTTAATTAATGCAATAGACAAACCTTTATTTCTGATATTTAAGAACTCTATATTGACAGGGAACATTCCATAGGATTGGTGCTTAGCAAATGTGGTGCCATTATTCAAAAAGAGGTAAAAAATAGAGCTCAGAAACTATATGTATCTGTTGTGGGTAAACTGTTTGACGGTTTTCTAAGAGATGCTATTCTGGGGTATCTCAATGAAAACAAGCGAATACCGCCATATCAGCATGGCTTCATGAGGGATCAGTCCTGTCAAACTAATTTAATCAATTTATATGAGGAGGTAAGTTCTAGACTGACTGTAACAATGTCTTGACTTCTCCAAAGCATTTATTACTGTGCCACATAAAAGGATAGTAGATAAAGTGAGAATGCTGGGACTGGGGGAAAATGCGTGTATGGATGTAACAGAGTTAACAGTCACCCTTAGTGAGTAATCACACCTACAGTAGTTAACACGTTTTCACTGTGACTGTTAACTCTGCTGTATCTGAACCTCTTATGTAAGTCTATGTAAATGTGGCAGAGTTAACACACACACACTTCATGAGTTATCACTAGGATTGAGCGAACCCGAACTGCAAAGTTCGGGTTCGTACCGAACTTTGCGAGTTCAGGTACCCAGACCCGAACCCGGACTTTTTCACTGAAGTTTGGGTTTGTTATTCATGTGATTTTATTATTTTCCATTATAACATGGTTATAACGGAAAACAATAGCATTCTTAAGACAGAATGCATAATAAAATGGCCATTGAGGGGTTAAAAATAATAATTTAAAAAAAACTCACCTCATGCACTTGATCGCGCTGCCGGTATCCTCTTCGTTCTTCTTTCGGCAGGACCTGCAAAAGGACCTGCGATTACGTCTCCGCACTAACCATCTTATAACGGAAAATAATAAAGTGAAGTTTGGGTCCCCTTGGGGTCAAGTTCGGGTCCCGAACCGAAACTTTGACCTGAAGTTTGGCTGAACTCAGAAAACCGAATGTCCATGGGTTCGCTCTTCCCTAGTTATCACATCTAGTTAATGCGTTATGATTGTGACTGTTAACTCAGCTGCAACTATATGTCGGTAAGTAGATGGCTCAGTGATGGAAAACAGAGGTTGGTTATTAATGGTACACACTAAGATTGGGTCACCATCACTAGTGGGGTACCTCAGGGGTCAGTATTGGGCCCTAGTTTCTTCAATATATTTATTAATGATCCTGTAGAAGGCTTACACAGTAAAATATCAGATAACACTAAACTGTGTAAAGTAATTAACACAGAAGCGGACAGTACACTGCTACAGATGGATCTGAATGGATTGGAGGCTTGGGCAGAAAAGTGGCAGTTGAGGTTTACCACTAACAAATGTAAGGTTATGCAAATGGGAGAGAACAATATATGTCACCAGTACATACTAAATGGTAAAACACTGGGAAACACTGACATAGAAAAGGACTTAGGAATTTTAGTGGACAGCAAACTTAAAGGGGTTGTCCCATCTCAGACAATGGGGGCATATCGCAAGGATATGCCCCCATTGTCTGATAGGTGCGGGTCCCACCTCTGGGCTCCTGTGAAGAACACAGACATGGCAGAGGGGGAGAGGGTTCAAAGAAGGGCAACTAAAGTAATAACTGAAATGGGTGGACTACAGTACCCAGGAAATTGTCACAATTAGCATCGTTCAGTTTACTAAAAAGTTGACTGAGGGGAGAGCAAATAACTATGTATAAATATATCACGAGGCAGTACAGAGATCTCTTCCATCATCTATTTATCCCCATCATCTATTTATCCCCAGGTAAACATTGTGACTGTGATGAGGGGACATCCTCTGCATCTAGAGAAAAGAAGGTTTTCTACACAAACTCAGAAAACTATTCTTTCTTATATAGTGTGACTATAGAACTCTCGGCCAGAAGAGATGGTGGTGGTGACCACTAGCTCACTCACTAACTTTCTGGAGTATAATAAATTTTTTTCCCATAAAGTGAGGAACATTATCTTTCACCTCATGGTTTTTCTTGCCTTCCTTTGTATCAACTTGTGGGGCACATTTATTAAGACCAGCATTTTAGACGCTGGCCGATAACTTTGGCACATCCAGCGCTAGTTCTAAATGTAAGCCAGCTTCCATGCTGTCTTACATTTGTACCATTTTCTATGCCTAAACTAGGCATAGAAAATGGTGATGTCTATGTCCAACTTGCTCCTTTCTTTGCAGACTATTCCTTTGTTGCTTAGACACATGGACATAAATAAACTAAATAAAGCATTTACTGTATTTCTTTGGCATTGCAGATGTCCTAGAATTAAGTTAAATAAACAAATCGCTTCAAACGAACATTGCGGCATAGCTTTCCCAGATATTAGAGGGTACATCTTGGCATGTATGGCTAGGCATATCACAGACTGGATTAATGGGACTAGTAATTATTCAGCACTGTCTTTAGAAAAATGATTCTGTGCTTCTTGGTCCCTAGAAGTGTTTTTACATTCTAAATTACAGTATATTTCTGTATGGATCAAGCAGTCTATAATCATAAAGAATACTATAGTGGCATAGAGAATACTTAGGTGATGGTAATGTTTACCTTGCAGAATATCTAAACACCTCCCATTATAGAACAATCCAGAGTTTCCACATAGACTTACCAACAGCCTATTCACAGAATAGAGATCTAAATGTATTATTTTAGTACAACATTTACTTCATGACTCTGAGCCAAGATGGCTCTCTAGTGAGGAGCTGATCACTAAATTCTCATTGCGACCATTCCAGACTATGCAGTTTGCCCAGATTAAAGTGGCATTGATATCCAATTTAGGTGGCTTAGAATGTAATAGATAGAATGTTAGAACTGAGAGGAGGTAAAGTCCGTCTCTTCAATTTATTATAAGATGCAGCAGGAAAGGACCCAAGTTGGGAGACCCTGGGATTTTCAGAGTTGGTCTGATCAGTTAGGGGATGTGAATCTAGATATGAAGATACAAAAAGGGTGGCTGTTGGTAAGAAGCCACATTTAGAATGAAACCTGGAGAGATACTCAATAATGAATCATTCGTAGGGCCATTTATGGCTTTAATCTGTCTCTATACACAGATAAACCGGACCATTTGACCCATTGTCCTAAGTGTTGAAAAGGGAACACAGATTTATATCATGGGCTGTGGTCATGCCCACAGAGAAAGAAGCTCTGGGAGGGAGTGGCCCAGAAGTTCAGAGAGATGTGGGGGTATTCTACAGAGGTGGTTGTAGGCAGCACCACCTTCAATATCTATTATTGTGGAACAATTGAAAAGGCTTTTACACATCAAACTTTTGGAAATGGAAAAACTAAAAGATAAGTGCACAAAAAGTTTTTTCCATAAATGGAAAAGCTTTATTTTTACTAACATGAATGATTAGATATACTACAACTTATACAACCTTTTTCTGTGACGGTGAGTACCTCGTGGAGCAGATGAAAGGGAGGCTGTGTAGATTGCTTTTGCAAAGAACTTGTATACAAACTGACCAGGTAGACACCTTAGAATAAAAATATTTAATGTTCAGATATGTTTAATAACATCGAGCACACTTGAGATATAGAAGGATATTAATGAAACTATACCTTAAAGGATGTGCTGTAACTGGATGTTGCTTATACCCTTATGATATGTTATTGTCATTACCTAATTGTACGAGATATTGTTTAGGGTCTGAGTAGGATACTGTTAGTAGTTAACAGTCCCACTTTTTTAGACCTGGCGTGAGCGGGGAGAAATTTGCAGATTGCTGATCAACTAACCGTTGCGCTGTTATCTGCACCTGAAATACGCCTAATTTAGGCATATTCGACTAAGTTAGGCCTTTTTCAGATTAATAACTGACCACCTATGTTACTATATATTATAGAGTCCTTAAATATCGAAATAAGGGTCTGTCTATTACATTACTTAATTCACTTAGAATCCAGGGGTGTATGCCATCTGGGACCAGTGATTTGTCTATTTAAATCTTTTTAAGATACCGCTGCACTTCTTTCTGTGTCAGACAGGCAACATTTAATGGAGAGTTTACACTCTGCATTTCATCTGACATTTTATTTTCCTCAGTGAATACAGTGGAGAAAAAAAGTATTTAATAAATTTGCTATATCCTCATTGCTTTCTAATACTCCTCCCTCATCATTCCTTAGAAAGCCAATAAACTTAAACTTTTTAACATTTGTATAATTGAAGAACATTTTAGAGCTCTTTGGAAATTGAAATTACCCTCTGTGTCTCCAGCTTGGCTGCCTTGATCTATCTTTTACATGTTCTATTGTTCTCCTTTTAGTTTTTTAACACTTTTTTGCTACATTCCTGTTTTAGTAATTTAAATACTTTCTTTTTGTCATTTATTGTCACTTTACATTTTTATTTGGCCACACTATTTTGTTGTTGTCCCTTTTATTACTATAAGGCAGGGATAAGTAACCTCCGGCACTCTAGGTGTTGTGAAACTACATCTCTCATCATTCACACTTGCTTGACTTTTCTCCGAACTCCCACTCCCAAGTGAAAGGAGCATGCTGGGAGTCGAAGTTTTACAACAGCTGGTGTTCCGAAGGATGCCGATCCCTTCGATAACATATATATAGCTCACAATGAGAATTTAGGATGCCTGTAGAAATATCCCATTTAAACCATTTTGTAACTAAATGTTTATTTTTTAAGGACATTGTCCCAGTTAGTGAGGCTAATTGACTCTCTAAACTGATCAATTTTAGCTTTTTGGAATTTCAGCCTTTTGAATGATAATTGGAAGTTTATTATTATGGTCACTGTTTCCATGTGTCTCCCAACCTGCACGTCTGTTGTTCTGTCAGGTTTATTGGTCCCTCTAGTCGGGTCATGTACCAATTGGGAAAGGTAATTGTCGTTAGTTATTAACAAGAACCTGTTTCGACAGCTTTCAATTTCCCAGTCTATTTTTGGGTAGTTGAAGTCCCCCATCATAACAAGAAATGGTTTTCCACAGTTGTATCAACCTTGTGATTTATTGTCTGTGTAAGTTCATTCTCAATTGCATTTTCTTTACAGTCACCCTAATATAAATTCCTCCATTAGGACACCTAGTACATAATAACATGTACGCTACATTTGAGGAGTTACATGAGAAAGTTCAGGTCTTGCAAGGAGGTCTGCCAAGGAGATTAATTACAAAAATATGTATTTCAGTCTGTTGAATATTAATTAGAGGTCCACCAACATTCAGATGATCTGTAACAAAGTCTGTAGGAATAGTGAGTGCTGTAGGTATGTTGGGTTGGATTCTTGACCATGAGGCCTTTGGAGATCACATTTTCCATTGTCCATTTGTTGCACTTCAGTTGTGCCATTTTCTTCTGAGGGCCATCTGGGTTTCGTACATTAGGGTAAAGTACCATGCTAGCCAGAAAAAAAACTGTGCAATGTTAAATAAGGGCTACTGGCATTCTGCCTTCATACAAATATCCTCAATCTCTCCATTCATAAAACAGATGTGGCTTAATTTTGGCTTCTAGTATTTGTTAGTCTGTTAGATAAAAGGAGATGGCATTAAGAACAAATTACTTCCTCAAACAGGTCTTGTCTCTTCTTTTTTATTGTGATAAAATGAAGATGGGTATTTGTCTATGTATAAAGAATTTAGGTAGTTTTTTACAATGTAATGAACCAGATAAGGTCACCAATAGAGTTAAGCAAACACCTGGATGTTCGGGCTCGAGAAGTTCAGCCGGAGTTCACGAAAATGTTCGGGTTGGGGATCCGAACTCAACTTGCCCCCGAACCCCATTGAAGTCAATGGGGACCCAAACTTTTGGGCACTAAAAAGGCTGTAAAATAGCCCTGGAAAGGGCTAGAGGGCTGCAAATGGAATCAAAATGTAGGTAAATCCCCTGCAAACAAATGTAGATAGGTAAATTACCTAAAATAAAATAAATAAATAAAAATTAACCAATTTCAATTGGCAACTTGGAGGAGGAGGTGGAAAAGGAGGTTGGGGTGGCGTCAGGTGGCAATGCTATGGGAGTTGAAGTTCTCATCACAGCCAAGAAGGATTCATGTCTGCAAGCAGTGTCACAGGCCTCACTTACAGACTCAGGGTCATGGCAACAATACATGGGAGTTAAAGTTGTCATCACAGCCAAAAAGGAATCATGTCTGCCTGCAGAGCCACAGGCCTTATTCAAACATTCAGGCCCACGGGACCCACAAAGAGGAGAGTTAAAATCATGCCAAGACAGTATTGATTTCACCCAGCAATGCCACAGGCCTCATTCACAGATTCAGACCCATGGCACCCACAAAGAGGAGAGTTACAATATTTCCAAATCAGTATTGATTTCACCCAGCAGTGCCACAGGCCTCATTTACTAATTCAGGAGGACCATGGCACCCGCAAAGAGGAGAGCGGTCCCGTAACAGCAACACAGGCCTTAGGACAACCTGCAATGGAACAGGCCATTATCATTTATGTAGGCCCCTGACACCCAGACAGAGGAGAGGTCATTTGACAGTAAAACGAGTTTAATATCTCCCACCAAGACAATAAATGATTAAACAACATATAGGCCCCTCACACCCAGACAGAGTAGAGGTGACATCAAAAAGAGGATAATGTCACCCACCAAAGCAACAGGCGATTATCTGAAATCTAGGCCCCCAGCACCCAGACAGAGGAGAGAGGTCCCATAGCAGCAAAACAGGCATCATGTTACCCACCAATGCAACAGGCCAATTTCAGTTATTTAGGCCCCAGCACCCAGACAGAGGAGAGAGGTCCCATAGCAGAAAATCAGGCTTCATGTCACGCACCAAAGCAGCAGGCGATTAGCTGAAATGTAGGCCCCTGGCACCCAGACAGAGGAGAGGTTCATACAACTTGGTGTTGCCCCCAAAATAATGGTACAAATAAAAAAGGAGGATTCAATAAAGAAATGCCCTGGAGTACAAGAATGTATGGTTGAGGGCGAGGCAGTTATAAATGGCTATTCTGCACAAGAGATTGTGGGGAGTTGCTCTGGTAGATAGCGGTGCGGGTGCAGTACAGAGGCAAAACAGGGAGTCCAGAAAGTGCAATAAACAGTGTTTTATTCACACTTGCACAAAATAAACGGTAAACAGTCTCTTGGTGTTAGTTCACACACGTCAAAAATCATGAGGCAAAACAAAACAGTCGAATACAGGTTTCAGTCACCTGGGAGGTTTTAGGTGCAGGTTCGCACCTGGCTGTCAGTCCAGGCGCAAGACAACCGACCTCAGGCTTCCAGGCCATCTGCACTCCTCCTTGCCGGGCTCTTGCTTCCAGCCCAGAGAACTTCCAAACTCAAAAGTTCCACAGCCTAACAGCAGCTCCAGGACAATCACACCCTCAGCTGCTGAGGAGGCTGCCTTTTAAAGGCCCGGATAAAGTCCGGCCTGGACCGTGGGGAGTAGGCACCCACCCAACTCTTTGCCTACTCCCAGTAAGAGCCGGCCCGGATTGGCTTTGCAGCCATGCTATTTAGCAACTATGTCAGTAGCACTACCTGCTGCTGACATCAACAAAAATGACTCTTACCTCACCGAGGCTATGAACCTCGGTGACACGTACCTGACGTCCACGACGGCACCCTGCACCTTACCACATACCCCCCCCTTTGTTCAACCCTGAGGGGGTGGACACACGAAAAACAGTGTACCCGGGAGAGGGCGTCTGCATTTCTCAACAACCGGCCCGCTCTGTGCTCCACTGTGAATTTATAATTCTGTAGCGACAGAAACCACCTCGTGACCCGGGCATTCCTCTCTTTGGCCTGGCTCATCCACTTGAGTGGGGAGTGGTCGGTCACCAGACGGAACTTTCTCCCTAGCAGATAATAGCGGTGAGACTCTAGTGCCCACTTGATGGCCAGGCACTCTCTCTCCACTATACTGTACCTGGTCTCGGCTGGGGTGAGTTTGCGACTCAGGAAAACCACGGGATGCTCCTCCCCATTGATTTCCTGAGAGAGTACAGCCCCGAGGCCCACTTCAGAGGCATCGGTCTGTACCACAAATTCTCTCTTGAAGTCGGGCGTCACCAAAACCGGGGACCCACACAGGGCCGACTTCAGAACAGAGAAAGCCTCCTCCGCCTTCTCACTCCAGCTAACCTTCCCAGACTATCGCCCCTTCAACAGGTCTGTCAACGGCGCTGCTATTGTGGCAAAGTGGGGCACAAATCGCATGTAGTACCCTACAATTCCCAGGAAGGACTTTACCTGCCTGGTGGTGACCGGTCGGGGCCAGTTACGAATGGCCTCTACCTTAGTTACCTGCAGCTTGATGACTCCGCGCCCAATAACATATCCCAGATATTTGGTCTCTTCCAACCCAATCGCACACTTCTTTGGATTGGCGGTTAGACCAGCTTTCCTCAGGGCATCTACTACCGCCTGCACTTTGGGCAAATGGCTTTCCCAGTCGGTGCTGTGGATGATTACATCATCTAAGTAGGCCGAGGCGTACCGACGATGAGGTCGCAGCACAATATCCATTAACCTTTGGAAGGTGGCGGGCGCCATGCAGGCCAAAGGGTAATACCTTGTAATGATACAGGCCCTGCGGGTAACAAAGCGCTTTTTCCTTGGCCGACTCCGTTAAGGGTACCTGCCAGTACCCTTTAGTGAGGTCGAGCACAGAAAAATAACGGGCTTGCCCTAAATTCTCAACAAGCTCGTCTACCCGGGGCATGGGATATGCATCAAACTTGGACACTTCATTTAACTTGCGAAAATCGTTGCAGAACCGCAACGTCCCATCCGGCTTGGGTATTAGGACTATGGGACTGGCCCACTCACTTTTCGACTCCTCAATGACATCGAGCTTCAACATTAATTGCACTTAGTCCATGATGGCCCGTCGCCGAGCCTCGGGTACCCGGTATGGTTTTAACCGGATTTTGGCCTGAGGCTCAGTGACGATGTCATGTTGGATGAGAGATGTGCGGCCAGGGAGGTCCGAGAACACATCCGTGTTCCGACTGCTGAACTCCCTGACTTCCTGAACTTGTTTGGAAGACAGGCTGTCTGCAATTTTTACCGTGGCTACCGCTTCGCAGGCCTCGAACTGTGGGACTGGACCCTTGTCACCTAGAAGCCCTGGCCGGGTGCTGTTGTCGTCGGCCGTGTCCCTGTCTTTCCACGGCTTCAGTAAATTCACGTGGTACACCTGCTCCGGCTTGCGCCGCCCCGGCTGGTGTACTTTGTAATTTACTTCCCCTACCTTCTCGATTACCTCATAGGGGCCCTGCCACCTAGCTAGGAACTTGCTGTCAAGGGTGGGCACCAGAACCAAAACCCGATCTCCCGGGTTGAAGTCCCGTACCCGAGCCTGACGATTATACACCCTACTCTGGGCTTGTTGCGCTGCCTCCATATGCTCCCGGACCAGCGGCAACACCCTTTCCATCCATTCCTGCATCTGGGTGACATACTCAATGACACTTTTGTGGGGGACAGGCTGTTGTTCCCACGCTTCCTTGGCAATATCCAACAGGTCCCGAGGGTGTCTGCCATAAAGCAGTAGTCCAGCATAGTCCAGAATCACCAGGATATGTTGGTGACCCCTAGCAGACTTCGGTACGGGTCCGACCAGATCCATGGCAATACGCTCGAATGGGACCTCAATTATTGGGAGAGGGACCAGGGGACTTCTGTAATGCGGCTGGGGGCTATTTACCTGACAGGTCGGACAGGATTTACAATACTCTTCTACCTCCTTAAACACACCAGGCCAATAAAACCGCTGCAGTATGCAGTCCTGGGTTTTCTGCCACCCCAAGTGTCCCCCAAGAACATGTTGGTGGGCAAGCTCCATAACAAGCTTGCGATATGCGGTGGGCACCACCAACTGTTCAACTGGCTCACCTCGGAGTTGGTTCACCCGATACAACATATCCTGAAGAACAATAAATCGCGGAAACATTAATTCAGCCCCAGGTTTCTGGGGTTTACCATCAATCATTACAACACTTTCCCAGGCCCTGGTTAGGGTTTGGTCCCGGTGTTGTGCGGTCCCAAAATTTTCCCCGGAGACATTGAGGTCTGCCAACTCAGGTCCCGGTGGCAAGTCCTCCGTGTCTCCCACCATTACCCTCAGTGGGGTTGTCTCCCCCTCTACCGCTGGAGCAGTGGTCACCACTACCGCTGGGCCTTCAGACTCGGGCTCCCAGGGTTCTGGCCTTCCAGTGGTATCAGGCCACTATACTAGGGTTACCCCTGTCTCGGGTCCATCAGACACTTTTATTGCCGGCCACAGTGCCGGGAAACCTGGGAAGTCCCTCCCAAGTATCAGTTCATGTGGGAGTTTGGTAGCAACAGCCACCTCGTGGGTCCACTTACCAGCCGCTGTGGACAAAGTCACTAGTGCAGTGGGGTAGTCTTTTAAGTCTCCGTGGATGCACAGGACCCCAATTTTACGGCCGGTATACTCCGCAGGCCGTACTAGGGCAGCTCTTACCAGGGAGACTAGACTCCCGGAGTCCAGCAGGGCCACTGCCAGGGAATCTCCCACCTCTACTTGACACAGGTGGTTTTTATCCTGCACCTCACGGGTGCCAGTTGCGCACAGCTTCCGTGCATACAGGGAGTGGCGACCCCGTAGTTCACAACCATCGGCTCACCCGATGCGGACAGTCGGCCCTGATGTGGCCTGGCTCCTGACACCTCCAGCATACCACGGGAGGCGGATCCGCAGGGGGTACATTCCGTGCAGGCCTCTCTGTCGCCGGATGTCGGAACTGGGGTGGAGGCCTCCGGGGTTTGACTGACCCCTTCCCAGCAAGACTCCCCTGCAGGTTTCTGGTGGCCTCGTAACGCTCCACCAGGTCGACCATCTCCAGGGCACATACCGGAGATGCCTGGCTGACCCAGTGCTGGAGGGGATAAGGCAGGGCCCTCCAAAAGATGTCGGCCAGCAGACGGTCCAGCATAGCAGCCGGACTTAGAACATCAGGCTGCAGCCACTTTTGCAGCCTGTGCAGCAGATCGTAGTACTGCGGCCTAGCGGGTTCAGTCGTTTTAAAGTCCCACTGGTGGACTCTTTGAGCACGGACCAGCACGTTCACCCCCAGTCTGGCCAGGATCTCTCCTTTCACGGTGTCATAATCGGCCGCTTGGTCGTCCGCCAAGTCAAAAAACCTGCTGAGGTCCGGAAGCCAGGAACGGAGCGACCACCTCAGCCCACTGGTCACGGGGCAGCTTCTCCCTCACGGCCACTTTTTCGAAGACTGCCAGGTAGGTCTCAGCATCATCCTCGGGGGTCATCTTGGAAATCGCTGCACGGACCACTTTCCGGGCATCATGGGCACGGTGAGAGGATCCAGACGCTTGCAAAGCCATTACCTGTTGCAACAGCAGCTGGTTTGTCTCCTGCTGCTGCTTGTTGGCCTCCCGCTGCTGTAAATTGGCCTCCACGAGAGCCTTTACAACTGCCTCCATTTTGTCAGGGTTCACGTGTTGAAACTTTGCCGGCTTGACATATGACATTAACTTGTGCTCAGCAAAACAAACAAAGTTCGGCGTTCACGCCAGCCTCACTGCGCATGCCCGCATCCGACACCAAATGTGGGGAGTCGCTCTGGTAGATAGCGGTGCGGGTGCAGTACAGAGGCAAAACAGGGAGTCCAGAAAGTGCAATAAACAGTGTTTTATTCACACTTGCAAAAAATAAACGGTAAACAGTCTCTTGGTGTTAGTTCACACACTTCAAAAATCATGAGGCAAAACAAAACAGTCGAATACAGGTTTCAGTCACATGGGAGGTTTTAGGTGCAGGTTCGCACCTGGCTGTCAGTCCAGGCGCAAGACAACCGACCTCAGGCTTCCAGGCCGTCTGCACTCCTCCCTGCCGGGCTCTTGCTTCCAGCCCAGAGAACTTCCAAACTCAAAAGGTTCCACAGCCTAACAGCAGCTCCAGGACAATCACACCCTCAGCTGCTGAGGAGGCTGCCTTTTAAAGGCCCGGATAAAGTCCGGCCTGGACCGTGGGGAGTAGGCACCCACCCAACTCTTTGCCTACTCCCAGTAAGAGCCGGCCCGGATTGGCTTTGCAGCCATGCTATTTAGCAACTATGTCAGTAGCACTACCTGCTGCTGACATCAACAAAAATGACTCTTACCTCACCGAGGCTATGAACCTCGGTGACACGTACCTGCCGTCCACGACGGCACCCTGCACCTTACCACAGGAAGGACAGGTCCCATGGGATCCATGCCTGGTTCATTTTTATGAACGTCAGCTTGTCTACATTGGCTGTGGACAGGCGGCCGTGTTTGTCTGTAATGACGCCCCCTGCCGTGCTAAATACATGTTCAGACAATACACTGGCCGCAGGGCAGGCCAGCACCTCCAAGGCATAAAAGGCTAGCTCTGGCCATGTGGACAATTTGGAGACCCAGAATTTGAATGGGGCCGAACCATCAGTCAGTACGTGGAAGCGTGTGCACACGTACTGTTCCACCATGTTTTTGAAATGCTGCCTCCTGCTAACACGTTCCCTATCAGCTGGTGGTGCAGATACCTGTGGTGCTGTGACAAAACTCTTCCACATCTCGGGCATGCAAACCCTGCCTTCAGAGGAGCTGGCCGTGACACATCTGCGTTGGCGACCTCTTGCTCCTCCTCTGCCTTCACCTTGTGCTTCCACTTGTCCCCACGAGTTAGTTGGGAATGCTTTCAGGAGCGCGTCTACCAGTGTGCACTTGTACTCGCGCATTTTCCTATCACGCTCCAGTGCAGGAAGTAAGGTGGGCACGTTGTCTTTGTATTGGGGATCCAGCAGGGTGGCCACCCAGTAGTTAGCACATATTAAAATGTGGGCAACTTTTCTGTCGTTGCGCAGGCACTGCAGCATGTAGTCGCTCATGTGTGACAGGCTTCCCAGAGGTAAGGACAAGCTGTCCTCTGTGGGAAGCGTATCGTCATCGTCCTCCATTCCCCCCCGGCCCGAGCTGTGTTGGATGCCACTCCACTGTGAACATGCTTCATCCTAATCCACCTCCTCCTCAACCTTGTCCTCCTCGTCCTCCAGTAGTGGGCCCTGGCTGTTGCAAAGGAACTCCCTCTGAGCCACTTCTAAAAGACTGGCCTGAAAGTGTTAGAAATGACCCTTCTTCCTCCTCCTCCTCCTCCTGGACCACATCCTCTTACATCATCGCCCTAAGTGTTTTCTCAAGGAGACATAGAAGTGGTATGGTAACGCTGATAACGGCGTCATCGTTGGTGGAGTATCGTCTGTGGCCATGTTGGTGGAGTACTCGAACAGGGCACACAGGTCTCGCATGGAGGCCCAGTCATTGGTGGTGAAGTGGTG
Source organism: Bufotes viridis (assembly GCA_033119425.1). Classification (NCBI taxonomy): domain Eukaryota; kingdom Metazoa; phylum Chordata; class Amphibia; order Anura; family Bufonidae; genus Bufotes; species Bufotes viridis. Next base: position 331,885,779 of record CM065590.1, on the reverse strand, counting down.
CAGTGCAACTCACCCGTGCGTGCTGCAGCTGAAACTCCACTATGGCATGCTGCTGCTCGCACAGTCTCTCCAGCATGTGCAAGGTGAAGTTCCTCCTGGTGGGCACGTCGCATATGAGGCGTTGAGCGGGAAAGCCGAAGTTGCGCTGTAGCGCAGACAGACGAGCAGCGGCAGGATGAGAACACTGGAAGCGCGCACAGACGGCCCGCACTTTATGCAGCAGCTCTGACTTGTCGGGGTAGTTGTGAATTAATTTCTGCACCACCAAATTCAGCACATGCACCAGGCAAGGGATATGCGTCCCAGAGCTGCAACTAGATTTTGCCCTTTATCGCACACCACCAGGCCGGACTTGAGGCTCACCAGCAGCAACCACTCGTCGGTCTGTTGTTCTATACCACACCACAACTCCTGCAAGGGGTGGGGCCTGTCCCCCAAACACATGAGTTTCAGAACGGCCTGCTGACGTTTACCCCGGGCTGTCTTGAAGTTGGTGGTGAAGGTCTGTGGCTGACCGTATGAGCAGGTGGAAGAATAAGAGGAGGAAGCCGAGTAGGAGGAGGCAACAGGAGGCAAAGAATGATGCTCTGCGATCCTTGGTGCGGAAGAACGTGCGCCAAACAGCTCTCCGCCTGGGGCCCAGCCACCACTACATGTACCCAGTGTGCAGTTAGGGAGAAATAGCGTCCCTGGCCGTGCTTACTGGTCCACTTATCTGTGGTTAGGTGGACCTTGACAGAGATGGTGTTGCACAGTGCACACTTGATTTTATCCAATACTTGGTTGTGCAGGGAAGGCATGGCTCTCTTGGAGAAGTAGTGGTGGCTGGGAATGACGTACTGTGGGACAGCCACCGCCATCAGCTATGTGAAGCTGTCCGTGTCCACCAGCCTTAATTACAGCATTTCAAAGGCTAGTAGTTTAGAAATGCTGGCATTCAGGGCCAGGGATCGAGGGTGGCTAGGTGGGAATTTACGCTTTCTCTCCAAGGTTTGTGAGATGGAGAGCTGAACGCTGATGTGTGACATGGTGGATTTGCTTGGTGACGGAGGTGGTGGTGTTGGTGGCAAACATCATGTTTGCTGGGCGGCAGGTGCCAACTGCCAACGTTCCTCCAGAGGTGGAGGAAGAGGCAGAGGCAGCAGCAGAAGAGGGATCAGGGGGGGCCAAAGCCCTTTCTTGGTTTTGAAGGTGCTTACTCCACTGCAGCCCGTGTCTTGCATGTAGATGCTTGGTCATGCAGGTTGTGCTAAGGTTCAGAATGTTAATGCCTCGCTTCAGGGTCTGTTGGCACAGCGTACAAACCACTTGAGTCTTGTCGTCTGCACATCGTGTGAAGAAGTGCCATGCCATGGAACTCCTTGAAGCTGCCTTTGGTGTGCTCGGTTCCTGGTGGCGGTGGCCAGTAGCAGGCAAAATCTCTTGGCGATGGCTGTTTTGCTTTTGCCCCCTGCTCCCTCTTTTGCTACGCTGTTGGCTCGGCCTCACCACTGCCTCTTCCTCTGAACTCTGAAAGTCAGTGGCACGACCTTCATTCCATGTGGGGTCTAGGACATCATCGTCCTCTGTTCAGTCTGCACACTGCAGAAAGACGCAGCAGTTGGCACCTGTGTTTCGTCATCATCAGAGACGTGCTGACTCTGCTGATGTGGTATTCCCATGTCCTTATCAGGAAACATAAGTGGTTGTGCGTCAGTGCATTCCATGTCTTCCACCGCTGGGGTAGGTGGATGCCCTTGGGAAACCCTGCCAGCAGATTCTTCAAACAGCATAAGAGACTGCTGCATAACTTGAGGCTCAGACAGGTTCCCTGATATGCATGGGGGTGATGTGACAGACTGATGGGCTTGGTTTTCAGGCGCCACCTGTGCGCTTTCTGCAGAAGACTGTGTGAGAGATAATGTGAACCTGCTGGATCCACTGTCGGCCACCTAATTGACTAGCGCCTGTACTTGCTCAGGCCTTACTATCCTTAGAACGGCATTAGGTCAAAGCAAATATCGCTGTAGATCCTGGCGGCTACTGGGACCTGAGGTAGTTGGTTCACTAGAACGTGTAGCTGTGGCAGAACGGCCATGTCCTCTCCCAGCACCAGAGGGTCCACTAACACCACCACGACCATGACCGCTTCCCTTATTAGATGTTTTCCTCACTGTTACCGTTCACCACAATAAGGAAAAACTTAGTTCAAAATAAGTCCTTTATTTACAGGCAGCTAACACTATCTAGCTATCTATTTATGTACCGTATTACACTAATACAGGCACAACAGAAACCAAAGATTTAGTGGAATATCAATTTTAGGCCTAGTATGTAGGCCCTGGGTGAAAGATATCCTTTTACGGACAGAATTACACTTGGAAATGCACAATAGCGTGTGGAAATATAGAGAATTACGCTTTCAGCCCTTGTATCACTTAGTGTAATATACCCTTTTACGGACAGAAATACACTTGGAGATGCACAATAGCATGTAAAAATATAGAGGATTACGCTTTCAGCACTTGTATTTCGACCTTGAGTGTAATATATCCTTTTACGGACAGAAATACACTTGGAGAGGCACAGTAGCATGTGGAAATATAGAGGATTCATTTTTCAGGCCTTGTATTTAGACGCTGACACGCTAAATGTAATATACCCTATTGCGGACAGAATTACACTTGGAGAGGAACAGCGGAAAGCACAGATGTTTAGGATTTCTATTCCCGGGATTTTATTTAACCACATAAAAAAAAGCTATCCTTTGACGGACAGTATTGCACTTGGACAGCCACAGCTGGAACCCCAGATTTCGGGGATTGATATTTTGGCAATTGAAATTCACCCCAGAAATAAAATCTATCCTTTTAAGTAGAGTATTAGACTTGGCCAGCAACAGCTAAAACCACTGATTTAGGGAATTGGTATTTTGGCAATTGAAGTTCACCCCAGAAAAAAATCTATCCTTTGACGTACAGTATTAAACTTAGTAAGCCACAGCTGGAGCACCAGATTTAGGTGATTGTTATTTTGGCAATTGAATTTCACCCCAAAAAAAAAATATCCTTTGACGTACAGTATTACACTTGGCCAGCCACAGCTGGAACACCAGAAATAGGGGATTGTTATTTTGGCAATTGAATTTCACCCCAGAAAAAAATCTATCCTTTGACGAACAGTATTACACTTGGCCAGCCACAGCTGGAACACCAGATTTAGGGGATTGTTATTTTGGCAATTGAATTTCACCCCAGAAAAAAAATCTATCCTTTGACGTACAGTATTAAACTTAGCCAGCCACAGCAGGAACACCAGATTTAGGGGATTGGTATTTTGGCAATTGAATTTCACCCCAGAAAAAAAATCTATCCTTTAAAGTACAGTATTAAACGTATCAAGCCACAGCTGGAACACCAGATTTAGGGGATTGCTATTTTGGCAATTTAATTTCACCACAGAAAAAAATCTATCCTTTGATATACAGTATTACACTTAGCCAGCCACAGCTGGAACACCTGATTTAGGGGATTGTTATTTTGGAAATTGAATTTAACCCCAGAAAAAAATCTACCCTTTGACGTACAGTATTACACTTGGCCAGCCACAGCTGGAACACCAGATTTAGGGGATTGATATTTTGGCAATTGAATTTCACCCCAGAAAAAAATCTATCCTTTGACGGACAGTATTAACCTTAGCCAGCCACAGCTGGAACACCAGATTTAGGGGATTGTTATTTTGGCAATTGAATTTTACCCCAGAAAAAAAAAAATCTATTCTTTGACGCATAGTATTGAACTTAGCCAGCCATAGCTGGAACACCAGTTTTAGGGGATTGGTATTTTGGCAATCGAATTGAACCCCTCAAAAAAATCTATTCTTTGACGGAGAGTATTACACTTGGCCAGCCACAGCTGGATCCCCAGTTTTAGGGGATTGTTACTTAGGCAATTGAATTTTACCCCAGAAAAATTCACACTGTTGTACAGTGTTAAACTTAGCCAGCCATAGCTGGAACACCAAATTTAGGGGATTGTTATTTTACCAATTGAATTTTTCCCCCAGAAAAGAAAACTATCCTTTGACACACAGTATTCAACTTAGCCAGCCATAGCAGGAAACACCGGATTTATCGGATTGTTATTTTTTCAATTGAATTTCACCCCACAAAAAAAATCTATTCTTTGACAGAGAGTATTACACTTGGCCAGCCGCAGCTGGATCCCCAGATTTAGTGGATTGTTACTTTGGCATTGGAATTTCACCCCCGAAAAAAAACTATTCTTTGTGGCACAGTATTAAACTTAGCCAGCCACAGCTGGAACACCAGATTTAGGGGATTGGTATTTTGGCAATTGAATATCACCCCAGAAAAAAATCTATCCTTTGACATACAGTATGAAACTTATCCAGCCACAGCTGGAACACCAGATTTAGGGGATTGCTATTTTGGCAATTGAATTTCATCCCCGAAAAAAAACTATCCTTTGACGTACAGTATTAAACTTAGCAAGACATAGTTGGAACACCAGATTTAGGGGATTGATAATTTGGCAATTGAATTTCACCCCAGACAAAATTCTATCCTTTGACGGACAGTAATATATATGGCCAGCCACAGCTGGAACAAACGATTTAGGGGATTATAACTTTGGCAATTGAATTTCACCCCCCAAAAAAATCTTTCCTTTGATGTACAGTATTATACTTAGCCAGCCATAGCTGGAACACTAGATATAGAGGATTGTTATTTTGGCAATTTAATTTCACTCCAGAAAAAAATCTATCCTTTGACGGACAGTATTACACTCGGCCAGCCACAGCTGGTACAAACGATTTAGGGGATTGTTATTTTGGCAATTTAATTTCCCCCCAGAAAAAAATCTATCCTTTGTCGTACATTATTACACTTGGCCAGCCACAGCTGAAACCCCAGATTTAGAGGATTGTTATTTTGTCAGTTGAATTTCACCACACAAAAAAATCTATCCTTTGACGGACAGTATTAAACTTAGCCAACCATAGCTGGAACACTAGATTTATCGGATTGGTATTTTGGCAACGAATTTCATCCCACAAAAAAATCTATCCTTAGACGGACAGCATTACACTCGGCCAGTCACAGCTGGAACCCCAGATTTAGGGGATTGTTATTTTGGCAATTGAATTTCATCCCAGAAAAACATCTTTCCTTTGACATACAGTATTAAACTCAGCCAGCCACAGCTGGAACACTAGATTTAGAGGATTGGTATTTTGGCAATTTAGTTTCACCCCACAAAAAAATCTATCCTTTGACATACAGTATTAAACTTAGCCAGCCACAGCTGGAACACTAGATTTAGAGGAATGGTATTTTGGCAATTAAATTTCACCCCAGAAAAAAATCTATCTTTTGACTGGCTGTATTAAACTTAGCCAGCCACAGCTGGAACACCAGATTTAGGGTATTGGTATTTTGGCAATTGAATTTTACCCCTCAATAAAATATAGCAATTTCAATCCTGTGTTTCAAGGTTTGATAGTAAGCACAACCCCTGACGTAGGATTTTGCAAAAAAAAAAAGCCTACTATTGAACCCAAAAATGTATGTTGAACTTGGTGGCAGCTCAAAACATGTGATGGTGCACCAAAAGATTCCAAAATGTCCTCCGATCACCCCAGAAAAAAGTGACAGAAAAACGCTCTGGGCAGCCTAAAAACCAGTGAGCAATGAATTGTTATTTTGGCAATTTATTATCTCCACAGAAAAAAAACTATCCTTTGACGGACAGTATTAACCTTAGCCAGCCACAGTTAGAACACAAGATTTAGGGGATTGGTATTTTGGCAATGGAATTTTACCCCAGAAAAAAGAAAATCTATCCTTTGACGTACAGTATTTAAGTTAGCCAGCCACAGCTGGAACCCCAGATTTAGAGGATTGTTATTTTGCCAATTATATTTCCCCCACCAAAAAATATATCCTTTGACGGACATTATTATACTTCGCCAGCCACAACTGGAACAAACGATTTAGGGGATTGGTATTTTGGCAATTGAATTACACCCCAGATAAAAAAAACCTATCCTTTGACGGACAGAATTAACCTTAGCCAGCCACAGCTGGAACACCAGATTTAGGGGATTGTTATTTTGGCAATTGAATTCCACCCCAGAAAAAAAAAAAAAACTATCCTTTGACGGACAGAATGAACCTTAGCCAGCCATAGCTGAAACACCAGATTTAGGGGATTGGTATTTTGGCAATTGAATTTTTCCACTCAAAAAAATCTATTCTTTGACTTACAGTATTACACTTGGCCAGCCACAGCTGGAACCCCAGATTTAGGGGATTGTTATTTTGGCAGTTGCACTTCACCACACAAAAAAATCTATCCTTTGATGGACAGTATTAACCTTAGCCAGCCACAGCTGGATCACCAGATTTAGGGGATTGTTATTTTGCCAATTGAATTTTACCCCAGAAAAGAAAACTATCCTTTGACACACAATATTCAACTTAGCCAGCCATAGCTGAAACACCAGATTTAGAGGACTGGTATTTTGGCAATTGAATTTAACCCACAAAAAATCTATTCTCTGACGGAGAGTATTACACTTGGCCAGCCACAGCTGGATCCCCAAATTTAGGGGATTGTTATTTTGGCAATTGAATTTTACCCAAAAAAAATAATCTATCCTTTGACGTACAGTATTAAACTTAGCCAGCCACAGCTGGAACACCAGATTTAGGGGTTTGGTATTTTGGCAATTGAATTTCACCCCAGAGTAAAATTTTGCCTTTGATGTACAGGATTAAATTTAGCCAGCCATAGCTGGAACACCAGATTTAGGGGATTGGTATTTTGCCAATTGAATTTCACCCCACAAAAAAATCTATCCTTTGACGGACAATATTACTCTTGGCCAGCCACAGGTGGAACCCCAGATTTAGGGGATTGTCATTTTGGCAACTGAATTTCACTCCAGATAAAAAAAAACTGTACTTTGACGCACAGTATTAAACTTAGCCAGCCACAGCTGGAACAACAGATTTAGTGGATTGGTATTTTGGCAATTGAATTTCACCGCACAAAAAAATCTATCCTTTGACAGACAGTATTACTCTTGGCCAGCCACAGGTGGAACCCCAGATTTAGGGGATTGTTATTTTGGCAATTGAATATCTCCCCAGAAAAAAATCTTTCCTTTGACATACAGTATGCAACTTAGCCAGCTATAGCTAGAACATCAGATTTTGGGGATTGGTATTTTGGCAATTGAATTTCACACCACAAAAAAATCTATCCTTTGATGGAGAGTATTACACTTGGCCAGCAACAGCTGGATCCCCAGATTTAGGGGATTGTTATTTTGTCAATTGAATTTCGCCACACAAAAAAATCTATCCTTTGATATACAGTATGAAACTTAGCCAGCCATAGCTGGAACACCAGTTTTAGGGGATTGGTATTTTGACAATTGAATTTAACCCCTCAAAAAAATCTATTCTTTGACGGAGAGTATTACACTTGGCCAGCCACAGCTGGATCCCCAGATTTAGGGGATTGTTATTTTGGCAATTGAATTTTACCCCCCCAAAAAATCTATCCTTTGGCGTACAGTAGTAAACTTAGCCAGCTACAGCTGGAACACCAGATTTAGGGGATTGGTATTTTGGCAATTGAATTTCACCCCAGAGAAAAATCTAGCCTTTGACGTACAGGATTAAATTTAGCCAGTCACAGCAGGAACACAGGATTTAGGGGATTGTTATTTTGGCAATTGAATTTTAACCCAGAATAAATCTATCCTTTGACGGACAGTATTAAACTTAGCCAGCCACAGCTGGAACACCAGATTTAGGGGATTGTTATTTTGGCAATTGAATATCGCCCCAGAAAAAAATCTATCATTTGACGGACAGTATTAACCTTAGCCAGCCACAGCTGGAATACAAGATTTAGGGGATTGATATTTTGGCAATTGAATTTTACCCCAGAAAAAAAAAACTATCCTTTGACGCACAGTATTAAACTGTAGTTTGGCAATTGCATTTCACCACACATAAAAATCTATCCTTTGATGGACAGTATTAACCTTAGCCAGCCACAGCTGGAACAAACGATTTAGGGGATTGGTATTTTGGCAATTGAATTTAACCCCAGAAAAAAATCTTTGCTTTGATGTACAGTAATAAACTTAGCCAGCCATAGCTGGAACACTAGATTTCGGGGATTGTTATTTTGGCAATCGAATTTCACCCCAGAAAAAAATCTATCCTTGGCCGGCCACAGATGGAACCCCAGATTTAGGGGATTGTTATTTTGGCAGTTGCATTTCACCACACAAAAAAATCTATCCTTTGACGGACAGTATTAACCTTAGCCAGCCACAGCTGTAACACCAGATTTCGGGTATTGTTATTTTGGCAATTGAATATCACCCCAGAAAAAAATCTATCCTTTGACGAACAGTATTAACCTTTGCCAGCCACAGTTGCAACACAAGATTTAGGGGATTGGTATTTTGGCAATTGAATTCCACCCCAGAAAAAAAAAAACTATCCTTTGATGCACAGTATTAAACTTAGCCAGCCATAAAAATGGTGGTGCTTCCCCAGATATTGTATGTTCTTCGCAATTCGCCTGTATGGATTGAAGAGAAGTACTTTAGGTTGATAGAGCGATTGCTTAATGATTTGCTTTGGGGGAGAAAGCGCGTGAGATTAAAGGTGCTATATTTTTCTATGCCCTACAGTCGGGGAGGTCTTAACCTCCCCTACTTTAGGGGATACTATATGGCCTCCCAACTTAACTCTTTTTGTGATTGGGAAAATAGCCATCTTTGTAGAAAATTGGTAAAGGACTCGGGTTTTTCTGATTTTTTCACAGTACTAGAGTCCGATTATTTAGTTAATATACCAACCGGATATAAATCTTTCTGCAGGATGGCTATTAAAGCTTGGTTGGTTATATAGCGCTGATGTAAAGTGGAGGCTCTACTAATTTGTACTCCACTATGGCACAATCAAAAACTTCTGAATCTAGAGGACCCTAATTGCAGGCAATATTGGAGGATGAAAAATATACAATATGTACATCAGGTGGTTAGAAATGGTCAGATCCTATCGTATATGGAGCTAAAACAAAAGTTAAATGTAGGTGAGGTGGCTTGGTATGCCTACTTCCAATTGAGGTCGGCACTTTTTAGTATGGTTGTTAATCATTCACTCAATGTAGACACTCCTGAATTTTTGCACAATCTGATTAGTAAGAAAGGATGTATGAAAGTTAAACTCTCACATTGCTACAGGCACTTGATGAAATTTTTTTTTATGGATTGTCTTTCTCCAGGACAGAGATCCTGGTCCGTTTTACTGTCTGAGGTGGGTTCCCCGGATTGGGAGAACATAGGTGAAGGTTTGAGTTTGGTTTCTCACAACTTTAATCACGTCGTTGTTCAGTTTAATATTTTACACAAAATATATTTTACACCTTTATGGCTCCATAGGAGAGGATTTAGAACTTCTTCGGATTGTCTTCGCTGTGGGGACCCTGGAGCAGATCATCTTCATCTGTTCTGGGGCTGCCCGATAGTGAACAAGTATTGGAGGATGGTTCAAATAGTTTTGGTCCAGAGACTTGGTGTGAATATCCCTTTATCTCCAAAGATATGGGTCCTTGGTGATCTATCGGAAGTTAACTGTCGGCCCCCCGAGCGCCAATTGCTGACCAAAGTGATGTTTTTGGCCAGGCTTCTCATTGCCAGAGAATGGTGCTCCTCCTCTGCTTTAGAATGCAATCACTGGCTAAATTTAGTTAAGAAGGTGAAAAGCTATGAGAAAGTGTTATACAGACAAAGAGGCTCACTTATTAAATGGAGTATTAGTGGAGTATTATTTGGAAGGATTGGGATAACTAAGAGATTCAGTTACTTATTTGGTTGTCTTTTTTTTTTTCTCTTTTTCTTTTTTTTTCCCTGCGGGGTTGGGAGGGGGGAGGGGGTGGGGTAAGATGGGATAGATAGGCTTAATTTTGTATTGCTGGAATTCTTTTCCTGGATTGTATGTTTTATGAATGTTAAAATAAAAGATATATACTGGTAAACTTAGCCAGCCATAGCGGGAACACTAGATTTAGGGGATTGTTATTTTGTCAGTTGAATTTCACCACACAAAAAAATCTTGCCTTTAACAGACAGTATTACAATTTGCCAGCCACAGCTGGAACCCCAGATTTAGGGTATTGTTATTTTGGCAATTGAATTTTACCCCTCAATAAAATATAGCAATTTCAATCCTGTGTTTCAAGGTTTGACAGTAAGCACAACCCCTGATGTAGGATTTTGCAAAAAAAAAGCCTACTATTGAACCCAAAAATGTATGTTGAACTTGGTGGCAGCTCAAAACATGTGATGGTGAACCAAAAGATTCCAAAATGTCCTCCGATCACCCCAGAAAAAAGTGACAGAAAAACGCTCTGGGCAGCCTAAAAACTAGTGAGCAATGAACTAACAGAAGTTGAATGATTCACAGATTTAGATCAATCACTTCATTAAGTGGTTTTGCTGAGTCTTTCCTAATCAGAGCAGAGTGACGGGTGGTGCTATGTGATTCCAGCTTAAATAGAGGTTGGGTCACATGCTGCACTTGGCCAATCACAGCCATGCAATTAGGCATGGCTGTGATGGCTTCTTAGGGCAGGCAAGAAGTAAAACGCTAGCTGATTGGCTCATGTGCAGCCCTTCAGAAAGCGGGAAGAAATCACCGAACAACGAACCCAAACTTTTTTGAAAATGTTCAGGTTCGGGTACGTGTTCCGAACACCGCAAAATTCGGTACGAACCCGAACTATACAGTTCGGGTTCGCTCAACTCTAGTCACCAAAGATGTGCTGTTTACTTGACATGAAATATATTCTTTTGTTTTTTTGTTAGAATGGTTCTGTTGATTTATTCGCAAGTGTCAGCATAATTGTGGGTGCTGTCTACCAAGCATATCTTATGACAATGAAAAATAAAAATAATAAGATTATCTATAATGATATTATACAAGAAAAATAACAAAATTATTTTACTGTATATCTGAAGTTAACGAAATAATCAATTCATATCCAAGTCATAGGTTTAAGCCATCTGTTTTAAAGAGTATCTGAAGCCACTAAGTGTACTTTTGATGTCATGAAGAAGGACCCCCACTAAAATGGTCCAAAATGCACAACTATTTCTTGTGCTGGAAATTATTTCAAAGCCGCTGAAATAAAGATACAATTTTTATTTTGCTAATTGGAGCTGGATTTTTCAAGTTTGTTGGATTTTTTTTTTATGTAGTGCCGTATCAAATGCATTGGAGAAGTCAAGATATACGAAATCCATTGATTCACCACGGTCAAGTTTAGAACTTACCTCCTCATAGAAACTGATTAAATTAGTTTGACATGGCCGGTCCCTCATGAAGCCATGCTCATATGGCGTTATTTGCTTCAAGATAGCAGCTCTTAGAAAACCTTCAAACAGTTTACCCACAACAGATGTTAAACTTATCGGCCTATAGTTTCTGGGCTCTGTTTTTGGCACCACATTTGCTAAGCGCAAATCCTGTAAAACGCTCCGTGTCAATATAGAGTACTTAAATATCAGAAATAAGGGCCTGACGATGACTTTACTTAATTATTTTCGGATATAGGGGGTGTATGCCATCTGCTCCTTGTGATTTCTCTATTTTAATCTTTTTAAGACACCACTGTACTTCATTCTGGGTCTGACAGGGCACTTTTAATGGGGAATTTACTTTTACATTCTGCATTTCATCTGACAGTTTATTTTCCTCAGTGAATACAGTGGAGAAAAAAAATATTTAATCGCTGTCTGCATCTCCCCCCTCATCACTCTGTAAAAGACAGACTCCTTCAGATGTATACATTAATATAATGGAGGAACATTTTAGGGTTAGTTTTACTCTCTTTGGCAATGAATCTCTTTCTTTAGTTTGGCAGCTTTTTTTGTCTTTTACATATTCTATTATTTTTCCTTATAGTTTTTCAATACTTCCCCTCTACCCTCCTGTTTTAGTGATTTAAATGCTTTATTTTTGTCATGTATTTCTTTCTTTGCAATTCTATTTATCCACATAGTGTTTTTTTTTTCTTGTTCCTTACCCTTTTATTCCCATATGGTATGTATCTCTCACAATTAGAGTTTAGGATGATTTTAAAAATATCTAAATTGGTGGCTGTTATTTTCGTCCTAGTTAGTTAGACCAATGGACTCTCTTAGTTAGCTAAATGTAGCTTTTTTGAAGCTTGGTATTTTTGTGCCTGCCTGAAGACTCTTTTTTTAATGATATTTGCGAGGTTATTATTTTATGGTTACTATTTCCCAGGTGTCCCCCAATCTGCACATCTTTTGTTCTGTCAGGTCTATTGGTAAGTACTAAGTCCAGTATGGCCGTCCCTCTAGTCCAGGGCCTGAACCAGTTTTGAAAGATAATTGTCTTTGGTTATTGCCAAGTTTCCCAAACCTATATCTGGGTGGTTGAAGTCCCCCATAATAATGATCTCATGATTTGCTGCCTCATCTGTCTCGTTAAGTATTAGATTTTCTGTGGACTCTGGGATATTAGGTGGCTTATAATAAACTAGTATTTTATTATTGGTTTTGCCTCCATGTATTTCTACCCACAGTGACTCCACATGCTCATGTCCCTCACTTATATCTTCTAAGTGTGGGCTTTAGACATCTGTATTATATATGTAAGCTAACTAACTATCTAATGTAATGACACAGGAAAGCAAAAAGCACAGCAATAACAGTGCTGTCTCTCTCAGAACTGCAAAAAACTGCACAAAATGGCTGCTGGGGAGGTTCTTATATACTAAAGGGGCAGGCAAGTTTCATATTGGTTGCTAGGGAAGTTGCTAAGCTCAGACAAAGACATTGCAGCCTTCTCATTGGCCCACAAGCAAGAAGCAGGGAGGGATCTCATGGGTTCAGATGAAAAAAAATCTAGAATATTCGAAAATACAAATATATATCACTATATTCTAAATATTCGCAAATTCTCGAAGTGGCGATATTCACCATTAAAATTCGTGATTCATATATTAGTGCCCAACACTACACCTTTCGCTATGAACTGTTCTAGTCCTTTCTTCCATTCCATCCCCAGTTCCATTACCTTGCCCTAGGTCTCTATCTGCACTTCTTCTGCTCCTATAATGTAATAACCCTCCCTCCAGTCCCCAGTTTAAACACTCCTCCAACTCTCTAGCCATCTTCTCCCCCAAATCAGCTACACCTTCCCCATTAAGGTGCAGCCCATTCCTATAATAGAGCCTGTAGCTGACAGAGAAGGCTGCCCAATTTTACAGGAACCTAAATCTTTCCTTCCTACACCAGTTCTTGAGCCATTTGTTGACAATCCATACTACATTATATTATATATTTTTATTAGTATATTATAAAAACTGGTTGCCTTCAGCCACCACTGAACTGAATGGAAGCTGTTAAAACTCCATGCACTGAGTGTCTTTAGTGTCTACATGAAAATTCTGTGGTTTCATGTCAGGAAGCATGAGAAGAAGTTTAGCGCCACACATGCAGTTTTTGAAACCAAAATAAGGTTTGGATCTTAAAATTACAGATACTTCTTTTTTTAATCTGGTTTTGCCTTCAGAATCAAAACACCTCAACAGGTGGCAGCACCCTTAAGAGGAAGCATCTACAATATCACTGGAGTTGCAATTGACTATTCAAATGTAACAGTTGGGGCTCAAAAGAAAGAGTGTCACTAAATGAGCAAAAGTCATACCGTGAGTGTTAGGTGGAAAACCAAGGTTTGCTTAGGAGAAAGGAAGAGCTTAATTGCCACAGTGTTTAAATCTTCTCTATGTCTCGATAAAAACATTTAAAGCAGAAAGTAACTTCACAGTGTTTTTAGATGCGCATTGTATGACATTCAAATCTTTCTCTCTCTTAGGTTGTTGCCACATGCCATGGCTGTGCTGTGTTTTCATGACAGAAAAAAAGTGCATCAAAAACGCGTGCAGGCTTTGCAGCAAATCAAACAGAGCAAAGTTGAATTACATTAATAACAAAATTGAAATACAGTAATGTAATTTAAGCTTGCTGTGTGTTTTCTCTTGCTGGAAGAAAATGCAACATAAAAGCTGATATGTTGTTTAACTACTTCATTACCAGTTTTCATATTACGGTCCAGGACGGTTTTTGCAAATCTGACATTTTTCACTTTATGTGGTAAAAGCTTTTACTTATCCAAGCAATTATGAGACTGTTTTCTTGGGACACACTGTATTTTTATGATAGTGAAAAATTTTGGTCTTAACGTCCTATCTTTATTTATAAAGATCTCAGATTTACAAAAATATTTGGAGAAAGTAGCAATTTTCAAAATTTTAATTTCTATGCTTTCATCTTTGATAGTAATACCTCATAAAATAATTATTACTTAAAGAGGACCTGTCACCAAAAAATGCAGTGCAATCTGACAGTACCATGTTTTATAGCAGGAGAAGCTGAGCAGATTGATATATATTTTTGTGGGAAAAGATTCTGGAAAACGTGTATGTTATACATTTATATCCCAGCTTTTTTTTACCTTCTGTGATCAGCATTGGTACAGGAGGAAGGGTTATCAGTGATTGATAGCATTGTGCCTATAGGTTTGCATAGAGAGATAGCTTTAAGTCACTGATAACACCTCCTCCCTTTACCAATAGGACTTCACAGGGCTGCATATGTAAATGTTAAAATTACACATTTTACTGAATCTGTTTCTGAATCTTTTACTGCCTCAGTTTTTATTAGACCTCAGATCAAACCTCTCCAATCAGGCCCCCAATCTTCATCAGACCTCAGATCAGACAGTAAAATAAATAAAACAACCTCTCTTGCTCTGAACGGTGTGCTGTTCCTGCACTCATCACTCCCTTTTCTTCTGCCAGAGTCGCACTGCACTGTGATCTGACGATGCAGTCAGGACACAGCACAGCGAGTGTCTGGAAGATGACCAAGGAGTGGTGAGTACAGCCAGTGATAGCAATGCTACATTCATTGCTCCCCGTGCATACTGCATACTAATGAGCAGTTTCATAATGGAAGTGCTCATTAGTATTTGCTTTGGGGGAAAAAGGTGTGTCTTGTAAAGCAAAAAAAATGTTATATATATATATATATATATATATATATATATATATATAGGAGAGAACTCAAAAGAGCAGTGCATGCAAGATTGCCCAGAACGGGAAGACTTTTGCAAGGAAGAATGGATCAAAAATCCCTCAAATAAGAATTGAAAAACTCTTGGCTGGCTGTAAAAACAATTACAAGCTGTGATACTTGACAAAGGGGGTGCTACTAACTACTAACCATGCAGGGTGCCCAAACTTTTGCTTAGGGCCCTTTTTATAATTTTGAAAATATAAAAGATGAAAATAATTTTTTGGGATTAAAATACAAAGGGAATGTGTCATCTTCAACTTTTGGAGATCATTTCATCTTCAACTTGCTTAAATGTTCATAGTAACAGAAATTGTGAACAGGAGTGCCCAAACTTCATGTCACAACATCAACAGGGAAATGGATAGCATTAAGCACTTAGGCCTCTTTTACATGGGCGTCACGTGTGTGGGCCAGACAAGATGTGGGTGCGTTGCAGGAAAATGCACAATTTTTCCGCCAAGTGCAAAGTGTTTTTATGCGTTTTGCACGCGCGTGAGAAAACTCGGTATGTTTGGTACCCAGACCCAAACCCGGACTTCTTCAGAGAAGTTCGGATTTGGGTTCAGTATTCTGTAGATTTTATAATACAGAATTCTGTGTAAAATATTGATGGAGGGGTTAAAAAAAATAACCAAAAAAATAAACTCACCTCATCCACTTGATCGTGCAGCCCGGCTCGTCTTCTTTCTTCTTCTTTGAGAACCTGGAAGGAAAAGGACCTTCGGGGATGTCATCACACTCACCACGTGGTGAGCGCGGTGACGTCAGCGCAGGTCCTGCTGAATGAAGATAGAAGGTGCTTTTCCTTCCAGATCCTCAAAGAAGAAGAAAGAAGACGAGCCGGGCTGCGCGATCAAGTGGATAAGGCGAGTTTATTTTAATTTTTTAACCCCTCCATCACAATTTTACTTAGCATTCTGTATTAAGAATGCTATTATTTTCCCTTGTAATCATGTTCTAAGGGAAAATAATAAAGATTGGGTCCCCATCCCGATTGTCTCCTAACAAACATGCTTGAAAATCGCACTGCATCCGCACTTGCTTGTGGATGCTTGCGATTTTCAATCAGCCCCATTCACTTCTATGGGGCCTGCGTTGTGTGAAAAACGAACAATATAGAGCTTGCTGCGATTTTCACGCAGCGCACAAGTGATGTGTGAAAATCACCGCTCATGTACACAGCCCCATTGAAGTGAATGGGTCCGGATTCAGTGCTGGTACAATGCGTTCACCTCACACATTGCACCCGCGCAGAAAACTCGGTTGCGTGAAAGGGGCTTTAGGGGGTTAGTTTTAGGGATCTGTAACTGCTACAAATGAACAACAAAAAAAGATCACTGCACTTGTTCTAGAGATTTCTTCTTTTTACAGAAGCACAGGAGAAGCACTGATGATTGCTGTGGTGGGAGGAGACATCCTCTTTTGCCCTGGGTGTCTCATTCTCCCAGGCTGGAGCGCTGGCCAATAGCAATGCTCAGCTCATGTCCTGCAACCTCCCAGGATATGAGCTGAGCCTGGGAGAAGGAGACGCCCAGGGCAAAAGAGGATGTCTCCGCCCAAGGCAAAATTATCAGCAGCACATGCGCCGGTACCGGGGGCTACAGCAGGCGAACGGAGCAGCACCCAGGGATACAAGTAAGTGCAGGGACATCCCTGGGTGCCGCTCTGCATGTACATACAATTGACTAACAAACTTTGGACAGGTGAAAGGTCCTCTTTAAAAGCATAAAATAGCCAAACCAATTTTTGCTGATGTTACATGCATCATTCCATTTTAAAGATGGAAATAAAAAGTTCAACAGAAAAAAAATGCTAAATTCTCAAACTTCTATACCTTGCTTAAATTACTAAGCTTCAATTTAATCCTCAATTTCCAATGTACTAGCGTTCTTAGCATCAGATTCCTGCTGGCAAAAAGTACCAAGAGGTCTGCTTGTAAAGCATCCTGATTGGCATCAAACTGCTAACATTTATTTGTGCCCACGCATATATCAGTAGCATTGGGGTTTTTTCACCAGATGTTCAATATCCCACTAATGTGAAGGGAACTCCCACCTACTCACTTAACAGTTTTGCTCCTAATAATTTTTATACACATCAAACCTTTCTAAATTTCAAACTATCCAAGTAGTCATCATGCAGCATCGGGCAGTGAAGAACAGGCCAACCTTTTACTGGCTGCAGTGATAATATATTGATATAACCAATGATTGCATTCCGCCTTGCTGCTAAATATATGCAAAAAGTGAAACAAGTTTTAAAAGCTGTATTTAATATGCCTCTCATTCAGTGAACATACTTCACATGTGCCGCTGTGCTAATTTCAGACATAACAATACAAATTCAAACTACAAACTGCAAATTTTGTAAATTTTGACAACTCTACTTAGTATCGAATAAGAATAAAGTATACCAAAACAACATACTTATTTAAAGATTGACTACAGAGCCTCACAATTGTCTGTCAAGATCACTTTTCATCAATCATATCATTATCACCACTGGCATTATTAAGATAAAAGTTAACACCTTTATTATGCAGATGGTTATCGATAACACAGCATCTACCATTCACAGTAGGTTATTGTCACAGCTCATATCCACCCCCGCCCTGCATAATGACTGCTGCACATGTCACAAACATGTCTAGAACACTTTCTTATAGATAGCATCCAGAATACAGGTTCTAACAGTATGCCTGTGTGGCTGCTGGTTACAGAGCACAGCCAAGATAGACACCGTCATAATCATGTACAGAAAGTACAGATTATATAAAAAAAAAGAATGTTTAAATTACTTTTGGGAAATTTGAAAACCTTGGAGAAGAAAGGGGATGTGATAAAATAACAAAATACCCACTACACTAAAGAAAATCCCCTACCATTCTGGCCTTTCTCACTGTCCTGCAATGATGACATCGTGAACACCTGCATGTGACTGCTGTAGCCATCGTGGGTAGGTGGTTATAACATCATTACTATAGGATTGCAACAGAGACCAGAGGGAGCATCAGACTGGCGGTGCTAGAATTGGAGAACATTAAGTAACACTTTGTCATGTTATAACACTCCTTTATTCTCCACGTTTTTAAATGTCCTATATAACCCCTTTAGGGATAGTTCACACTTTTGTCATTTTTATAGCAGTTCATTGAGCCAAAGAAAGAAGTGGGTTGGAAGGGAATTAAAAATCTAAAGAAATTACTTCTTCTTCTCCTTCCTTGCTGTATTCACTTCTTAAGGCTGCTTTTTTGCAACATTTCACTTTTTTTATCTAATCTAAATAAAATAACATAGTAGGCAGAAATCTTACTGCAAGAGTACTGCAACAGTCCCAAAATTAATTGTCAATGTTTTTAGAAGGGGAAGTACATTTTATTGCACCTCTGTCTTCAAGTTACAGAAAACATGCTTTCGATTTTGCAATAACAGTTCCATAATTTGTGAGTCTGTGTACCAAACTTGTGACTTTTTATTTAGGTAAATTGTGAGTTTTCATTAGGCCTCATAATACTGGAATACCAAAGGGTAGAAAACTAAAGAACCAGGACTCATCTTACAAGTGGCAGAATGTGGGTACTAGCAGCAGCAGCCATCTAGGCAGTAGTTTTAGTGGTAGGCAACAGTTCTCCCTGGCTTCAGAAAGGCACAAGATTATTATTCAGGAGAAAGAGGAGGAGATTATTGACTCCTTTTCTCAGTCACAGCAGGATGATGTGGAGATCACGTCTGACTCTGACACCGTGCCTTGGAACCAGGGGTCACAGCATTCCTCCTGATACTCCTCCTTGCAGCCCCAGAGAAGCCTTTCAGTTGCATCTTCTCTGTCTTTACTGCCCCCTTCTAGTTGCAACAAAACCCCATCACTATGGCAGATAGCCAAGAAAATCTCCTTTTTGATGACTTGTGTAAAAGCAGTCAGCATTTGGACTGCTATAAGGAGGAGGTTCAGGCAGAATGCAGAGGAGGGAGGGGCATGAATAATTGTGTTAGTGGTAGAAATGATGGCTCTTGTAGCCATGGTGGTGTCGGTAGGGGCAGTGATAGCTACACTGGCAGTTGCAAATGCAGAGCAGAGAATTGGATGGGGACAAGTTGTTCCCCATGAGATATCACAGTCTGATAAAAGTGGCAGGGAGGGTGAGGATTCTGATGATCATTGTTTGTTGTAAAGGACCTTGGAGCTGGATTGGGGAGCTGAGAAGGAGGTAACATCAGGGGAGTAGGGTGGTGGCGGTGGCAGAGGCAGCAATAAACAGTAGAGGTTATGTGTGTCTAGAACCTCCCAAAGAACTGTCCGGGCCAGATCTGCTTTGGAAACTGGTGATGATGTTAATACTGTGAGTATAGCTGGCCTAAAACATTCCAGAGCTAAGCCAAGCTCGGCTGCTGCTAGTTCTGCACAAATTTCTACCATCTGACAATTTTCCTCCATGCTGCCACAAGATAACAGCATTGCCATGTGCAAGATCTGCAAGAGTAAAATTAGTCATGGACAGTGTAAAGTGGGAGTACTAATTATTAATATTTATGCAAATATCACTAATTAATATTCATAAATAGGCGTAGTCATCTACTGATAACTCCGCCTATTTATACCTTAGAATTACTCTATCGCCTACCACTGGTCACTGGCTATCTGCGGGCGCCTTACTGAACTAGCTACCGCTAGTAAAACACACTACACAATAGGTACAAATAACACACAATATTTATTGATACCTACAGTACCGAAATAATGACGCATACAATACAGTACATACACAGCACTAAAAATACAATACTAACTACACTACACAATCCCAAATTCCACCCACAACACTAGCTAATACAAATTACCACACACACACAATATCTGGCTGTAATCAGGGGTCTGCTGTGAGAGCTAAAGGGTTAATATAGCTGGAGTGGAGGTGCAGGGGTACTGGCTGGTCTGTGTCCACAGAAGGGGTTAAATGCAGACCACCAGGGGCCAATATGGGGACACTGGGGTTAATATGGTAAGGGGTTACTGGGCAAGTGGGGGTTAATTATGGCAGGGGGAAATAAGGGGTTAATATGGACAGCTAGGGGTTAAAAGTGTTGGTGGGATAGTGGGTATTGCAGGAAGCGGTTACAGGCAGGGGTACAGCGTTGGTGGTATATGGGGGGGGGGGGTCAGCTCATTGTCTTAGGGGTTGCTCGTCATCCTGGGGATGATTCTCTTGAGGGTGGCTCGACTCAAATCTTCTTCCCTAGTGCAGGGCTGCCGGATATTTTTATCCGGCGGCTCGCACGCCCGCGCCACAGTCAAAGACAAGTGGGCCGGCGTGGTGATATGGCGTCGCCACGCCAGCCCGCGTGTCCCTGCACGCGTGCAGAAGGGCAGCGCCGATTGCTGACAGGTGGGAGAAGCCTTTGATCTCCCATCTGTAGCACTTTGCTTTCCAGGCAGCGCGATAGTAAGCTGTCGGAATGTGCATAATAGAAGGAGGGGAGGTTTCTCCCCCCTTCTTATTATGCATAATTATCTCCAGCAGCCCTGGAGATAATTAAAACAAAGGACTCCGATTCTATTGAATCAGAGTTCTTTGAAGCATGCAGGATGACCGAACTATTGTCCAGTAATTCTGATGCAATTAACCAGATGGCATCAGTGTGAATGCTTGGGGCACATTCACACTGATACCTCTGCTTTCAGGTGAACTAGGGGACATTTTCCCATCAATGGGGCTATGGAATAATAGGGGGAACTATATGAATATATATATATATATATATATATATATATATATATTTAAAGGGGCACATATTTAGGGTACATATATATATAAAGGGGCACATAAGGGGACATATTCCCCACAGGGACCACACTGAGCCTCTGGGAAATATTGAGGGCAGATGTGCGCAGATGCTGGGCACATCTGCGCACATCATCCTTATAATGTGCCTATTTATATATGCATATATATTATATATGCATGCATGTGTTCGTATATATATATATATATATATATATATATATATATAAACAACAAAGAAAAAAACAGCAGCACTCAAAAAATGAAGACGGGTGCAATCCTTCCAAATCAGCTGGCTCAGCTGTTTACCAGGTATATAAATCCAAAAATTGAAGCAGCACTCCAAAGATGTGAAAACAAGTGGATCGACCTTTATTCCCCTGCAACGTTTCAACTGCTCAATGCTTGAGAAAGACTGCATTGAGCAGTTGAAACGTTGCAGGGGAATAAAGGTCGATCCACTTGTTTTCACATCTTTGGAGTGCTGCTTCAATTTTTGGATTTATAATATATATATATATATATATCCCAGAGAAGAGGCAGCACTCCTGAGTTAAATGGTGATGACCCAATTTATTCCAAGGCAATGTTTCAGCCTACTCCATGAGGCCTTTGGCATGCACATATTTCAACCCTTCCTCAACAGGCAGTTAAACATAAACTAGGGCATCACAACTCTATTCAACCACATGAAGTGACATCACCCTGAGTAGGAAACTAGAAGTGTCCACCAGCTAGCACAACAAGAATTGCCACATTCAATGGTAGTACTGTCTCTCTCTCATCAACATCATCACATATTACTTCTCCCACATACTTCACCTTCTTCGTTCCATTGACAGCCTTCTATAATGGAATGTCTGGCCAGGAAACAACTTTAGATGTCCAGCAATCCATTGTTTAGCAAGTTTAACTCCCACCTAGCCAAGTTGCTGTTGGTGTAGTCACTGCCTTACCATTTAGTAGAGTCATCTGCCTTTAGAGAGATTACTGGCACTCAGGCTCGCTCCCTGCCTTGTACTCTTACACGGAGGACAAACATGTAGGCCCCTCCTTGCAAGTCTCACTATGGAAAGGTGCACGCCATGGTGGAAACCTGGAGCAGACCATTCACAACTAACTGGGTCAATGTTTTTCATGGTAGCTGTGAAGCAGATCCCCAGCAAATGCCAACCACCCCTCAAGCAAACAAATAACTCCATGTTTTGTAGCCCTTGTGTCCCACACCAGGCACTTATACGCCTCCTCCACCTCCTCCTTAATGGAAATCCTCCTGTCACCACCAGTAGGGCAGACTGTCACTCCTAGTCCCCTTCCATCCTATCACATGTGTAAAGTCAAGAGTTCTCATGCAGTTTTAGAGCTGATCGGCCTGGATGACTGTAGCCACACAGCCGATCCCTTACTAAAGTGCATCAAGCAGCAAACATTCTGCTGGCTGTTCCGCCAGTTCCAACTGAGCAAGTTGCTCAGCAAACGTATGCAACATTGTGGCCATGCTGACTCTGAGAAAATAATACACGCCTTCTGCTCCCTGATGATGCATGTGATAAACCTAGTTGTGCAAAACTTTTTTTTAAAAGTACTGTTCACTAGCTTGTACAATATGCTGGCAAGTACAGGAGACTGTCTTTACATTTCAGCTATTCTTAATGTGGCAAGGAATGCCCTCGTGGACTTGCAGCAACAGAACTCTCTGCAGTTACCCGGCTTAATCTGCAACATTCCAACTCACTGGAATTCAAAAATGTACATTCTAGAGTGTCTGTACGAACAGTGGAAAGCCATAAATGATTTTATCATGCATCTGCCCACCTCAGCAGGGAAAATGTGTTGTTTCGAGGTCAGACAATGGCCGCTCATCAGAGACGCCTGTCCCATACTGGAGCCCTTTAAATAGGCTCAACATTTGTCAGTAGGGACAACTGTGGCACGAACGATGTCATCTCCCTGATATTTATCTTAGAACAGATCCACACGCTTATACAACAGGGATGACGGCAGAAGAATAGCTAACACATCCTGCTGCCAGTCCCATAGAGGAGGATGAGGAGCTGCCATTGAAGGAAAAGGAGGAATTGGAAGTGGAGGAGCAGCATGATGATGATGATGACACCAACCATCTCAGTGGCGGGGAATAGCTGGAAAAAATTTAGCTCCTCGGGCACTCTCTGTCGAGCTGTATATTTACTTTCTTACATATTGAAAGGCAATCACATCAAGCAAATAATTAAATAATAGGGCACACTCCCCAGCACATGGGTATCACAAGAGACAAATTTATTATGAATGCACTAAAATAAATAAAAAATATCTTCTAAAATATCAATTAATGTATACAACAATCCACAAACTTATACTGCTATACAAAATATGACACTAAGGTGCTATGGTGATTAGTAACAGTGTATACCAATGTATGACAATGTATAAAATCCCTTGTGTCCAATTGAATCTTTTGCTGTTTAAAATGTCTCTCACAATGTCCGTCTATGGCAGGGAGAAATGAAAGTCCACCTGTTATTGTTAGTGGATGGGGTCAGTAAAACTGCCCCCCTAATATTTGATCAATGTTTGGATAATGTCCCGCTTCCGAGCGGCGTCCCGCTCTTGTTTCAAACCAGCGGCGTCCCGCTGTATAAAGTGACTGTGCGCTTGCTATCCCGTATTGGTATCAAGGGTCTCCTGACTCCTGGCTTACCACGCCAATCAGTGTCTGCCTGTGTATGCCGTAGGCCCGCCCACTGCTTCCGTTCGCGCAGGTGAAGTTGCGCCGGTGTCTTTCCTCTGCTGTCTGGTGCTGTCGGCAATCAGGGGGTCTCATCCACGGGGGGACTGCAAACTACCAAACGCATTTCGGGGCTAAGCATTGGCCCCTTCCTCAGTGGTATATATTGTTTCAATCACATCAAGCAGTCTGATGATTGATATATATCCATGCTTTTAGATCCTCGCTATCAAAGAAAAAAGAGGGGATTGTTTTCCTCCTGCCAAAATGGAGGCCAAATTACCTTATTACCAGGAAACACTGAGGGGGTAAATTTATCAAAACTGGTGCAAAGGAAAACTGGCTTAGGTACCTGTAGCAACCAATCAGATTCCACCTTACATTTTCCAAAGGAACTGTGAAAAATGAAAGGTGGAATATGATAGGGGCAACTAAGTCAGTTTTCCTTTGCATCAGTTTTAATAAGTCCCCCAGTAGTACACAGCTTGCTGCAGCTTTCAAAGAACAGATGCCTGCCAACAGCTTATCTGAAAGGGATGCTCTTCTCCACCCCATGCAGTTTCATCTCACCACAAGCAGCAGCAGAAGCCACACTAGCAGCCAGTTCAGTCTCTTAGACATGAACAGTTTTTTTCATGTGTTGCACCAGGGTGAGGCAAATGAATAAATCTGGCCATGCTGATGATGTGCCATCTTGTCACTGCTCATTTCTGCCTGCATACCATCATGTTGCCTGCCTACCATAATGTTCCTTACTATATGGCTGCTACTGCCATCATGTCACTGCAGCCATCATGTCTGTTAAATTTCCAGACTTTGTGGCAAAATGTATTAGGTGTGAAATGCTCGTTCTTTAGATAATAGAATCATTTTTGCTGTCACCAAAATCATTGTTTGCCATGCTGTCTAAACAGGCTCTGCTGACGGAAAACAATGATTCGGTAAGGGGATGCGCAATGGCATTAGCGATTGCTACTCCCCATACTGTGAAAAAGATCAATGCATGCAAATGCAGTGGTCTCCTTCACTGAGGAGCAGATATTTGCCCGGAAGGAACCTTTCCTTCCCGACAATCACCTGCTAAATTGTTCAGTGTAAAGGGGACTTTAGTCCCAATGATAGCAAGGTACATCCTTTTTTCTGAGACCTTCTTTGATGCTCAGATGCAATATTTTATAACAGAATATTTAATTTGCATTGTTTTCTCATCAAGAGAAACATGTTACTATTTGCAAGCTACGAGCTCTGCACCAAATGGGACGACTGTAATAAATGTAACCTGATTTTGAAAACATTCTACACATTAAGTATTTGAATGTCCTAATCATCAGCAAATGCACCTATGTCAGCCTGGCCCCAGGGAGATGTTATTTTCCTTGGAAACATAGAGCTGTCTGAGTGTCTGGAATAGAGTAGCTCATATATTAGAACCTATGATACGATTGTTGTTTTATGGCCTTATTTCTCTCATAAATTCCACTTATATATTATTTACCCATTTACCACTTGGGGCTTTTGCAATGCATTCTGGGAAGGGCATTGTGCCCTTTATGCCATTAAAGTCATTGAGTGTAGAAGGCTATGTGTGAAATGCATCTCAGGTGATGGATGGCAAATAAACAGAAAGTGACCAGATAGAAATGCATCAGTAAAACTAAACCTAATTGCTATGAGCCTTTTTTTTTTTTTTGCCTATATTTGCACAATCAAAATAAAAAATTTCTCTCTCACACACACCAGGATCATTTTCACACACACACAAATTAACATATCGTGGATCTCCTGACTTGAACTGACTGCATCAAAATGTTTTATGAGGCATTTAGTCGTGTTGGGCGCGAATATTCTTATTGCAAATTTTTATCGCTAATATCAACACTTCAAGAATTCGCGAATATTTAGAAAATAGTGCTATATATTCGTATTTTCGAATATTCTCAATTTTTTTTCATCTGAACCCATGATCCATCCCTGCTTCTTGCTTGTGGGCCAATGAGAAGGCTGCAATGTCTTTGTCTGAGCTTAGCAACACCCCTATCAACCAATAGGAAAGTTGCCTTTAGTATATAAGAACCTCCCCAGCAGCCATTTTGTCCATTATTTTTAGTTCTGAGAGACACAGCAGTGTCATTGCTGTGCTCTGTGATTTACTGTGTCACATTACATTAGATAGTTTAGCTTATATATATAATACAGATAGTTAGTGGGAGAAAGTCAGTGTAGGTTAAATTGTGATATAGTGTAGCTGTTTCAGTACAGGGTGTTAGGTAGTATGATAGGAATTACTGTGCTGTGATATCGAATATATTGGAGCACTCTATCTGCATATAAAGCTATTGTTCTGCCATGCATAAGAAATGTAATAAAAGAGAGTGCTGTAATGTAAAATTACTCACAGTGTTCAGGAGTTCTATCTCACAGTCACGAAAGTTGCTACCAACCATTTTCTCGAGTCTCAGGAAACTTCTAGCAGCTTGAAAAATGTAGCAAAAGTGAGCCACGCCTGTGCAGGGTGTTAGGTAGTGTGATACTGCTTATAAAGCTATTGTAATGTTCTGCTGTACCAACCATTTTCTCCAGTCTCAGGAAAATTCTAGCAGCTTGAAAAATGTAGCAATAGTAACCAACGCCTTTATTGCGCACGCATTATCGCAAATATTACATTGACGATTTTCGCAATCAAGAAAATAATCGCGAAATCGGGAATTTATGACGAATATTCACCCAAATATTTGCGAAATATTGCAAATTCGAATATTGCCTCTGCCGCTCATCACTAGCATTTAGTTCCTATCTGATTGTGGGTCTATTGCAACATACTCACATCATTATATGAGTGCAGTAAAATACACCCATTTTTTCATAAGAACTGACTGTATCATAAAACACTATTGCAGTTAGTTAATGTCAGGAGACTCGTGGTTAGTGCAGGAGATGTGGCCATGCAAGTAGAGCTGGCCTTGTGTTTCGCAGCAAACTTTGCGCATTCGCAATTTGCTGAACATGCGAACATATTCGGCGACATATTCTTTTGCATTGTGCCGAAATTTGACCCATGACACATCCATCAGGTGGGACAGAACAGCCAATTGAGACGTTTCAGCACATGGACACACCCCCATCCTATAAGAGAACCCGATCTGGCAGCCATTTTACATTCTGTGTTTTGCCAGTGTAGGGAGAGGTAGCTTTGTGGAGCAGGGACACTAAACGCTAGCTAATAGGGCCACAAAAGTCCATTTAAGGACTGGTATGGTGTGCTATCGATAGGTGTGATATACTAAGGGGTGTGATCTACCTATAATATACTTTCTAACATAGAAAGTATATAGTGCATTTGTATTGTGCAGCAGTTGTGTGCAGTTCTGCTGTTTATAGAGGGACAAGCGCTATTGGAACAACTATTTGCAACGGGTGTGATATGCCTGCTTCCCCCCAAAAAAATCTAGCGGTATACCTGTTTCCACAAAATACTGATTGAGGGCTGTAATATACCTGTTGCCCCAATTAAACAGGGTGGTGTGATATAACTGTTGTGGCAAAAAAAAATAATTGAGTGGTGTGATATACCTGCTTCCACAAAATACTGATTAAGGGGTTCAATATACCTGTTTCCACCAAATATTGATTGAGGCCTGCGATATACCTGCTTCCACAAAATACTGATTAAGGGGTTCGATATACCTGTGCAGAATGGTTGCCGGTGGCAACGTGTAGTTTGCGGTTTGCACATGCACTTCCCCATTAAGGTGAGTCTTCCTGTTGTTTGGTGAGCGTGGGGTTAATTTCCTGACTAGGTGTGGATCAGGATGTGGTCTCTTGGAGCTATATAGTATTGGCTTGTAGCCTGGAGTTTAGTTGTGCTCTAGCCTTGGTGTAGACTGGAAACTATGCTCCTTTCTTGGGCAATTCCATCTGCCCAGTCATTAAGGGCCACCTTGTTGGACATCAAGGTCTTTTAGCAATGCCATCCCTATTTATTCTCCATGTCTCTACCCATCACTATGTGTCTATATGTGGTGTGGGTTTGATTTAGGGTTTGGTTGTTGTCTAGTGCGTTGTTACATGTTTGCTCTGTTGATGTTGTGTCCAGCATGTCTGCTAGACATTTCTCCTGTTTGTCTTTTCGTCCGGAAGGGGGCCCCATGGTTTCCCAGAGTGGGAACCTCTAGCCAGTGAACAGCTTTGTCTCTCACCGCCAGGCATCCATTGCACTTCGGAGTTCAGGCAATAGCAGGGAAACTGGTTATTGTGTTGTGGTGTGTGCGGTATCCTGTGTTGTGTGTATGTACTAGTACTTTTACATAGGTTCCAGTTCCTGCTGGAGGGTTTGGCTTGGGCGTCTTACTTCTGCTGCGACGGGTAAGTGTCCATGTTGTACTGTAGTCTGTGGACATTTTGCCACAAGACACTTACCTGTTGAGTCAGTTCCCTGTTCACCATTTTCCATCTGTTACTGGGCTGCTGAGAGACGCCTTTTCCCTAGGTTAGTAGCAGTTGACATTGTACGGTGGGGAGTTTCCCTCACTCCCCACCGTGACAACCTGTTTCCACCAAATATTGATTGAGGCCTGCGATATACCTGCTTCCACAAAATACTGATTAGGGGTTTGATATACCTGCTACCACAAAATACTGATTGAGGGCTGCGATATACCTGTTTCCACCAAATATTGATTGAGGCTCCAGCCTGGTGGGAGCAATGCCGTCAGAACCCACAATGCCACACTCCTGGCACTCCATGTCCTGCCTCTCCTCCTTCTCCTCTCTCCTCCCATTTGTCCTCCACTCCACCTTCTACTATGCCGTCATCACGTTTATCTGGCACAAGGCCGGCTTCCGTGGCCCAAGATACATCTGACCACAGACATGTGGTCTAGCAAACACGGGCAGGGAAGGTACAGAACTATTACTGCCCACTGGGTGAACCTTTCTGACGGCCTTCAAGCATGCAACCCGTGGCTCCCGTGTGGATTTGGTGTTACCACCAAGGATTGCATGCAGGCCTTACTCTTTTTCTCCTCCTCGGCTGACTCCTGCTTTTCCATTGCTACCGCCTCTTCCTCTGCACCCCACAAGCTCCCCAGAACCTATTCGATGTCCCAGGTAAGACGTAGTCATGCTGTGCTGCGGGTAGTTTGCCTGGAAGCCAAGAGCCACACAGGTCCTGCACTGCTTTTAGCTCTCTGGTCACAGGCCGATCAGTGGCTAATGCCGCTCAATTTGACAGATTGTAAAGTGGTGCGCAAAAACGGTGCCAATCTGCTGAGCGTGCTGAAACACACATGCCGGCATAGCACACATCCTTAACTTAGTCGTGCAAGGATTCGTTGCCAAATATCCCGGGGTCCAGGATGTCTTGTGGCATGCCAGGAAAATCTCTGGCCCATTTAGAAGATCTTACACGGTCATGGCTCGCCTTGCTGACATTCAGCAGCGATAACGCTTGCCCGTCAGACGTCTGATTTGTGACAGCCCGACGCTCTGGAACTCCACCTTGTATATGCTTGATAGGCTCCTCCAGCAGAAATGTGCCGTTAACGACTACCTGTATGAACTCTGCAGCAGGACATGTTCTGGGGAGCTTGGTTTCTTTTCACTGCGCCAGTGGCTTCTCATGCCCAAAGCATGCAGACTTCTGCGGCCATTTGATGAGATCACCAAACTGGTCAGTCGCAGCCAAGGCTCCATCAGTGACATCATACCTTATGCCTTCTTTCTGGAGCAAGCATTGTGTCGTGTCATTGATCAAGCCGTCGAGGAGCAGGAGCTGGAAGATGAGGAAGGAGCAATCCTGAATGAATTCCCAGGGGGGGCTACTCCATCTGAGACAAGTCAGCAGGAGTCTGAAGAGGAGTCAGAGGAGGAGCAAGAAGAGCAGGCTTTGAGGGGTACTTTAAACTTTTCCGGGATCCCTGGTGTTGTCCGAAGCTGGGGGGAGGAGACCGAGGATGAAATTCTCCTGGGCAATGAGCAGGAACCAGGGAGCTCCACTACTTCCAATTTAGTGCAAATGGGGACCTTCATGCTCCAGTGTTAAGAGGGACACCTGTATAAAAAGCATAAAGGGCAAGGACCAGTACTGGGTGGCAATGTATTTAGCCCCCCGGTACAAACACAAAATGGCAGACATGTTACCAGCATCACAGAGGGCTGGCAGAATGTAGCATTTCCAGGCCTTGCTGCGAGAGATGCTGCATTCTGCTGTTGCGGGAATTTCCACCCACAGCTAAACAGGTGCGGGTACCAATTCTATCGCACCTGCAAGAACAGGGCAGTTTGAAGATGAGTTTGTCACATCCGATATGAGATCATTCTTGTAGCCAACCCATCGACAGCCACCCTCCGGATCCAGCGTCAGGGAACGCCTAGACCGACAGGCGTCCGACTACATCGGGTTAACGGCCGATGTGGCCGCTCTGAGAAGCGAGGAACCCCTTGACTACTGCGGGTGCAGGCTTGACCTGTGGCCAGAGCTGGCACAATTTGCCATGGTACTCTTGCTTGCCCCTCGTCGAGTGTCCTGTCTTAAACGACGTTCAGCACAGCAGGAGGGATGGTGACCGATAAGTGCACTCGTCTAGCTCACGACAGTATGGACTACCTTACATTTCTAAAAATGAATGAGGCATGGATCTCGGAGGACTTCAATATCTTTGATGACCACGTGTAATTGAATTTTCTTATGTCAGTCCACACATATTCGCCACCAAAGAATGGTCCTTGTCTTATATAGGTATATACAGCGGCATGAAAGGCCTTTTCTGTCAGGTGAATGCCTAATTTTTGGGGCCTGTACTCCAGTGGCCTACAGTAAAAATTTTATCCAGTGACCGCCTAATGTACCTCCAGCCACATAATCACTTGTTCTTTTCTGTACAGTGAATGCCTAATTTTTGGGGCCCGTACTTCTGTGGCCTAAAAACATATTTTTCTAGGCTCCAGCAGTTCGGTTCGTGAACATTTGATCGCGACTACACGTTTGCGAAATGTCCCGGCCGTCACTACTTACTAACTACAAAATACTAACAAAATAATAAAAATTTTAATGTAGAATTTTAGGAGCAAAACAGTAACAATGCAGTTACATGACAAGAATCTGCATATCTAATCATATGCTAAATATTTGCAAGTCTAATTTATGTATGAGATAGTCAAGATGATTGTCTATAAAATGATGGGAGTCTCACATTCAAAGCTGTAGTGGATGTTGAGATATGGAGTTCAAAACATTGTTACCCCTTTGCTCATCAGTGTATATCAATTTTGGCACAATCTGAGCCATAACTAACTTTAAGAGCTAGAGATGAAAGTGGTGAAAGTTGAGGCCAAATTTATGAAAATGTGATACAGAACATAATAAATGACATTTTGATAGAAATAGCAACATATTCCAACAATTGCAACATTCTTATGCCAGTTTGTGGGAGTTGACCAGTAAGTACTGAATATGGCCAGCTCTTTAGGAACCAGCGACTTTTTAACAAAAACTTGCAATTTCGCATGGCGCGTGTGACTTTCATGAGCTTTGTAATGTCTGTAGGTAGGGACAGACACAGACAGTGAGCCCTGACCTGGAACCCAGACCACTTTCCCTACCTACTTGCAGTTCAATTCCTAGGTATCAAGACCGCAACTGGTTGACAGTTCCTACATACAGGGAAAGTTGTAAGAAAATGGGTCAGAACCAGGCAGACAATGCAGTACAAAAACTATAGACAGAGAGTAGTCTAAAAACAAATCCAAATTAATCCAAGACTATCACTGGCACTGGTATATGGCTAGGAAGAGGTAGAGAACGGAGTCCCTGGATCAGAACCTGAAAGGTCATTACTTGGTGCTCCATTATTAAGAAACACTAGCACACAGGAATAGAGCAGCTAAGCAATCATCCCACTGATAGTCTCCTCCAGCAAATGCCTGAAGTCGCATCACCAGGGGGTGTGGCTAAGCAACAAGTTACTCCCGATTCAGTCACAACAAAGATGGAGATCTCGCCGCTGGAGCCCAGACAGGTAAGTTTGTGATAAGTTTACATTTGTTTGGGGTACCCTTATAATATCTCTTATATTGATACCTTTTCTCTGATAACATACTCATAAATATGATGGTCCTAACACCACTATATTAATTATGCCCACTTTTCTTGTCAGAATTCTATTTTGGCGTGAATCCTTCTTTATGGTGTGAATAGTGGCGTTGGTATATGATATATGTGCAAACTAGATGGCTCGTATTTTTCACACATTTTGCACTACTTTTTTTGGTACAGATTGATTGATAAATCTCCCCCTAGGAATCTACTTGGCAGTTATATCATGCAACATTATTTATATCATAATAGCAAGCTATGTATCAGGCAGTGGAATCACTAACCATGACCCTAGTTGAATGGTTTTTATGTAAGTGTGTACAATAGGAATTCCCTAAATATAAATCATAGATGTTAAATGGTCAATAGTAATATTGCTCTTTCCACAGATAAGTAATTCATATGTTCTATATTATTCAAGTCAATTTCCAGTGAAATAATATTAAGTGACTTCTTGGTTGAAATGGTAGTTACTTAACTGTGTATCAGTGTGACTTATATGACCTTTATCATCACTGTCTTTCTTCCCAGAAATTCCTTTTGGCCTCTCCTTAACTGTAATTATATTTATTTTAGTATTCTATTACTCAGTCTACAGTATGCTTAATGTTCAAAGTCCAATTGCTTGCAACCACCGCATGTAAAGTTGTATGGTATTTATCTATATCCATGTACTTATTCATAGTGTAATAAATGACTTTTTAGTCTCAGCGTCTGGAGCTTATGATTCTGAAGCATATCATTGGGTAAAACGCTGGGTGATATAGAAATATGTACAACTGTACTGTATTTTTTTTAATTATTGCATTATATATGTTATTTTACTTGTAAATAATGTTTGGCTGCACATTTGACATTGATTATACAAGTAGTTGCGTAGTTCAGGGCCATTTAATGTAAATGATAAGGGCAGATATTATACAGAATAAGAATGTAAGCAAGTGTATAGGTCTAAACTATATTTCTACATTTAATGGTTTAGATCTAAATTACTCCTTAAGTAAGTTATCTATTTATTTTTATTTTTTAATTTTTTACCATAAACCTGCCTTTGAATGCAGTGTCTGCCGATAAAGAGGACTGACTGGAAAAGAAGTCATAGCAGAATTAAAGATAAAACCCCAAAATTGCAAGTGTTTTATTACTACATTGGTATGTAATCCTTCCTGGGCAATCTGGTCTGCCAAGAATAAACTGCAAGCTTAGAAGTGTCTCTACTATATTGTTTTATGACATGCTAGCTTGGAATATGTAAATAAGTAATCTTTGTTTTTTCTCAGTACTGCAGGAAACCAGCAGTATTATAGTAATTCATAAGATAAGTTATTATGCCCCATAGTTATCTACAGTATATGTTTACATTCATTAATTTGGGCTACATCTTGTCTGAACGTTAAGTTTTCCTCGTGATGCCATTAGTTTGTTGCTAGCTCCATTCCGAGTTAATTTGCTAAATATCTACCTTCTAAATTTTAATGTAAACCAAAAAGTTGTTTTCCAAATTTTAGTAATATAAATTCCTTTTATTATTCCAGGCCCAACAAATCATCATAGCCAGTCAACTCTTCGGCCTCCACTTCCTCCTCCTCACAATCATACTCTCTCTCGTCACCATTCTTCTGCGAATTCTCTAAATAAAAATTCCCTTACCAACCGAAGAAACCAGATTCATGCACCAGCACCAGCTCCAAATGATATGGCCACAACTCCAGAATCAGTTCAGCTTCAGGACAGCTGGGTACTCAACAGCAATGTTCCACTGGAAACCAGGTACAGTTTGACTTCTAGAATAAGGTACAAGACAAGGTTTCTTTTTTGTTTGTTTGTTTTTAGTCACTGCTGTGGGAGAGATTTATCAAACTGGTGAAAACTAGAACTGGTAAAGCTAGAGGCGCCTACCTATGGTTAAAGTTTGAAATTTTGCATGGCCATGCTTTAAAGTGTTCCAGTTTACAGATCGTAATCTAAGGAGCGCATATCCTAATAAGGTAACGTGCACACGCAAAATCCCGCGATAGCTGGATACCGCCAACCAGAGGTGTGCGACGGAGACGTCTGAGCTTACTCCCGCGCTGCTCGCCCCCCATAGAATTAAATTGCCAGATACTTTGGGCCTAACGGGGTAAGAACTTGATACAATTTACAACAACTAACCTCCTATCCACTTTACCACTGTATTGATTATTTAATGGATTGCAACATTTTGGAGCCAAGTACATAACATTGTGGATCTACTCTTAACCACCTCAGCCCCCCTAGCTTAAACACCCTTAATGACCAGACCACTTTTTACAATTCTGCACTGCACTACTTTCAAGGTTTATTGCTCGGTCATGCAACTTACCACCCAAATTAATTTTACCTCCTTTTCTTCTCACTAATAGAGCTTTAATTTGGTGGTATTTTATTGTTGCTGACATTTTTACTTTTTTTGATATAAATAAAAAATTACCAAAATTTTTGCAAAAAAATGACATTTTTCGCTTTCTGTTGTAAATTTTTTTTTAAAAAAACTACATTTCTATATAAATTTTTCTCTAAATTTATTGTTCTACATGTCTTTGATAAAAAAATGCAATAAGTGTATATTTATTTGTTTGGGTAAAAGTTATAGCGTTTACAAACTATGGTGCAAAAAAGTGAATTTCTGCATTTTGAAGCAACTCTGACTTTCTCAGCATCTGTCATGTTTCTTCAGATGCTAGAATGCCAGAATAGTATAAATACCCCACAAATGACACCATTTTAGAAAGAAGACACCCCAAAGTATTTGCTGAGGGGCATGGTGAGTTCATGTATGATTTAATTCGCATCAATCATTTATACAAAGCTGTCAATTTACAGAGATATTTCTCTCACCCAGCATGGGTATATGTAAAAATACACCCCAAAACACATTGTCCTACTTCTCCTGAGTACGGCGATACCACATGTGTGACAATTTTTTGCAGCCTAGGTGCTCAAAGGGGCCCAAATTCCAATGAGTACCTTTTAGGAGGGCATTTTTACTCATTTGGATTCCAGACTTCTTCTCACGCTTTAGGGCCCCTAAAATGCCAGGGCAGTATAAATACCCCACATGTGACCCCATTTTGGAAAGAAGACACCCCACGGTATTCCGTGAGGGGCATGGCGAGTTCATAGAAGATTTTTTTTTTTGGCACAAGTTAGCGGAAATTGACTTTTTTTTTTTCCTTACAAAGTCTCATATTCCACTAACTTGGACAAAAATTAAAATTTTACATGAACTTACGATACCCCTCACGGAATACCTTGGGGTGTCCTCTTTCCAAGATGGGGTCACATGTGAGGTGTTTGTACTGCCCTGGCATTTGAGGGTCTCCGCAATCATTACATGTATGGCCAGGAGTTTCTGCTATTCTCCTTATATTGAGCATACGGGTAATGAGATTTTTTTTTTTCCGTTCAGCCTCTGGGCTGAAAAAAAAAAATGAATGGCACAGATTTCTTCATTCGCATCAATCAATGTGGATGAAAAAATCTCTGCCAAAAAATGTGCAAAAAAAAAGGGGGGAAAGGACAAAGGAGTACTTGCAAAGTAAGGCCCCATTCACACATCCGCAAAAATGTCTGCATCTATTCCGCAATTCTGCGGAATAGATGCGGACCTATTCAGTGTGAATAGGGCCGGCAGTGATGCAGAGAGCACACTATGTGCTCTCCGCATCTGCATTTGCGGAGCTGCGGCCGCGAACTTCCGTGTTTCGGCCCCGAAACATTAGGCCGCATCTCCGCAAAATATAGAGCATGATCTATTCTTGTCAATTGCGGACAAGTAAAGGCATTTTCTATATAGTTCTGGCAATGTGCGGATCCACAAAATGCGGAAAGCACATTGCCGGTGTCCGTGGATCCGCAAAACACATACGGTCGTCTGAATGGAGCCTTACAGGAAAATGATCAATGACATGGGGGTGACAGGGGGTGATCAGGGAGTTAATATTGGGGGATCAGGGGTTAATAAGGGGTTAATAAGTGACAAGGGGGGTGTTAGGGGTTGGTGTGTGGTGATTGGTGCACTTACATAGCTTCCTGTGTCTTCTGGTGGTCCCAAGCAAAAGGGACCACCAGAGGAGCAGGCAGTAGGCATATCAGACGCTGTTTACAAAACAGCGTCTGATATGCGATTTAGATGGCGTTTTTTTAAGATCTACAGCCTGCCAGCGCATGATCAGCGCTGGCAGGCTGTAGTTAAAATTCCTCCCGACGCGATTGCGTTCACAGGAAATCTCGCCTTCCGCGAGATGACGCACCGGCGCGTCAAGGAGGAACATCCCAACCGCCCGCAGGACGCATCCCTGCGTTAGTCGGTCGGGAGGTGGTTAAAGAGACTACGGAACAACATTACTAACCAACAAGTATCAATACCGGACCTTATCTTACAGTCCAATATCTTTCATACTGCTATTACCTTATTGGGACAATCTATATAATTAATACGGACCTGGTCCTTAATGTAGTATTTATATTCTGGTACATATGTTGCATATGGATTAATTTGAACTAGTTTTTAGTATCCTGTATTATGTATATTTGGATATAATCAATTGATTATTTTTATTTTATTTTTTCCATACTTTGTCCTAAATAAATTCTTTATTATATAGCTACAGGTGTCAGGAGTGCTCGCTCTTATTAAACACTTGGTAAAGTAGAACTGGCCTAGTTGCCCATAGCAACCAATCAAATACCACTTTTCATTTTCAAAAAGAGCTGTGAAAAATGAAAGGGGGAATCTGATTGGATGCTATGGGCAACTAAGCCAGTTCTACTTTACGCCAGTAATCTACCCCTGTAGCTATTATTATAGAATCTGAGAGCAGAGAAGCAGATCTGAATCCATTTCTCCAGTCTTTGGTTTCATGTAAATGGGATTTTCCTCCTTTTGTACTTGTATTAAAGCCCAAGTTTGTCTAAAACATATTTGACAGGAAGTGATGCTAGTCCTTTAATAACTTAAATTCCCTGCACAGATGTTCTGAAATCTCTGGTTATGTTTTGTCAGATTGTCAGACTGGAAAACTGCTTTACTGTGCTGGTACCTCCAGTGTAGCTTTGTTCATAAAGAAAGAAAATATGGATCAACAGCCCTGCATCTCTTATACAATCATAGGTCTTTTTTTAATATGTTTATCAAATTACAATTATTGGAGGCTCAATATCAAAGACCGAAAAAAGAAATATTGTGGAAAATAAATAAATGGGACTGATTGTGAGAAAGCTAAAAATCTGCTACAGAATATGTTCCAGTATGCAGATGAGGGATTACAGTATCTGTCCTTCCCCAGAGGAATTAATACTGGTGGGAGCAAGTGACTGGGCAGTTAGGCTCCAATTGTTATTTGTATTTTTGATCTATTTTTGCCAGCTTGACCTTGCAAAGCCATTATTCTTAGGAAATGTGCTCCCTCCATGTGAGTTCTGCAGGCACTAATACAGCTAAATTAACTTTCTAGTGAAAGTACATTGCCAAAAAACACTGTGATATTTTTAAAGTTATCTTTAATTTAGTAATCTCTCAAATGCTGAAATGTAGAACCAGAGCTGAGCAGTAACAACACCTTACTTCAAATGTAGAAGGCTTTGTTGTGAATTTTAACAAAACCATACATTATTTTGTCCATTTGTATTGCTACAGTCGGATAATGACAGAAAAAATAAAATTCAATCCAAAAATTCAAGCCAAAGCTACTGTGGGGAGTCGCTCTGGTAGACAGCGGTGCGGGTGCAGTTTAGAGGCAAAACCAGGAGTCCAGATTGTGCAACAAACAGTGTTTTATTCACACTTGCACACAAAATGAAAAACAGTCTCTTGGTGACAGTTCACACACAACGGAAATAACGTAGCCAAACAAAAACAGTCCAACACAGGTTCAGTCACCTGGGAGGTGTAGGTGCAGGTTCGCACCACGCTGTCGGCCCAGCCGCAGGAGAATCCAGCTTCAGGTAGCCAGGAACACAACACCTCCTTGCTGAGCTCTTTCCTCCTGGACAGAGAACTCCCAGCCCTGTTAGCAGCTCCAGGATAATCACACTCCCAGACACAGCTGCTGGCTGCGTTTTATATCCAGCCCAAAACATGGACTGGACCGTGGGGAGCAGCCACCCACCCTACTCTTTAGCTGCTCCCAGTAAGAGCCGGCCCGGATCGGCTTTGCAGCCATGCTATTTAACAAAGTCAAACAGCACTAGCTGCTGCAGACAAAAACCCGGCTCTCACCTCACCGAGGCCAGCAACCTCGGTGACACGTACCTGCCATCACATATGACACCTTGCACCTTACCACATACCCCCTTTGTTCAACCCTGAGGGGTGAACACACGTGAGGCAGTGGACGCGGGACAGGGCATCTGCGTTGCCCTGCAAGCGGCCTGCCCTGTGTTCCACGGAAAATTTGAAATTTTGAAGAGATAGGAACCACCTGGTGACCCGAGCATTCCTCTCCTTGGCCTGACTCATCCATTTGAGGGGGAATGGTCGGTCACCAGACGGAACCTCCTCCCTAACAGGTAGTAGCGGAGAGATTCGAGTGCCCACTTGATAGCCAGGCACTCCCTCTCCACTATACTATACCTGGACTCAGCGGGACTGAGCTTACGGCTCAGGAAGACAACGGGATGTTCTTCCCGTTGACCTCCTGCGACAGTACCGCACCGAGGCCTACCTCCGAGCCGTCGGTCTGTACGACAAACTCCTTGTTGAAGTCGGGTGTCACCAAAACCGGGGACCCACACAGGGCCGACTTCAACGCGGAGAAAGCCTCCTCCGCCTTCTCACTCCAGCTAACCCTCCCAGACTTTCGCCCCTTCAACAGGTCTGTCAATGGCGCTGCTATTGTGGCAAAGTGGGGCACAAACCTCATGTAGTAACCTACAATCCCCAGGAACGACTTTACCTGCCTGGTGGTGACCGGTCGGGGCCAGTTACGAATGGCCTCTACCTTAGTTACCTGAGGTTTGATGACTCCCGCCCAATTACATATCCCAGATATTTTGTCTCCTCTAACCCTATGCAGCACTTCTTTGGGTTAGCGGTCAGTCCGGCTTTCCTCAGGGCATCCACTACCGCCTGCACCTTGGGTAAATGGCTTTCCCAGTCGGTGCTGTGGATGACTACATCATCCAAGTAGGCCGAGGCGCACCGACGATGTGGTCGCAGCACTATGTCCATTAACCTTTGGAAAGTGGCGGGGCGCCATGCAGGCCAAAGGGTAACACCTTGTAGTGATACAGGCCCTGCGGGGTAACAAATGCGGTTTTTTCCTTAGCCGACTCGTTAAGGGTACCTGCCAGTACCCTTTAGTGAGGTCCAGCACAGAAAAATAACGGGCTTGTCCTAAACTTTCAACCAGCTCGTCTACTCGGGGCATGGGATACGCGCCAAACTTGGATACTTCATTTAACTTGCGAAAGTCGTTGCAGAACCGCAACGTCCCATCCGGCTTGGGTATTAGGACTATGGGACTGGCCCACTCACTTTTCGACTCCTCAATGACCTCGAGCTTCAACATTAACTGTACTTCCTCCGCGATGGCCCGTCGCCGAGCCTCTGGTACCCGGTATGGTTTTAACCGGATCTTGGCCTGAGGCTCAGTGACGATGTCATGTTGGATGAGAGACGTGCGGCCAGGGAGGTCCGAGAACACATCCGTGTTCCGACTGACGAACTCCCTGACTTCCTGAACTTGTTTGGAAGACAGGCTGTCTGCAATTTTTACCGTGGTTACTGCTTCACAGGCCTCGAACTGTGGGGCTGGACCCTTTTCACCTAGAAGCCCTGGCCGGGGGCTGTGGTCGCCGGCTGTGTCCCTATCTTTCCACGGCTTAAGTAAATTCACGTGGTACACCTGCTCGGCTTGCGCCGCCCTGGCTGGTGTACCTTGTAATTCACTTCCCTACCTTCTCGATCACCTCATAGGGGCCCTGCCACCTAGCTAGGAATTTGCTGTCAAGGGTGGGTACCAGAACCAAAACCCGATCTCCCGGATTGAAGTCCCGCACCCGAGCCTGACGATTGTACACCCTACTCTGGGCTTGTTGCGCTGCCTCCATATGCTCCCGGACCAAGGGCAACACCCTTTCCATCCGGTCCTGCATTTGGGCGACATACTCAATGACACTTTTGTGGGGGACAGGCTGTTGTTCCCACGCTTCCTTGGCGATATCCAACAGGCCCCGAGGGTGTCTGCCATAAAGCAGTTCGAAGGGCGAGAACCCAGTAGAGGCCTGGGGCACCTCTCGCACTGCGAACATGAGATAGGGCAGAAGCAGATCCCAGTCCTTCCCATCTCTAGACACCACCCTCTTTAACATATTTTTTAGAGTTTGGTTAAACCTCTCCACAAGACCGTCTGTTTGCGGATGGTAAACGGACGTCCGTAACTGCTTTATACGCAACAATTTACACAGTTCCCTCATTACTTTGGACATAAAAGGGGTCCCTTGGTCTGTCAGAACCTCTTTGGCAGGCCCACACGGGAAAACATCTCCATTAACTCTTTGGCAATGAG
Source organism: Bufotes viridis (assembly GCA_033119425.1). Lineage (NCBI taxonomy): Eukaryota > Metazoa > Chordata > Amphibia > Anura > Bufonidae > Bufotes > Bufotes viridis. The sequence goes on along the minus strand of CM065590.1, from coordinate 331,845,445 downwards.
CTTAGCTGAGGTATGTCGCAGAGGCACCGCCTCCGGATACCGAGTGGCATAGTCGAGAACTACCAGAATGTGCTGGTGGCCCCTGGCAGACTTTGGTACAGGCCCACTAAATCCATCGCGATTCGCTCAAACGGTACTTCAATAATTGGCAGAGGTACCAGGGGACTACGGAAATGTGGCTGGGGGCTAGTTATCTGACAGGTCGGACAGGACTTACAATAATTCTCTACCTCCTTGAACACACTGGGCCAATAAAATCGCTGCAGTATGCGGTCCTGGGTTTTCTGCCACCCCAGGTGTCCCCCAAGAACATGTTGGTGGGCAAGCTCCATGACAAGCTTGCGATACGCTGTGGGCACCACCAACTGTTCAACAGGTTCGCCTCGGATTTGGTTCACCCGATACAACATATCCTGCAGAACAATAAACCGTGGGAACATTAATTCAGCCCCTGGTTTCTGGGGTTTCCCATCAATTTCCAGCACATTCTCCCAGGCCCTGGTTAGGGTTTGGTCCCGGTGTTGTGCGGTCCCAAAATTTTCCCCGGAGACATTGAGGTCTGCCAACTCAGGTCCCGGTGGCAAGTCCTCCGTGTCTCCCACCATTACACTCAGTGGGGTTGTCTCCCTCTACCGCTGGAGCAGTGGTCACCCCTACCGCCGGCCCTTCAGACTCGGGCTCCCAGGGTTCTGGCCTTCCAGCGGTATCAGGCCACTCTACTAGGGTCACCCCTGTCTCGGGTCCCTCAGATACCTTTATTGCCGGCCACAGCGCCGGAAAACCGGGAAGTCCCTCCCAAGTATTAGTTCGTGTGGGAGTTTAGTAGCGACAGCCACCTCGTGGGTCCACCTACCAGCCGCTGTGGACAAAGTCACTAGTGCAGTGGGATAGTCTTTCAGGTCTCCGTGGATGCACAGGACCTCGACTTTACGGCCAGTATACTCCGCAGGCCGTACAAGTGCAGCCCTTACCAGGGAGACTAAACTCCCGGAGTCCAGCAGAGCCACCGCCAGAGAGTCTCCCACCTCTACCTGACACAGGTGGTTATGGTCCTGCACCTCACGGGTGCCAGTTGCGCACAGCTTCCGTGCATACAGGGAGTGACGACCCCCGTAGTTCATATCCATCGGCTCATCCCGATGCGGACAGTCGGCCCTGATGTGGCCTGGCTCCTGACACCTCCAGCATACCACGGGAGGCGGACTCGCAGGGGGTATATTCCGGGCAGGCCGCTCTGTCGCCGGACGCCGGAACTGGGGCAGAGGCCTCCGGGGTTTGACTGACCCCTTCCCCGCAAGAGTCCCCTGCAGGTTTCTGGTGGCCTCGTAGCGCTCCACCAGGTCGACCATCTCCAGGGCATTGGTGGGCGATACCTGGCCGATCCAGTGCTGGAGGGGATAAGGCAGGGCCCTCCAAAAGATGTCCGCCAACAGTCGATCCAGCATGGCAGTGGGACTTAGTAGATCGGGCTGCAGCCACTTTTGCAGCCTGTGCAGCAGATCGTAGAACTGCGGCCTAGCGGGTTCAGTCGCTTTAAAGTCCCACTGGTGGACTCTTTGGGCGCGGACCAGCACGTTCACGCCCAGTCTGGCTAGGACCTCTCCTTTCACAGTGTCATAATCTGCCGCTTGGTCATCCGACAAGTCGAAAAACACCTGCTGGGGTCCGGAAGCCAGGAACGGAGCGACCACCTCAGCCCACTGGTCACGGGGTAACTTTTTCCTCACGGCGACCTTCTCAAAAACCGCCAGGTACGTCTCAACGTCGTCTGCGGGGGTCATTTTTGGGATCGCCGCACGGACCGCTTCCGGGCATCTTGGACGTGGTGGGACGCTCCTGCCGCCTGTAACGCCATCACATGTTGTAGCAGTAGTTGGTTGGTCTCCCGCTGCTGCACGTTAGCCTCTATGAGAGCCTTCACAGCAGCCTCCATGTTGCCAGAAACTCCTGCTTGCAGCTTTGCTGGCTTAATATATTCCATACACTTTAGAAAAACAAAACTTCGGCGCTCACGCCAGCCTCACTGCGCATGCCCGCATCCGACACCAAATGTGGGGAGTCGCTCTGGTAGACAGCGGTGCGGGTGCAGTTTAGAGGCAAAACCAGGAGTCCAGATTGTGCAACAAACAGTGTTTTATTCACACTTGCACACAAAATGAAAAACAGTCTCTTGGTGACAGTTCACACACAACGGAAATAACGTAGCCAAACAAAAACAGTCCAACACAGGTTCAGTCACCTGGGAGGTGTAGGTGCAGGTTCGCACCACGCTGTCGGCCCAGCCGCAGGAGAATCCAGCTTCAGGTAGCCAGGAACACAACACCTCCTTGCTGAGCTCTTTCCTCCTGGACAGAGAACTCCCAGCCCTGTTAGCAGCTCCAGGATAATCACACTCCCCAGACACAGCTGCTGGCTGCGTTTTATATCCAGCCCAAAACATGGACTGGACCGTGGGGAGCAGCCACCCACCCTACTCTTTAGCTGCTCCCAGTAAGAGCCGGCCCGGATCGGCTTTGCAGCCATGCTATTTAACAAAGTCAAACAGCACTAGCTGCTGCAGACAAAAACCCGGCTCTCACCTCACCGAGGCCAGCAACCTCGGTGACACGTACCTGCCATCACATATGACACCTTGCACCTTACCACACTACACAAAGTCGAATTTAAAAAAAAATCTGTAAAACTTATAAAAACTATATTTGGTATCACCATTATTTACTGACGTGCAGAATAAGATTATATCTTGTCATTTTTACCTCATAGTGAATGTCATAAAAACAAAGCCCAATAAACAATGGTGAATTTTTTTTTTTATATTCCACCCCACAAATTATTTTACAGTTTTGGAACCAATTATATGGAAGAGTGACCCCTTCCTCACAAATGCAGTACACATATGGCAAATGTTGAGTCTTTAAACATGATGTCAACTCAGAAGCTAAGTATGCGTCATAGACTGTGGCATCTAAGGGGTCAATTACCAGGAATGCAGCACTCCTGATAACTGAACAGCTCCTCCACAATAAGATTGCAGGAACCGTCCATTGCTATAGCAGTCTCAGGCCTTCTAATGGCTCTGAGGCCTATCATAAAAAGGCAAATATCAAGCGCTGCCTGATAGGAACATAGTAAATTCCCCATACGCTGCAATGTTAAATCATTGCATTCTATGGGAGAAACGCTCAGATGATGACATGTTATAGTCCACTAGGGGTACAAAAAGTGAAAAATTTTAGCAGTTTTTAAACATTGTAAAAAAATAAAAAAGACATACAAATTAAATTCTGCATTTTAAAAATAAAAACAAGCAATAAAAAAGAAATACCATTAATATTGCTATATCCAAAAATGTCCCTACTATTAAATATAAAAGTATTTTTCTCTTATTGGAAAAGGTGTAATAAAAAAAAAAATTGTCCTATTCACTATTTTTTGGTGACTTTTCCTCACATTTCCTAAAATCTTGAATAAAAAGTTATAGAAAAAGTTATATACACCCTCAAATGGTTTCAATAAAAACTATAGATTACATCTAAAAAAAATTAGCCCTTAAACCGCTCTCTAAACGAAAATATAAAAATTTATGGTGGTCGGACTATAATAATGCAAAGAAGTTTTTAGAAGTATTAAAACACAAGAAAAACTACATAAATGTGGCATTTCGGTAATCATACTAACCTGCAGTTTTGACAGCATAAACATGAAAACAAAAAAAAAAACTGGCAGAATTGTGTTTTTTTCTAATTCCACTCCAATTAGAATTTTGTTCCAGCTTCTCACTTCATCATATGCAAAGGTAAATAGTTCCATTAGAAAATACAACTTGTCTCAATAAAAAACAATCCCTGATATGGCTATGTGACTTGAATCTAAAAAACATTATGGCTAGAGATAAGTTATGGAAAATTCGATTCGGCTGCATTGCCGAATTTCACACAGAAATTTGCTTTGTGACGAATTACTTTGTTACGAAGCGCATTTCGTTGTATGTAGCAGGCGCATTGACTGGAAATGGTCCAGCCCCCTGTCATTGAATCCCTTAGATGCTGTGTTCATCAGTGATCATGGCATTTGAGGCTACCATTTATGCCTTTCAGGGATTATTCAGGGTAAAAAAAAAAAAAAATATATATATATATATATATATATATATATATATAGTGATGTGTGAGGAGGACTATGACATAGTGGGAATAACTGAGACATGTCTGGATGATAGCTATCACTGGGCTGTTAATATAAAAGGTTACAATCTGTTTAGAAAGGATCGTCAAAACCGGAGAGGTGGAGGGGTCTGCCTCTATGTGAAGTCCTGTCTAAATCCCGTAATTCAAGAATACATCTGTGAGGGACATAAACATGTGGAGTCACTGTGGGTAGAAATACATGGAGCAAAAAACAATAATAAATTACTAAAAGGAGTGTATTATAAACCACCAAATATACCAGAGTCCCCAGAAAATCTATTACTAAATGAGATAGACGAGGCGGCAAATCACAATGAAGTCGTTATTATGGGGGACTTCAACTACCCACAGATAGACTGGGAAACTGAAAGCTGTACATCCCAAAAAGGAAACAGGTTCTTGGCAATAGCCAAAGACAATTACCTTTCCCAACTGGTTCAGGACCCCACTAGAGGGACGGCTGTACTGGACTTAGTATTAACCAATAGACCTGATAGAACAACAGATGTGCAGGTTGGGGGACACCTAGGAAATAGTGACCATAAAGTAATAACCTTCCAATTATCCTTCAAACGAGAGTTTCTAAAGGGAGGAACAAAAATACCAAACTTCAAAAAAGCAAAATTTAGCCAACTAAGCGAGGCCATAGGCATAACTAACTGGGACAAAGTCCTCAAAAATAAAAATACAACCACAAAATGGGAGATTTCTAACAGCATTGTAACATCTAATTGCGAGAGGTACATGTGAGAGGCCATTTAGAGCTTCCTTCTTCTATTTAACCACCTAGTTGCTACAGTTGCAGTGGACTGTGGTATCCCAAGTGTTAAACAGCCAGAAACAGAGGTTGACCTTCATTGTTAAAGCAGGAGCATGGCTGTCTACAACTGCCATGATGTGCATATATATGTGCACCCAGTAAGTGCATTTCCTGATGTACCTTTTTAATCATTACATGCTATGGGGTAACCAGTAGAAGAGTCCCATTCAGGTCCATAAGCCCTTATAAGGCATATGGAAAGCGATTGGTTTCATGAGACCCCATAGTTCAAACATAAGTTTTGATGTCAGATATATATATATATATATATATATATATATATAAAGCTGAGTGTATGTATGTGTGTGTGTATGTATGTCAACTAAAGGAATCCACACCGTCGCATTTACAATCATGAAATTTGGCACACAGGTACATCAGGTGTTCGGGAAGGTTCTAGACCGGGTCTCAGCTCTCCTAAGATATTTCCCAAAAATTCCTGCAAGAGTGACGACCCTCTGGGCACCTTACTGGCTCATTTGCATATCAAATACACAGGATTTTCAGAAGCTAGAAAACATCTATTGCTGAAACAAACACACATCTAGAAATAAGGTAGAAGCATGGTGCTGTGGATGACACTGTTAAGGGAGAGGAGTGCTATGGAGGTCACAGTTAAGGGGGCAGGTAGGATGGCCTTTCAGCTCACCCTCAAAAGATGGACTTAAAAACCCCGCCCCCAGGTCCCACTAAGCCAAGCCTGAAACTGGTTAGGCCACTAATAAAGGGGCAGCCGCTTTGGAGGTCACTGTTAAAGGGGACGGTGCTGTGGATTTTACTGTTAAGGGTGAAGGCCGCTGTGGAGGTCAATGTTAAAGGAGCATGCACTGTGGAGGTCACTGTTGGGAACTGTGAAGGCCACTATCAAATGGGTAGTGGGGTACTGTGAGGTCATTGTTAAGGCAGCGGGGTACTGTGAGGTCATTGTTAAGGGAGCTGGGTACGGTGGCAGTCACTGTTAAAGTGGCAGTGGCTGTGGAGGTCTCTGTTAAAGGGGCCGGGAATGGTGGAGGTCACAGTTAAGGGGACTGTTACCTATGGTCAGTGTTAAGGGATGGCTGCTGTAGAGGTCATTGTCAAGGGGGTGGCGTGCTGTGCAACTCTCTGTTAAAGAGGCACATTTTAAAGAGGTGGGGCACTGTGGGGGGTCAGTGTTATGTGGTGGGAGGCTGTTGAGGTAACTGTTAAGGGGCGGGTGCTGTAGAAGTCATGTTATGGGAAAATACTGTCGATATCTTTTAACGACACACACAAACATTAAATGAAAGTCCTTCTGCTAGTATAATATATAAGGCTGGGTGTAATTATGTCCGCTAAAGGAATCAGCACCGTTGCATTTATAATTTCGAATTTTGGCACACAGGTACATCAGGTGTCCAGTGAAGGTTCAAATGGACATCCGTGTGTCTGTCCAGGCCCTCTGCCGGACGGAGGACAGGGAGTCTGAAAGCTGGCCTGCCCAGCCTAAAACCGGACCTCTGGCTACCCTAGGGGCAGGCTGCTCTGCAGGTCACAGTTAAGAGAACGGAGCTCTGTGGAGGTCACTGTTAAAGGGGCGTGGTGCTGTAGAGGTCACTGTTAAGAGGGTGGGGTACTGTGGCAGTCACTGTTAAAGGGGCATTCATTGTGGAGGTCTCTTTTAAGAGGGCCTGGAATACTGGAGGTCAGTTAAGGGGGCGGACCCCTGTGGAGGTCACTGTTAAGGGGGTGGGGTGCTGTGGAATTCACTGTTAAAGGGGCAGGCTGCTGTAAAGGTCAAAGTTAATGAGATGGGCTGCTGTGGAGGTCCCATTTTAAGGAGACAAGGCACTGTGGGCGGTCAGTGTTAAGGGATGGGGGGCTGTGGATGTCACTGTTATAGTGGATACTGTTGATATCTTAATGACACACACAAACGTTAAATGAAATAGATTAAATATACCCATGTGAAGCCGGGTCATTCAGCTAGTGTGTATATATATATATATATATATATATATAAACTTTATGTTCATTATTAGCATTAGAATGTACTTGTATTGCACAGGGTAACAGCGTCAGGTTCTGATTCATTTTTAAACAGATAATATGACTGGGTTTTAGGAATACTCTGAAAATCATTGGTGAAAGAGTAGTTTAGCTTCTCTAGCCAATAAATTAAAATGCTCTTTCCCAAATTAATATAAAACTTCTGAGATATATTTAAAGATTCTGAGCTAGAAATCATGTAGGTTTTGCCATATTTTATTATAAATTTGAGAGAGGAATTTTCAACTCAACTTTGGCTCAATAATTTTTAAGATAACCCCTTCTGTGTTACCAGAGACCATGTTGACAGAATACATTTTTAAAGCATGGAATAATGTTTATTCCCACATAATATGTAATAATTTTGAATATAATCTGATTTCCAGCAAGTGCCCTTTGAATATTCAATATTTTTTCACATGATTATTACAACCCTGTAGTCCACAGGTCACGTTTCATAATACAGTCAGGTCCATATATATTTGGACACTTACCCAAATTTAGTTTAGTTTTTACCTCTTTACTAAAACATTTTTCAAGTTATGGTTATATAATGGACATGGACATAAACTCCAGACTTGTAGCTTTCACTTGAGGGTATCCACATTCCATTTGGATGAAGGGTTTACAAGTTTCAGCTCATTTACCCGTTTTTAAAAGGACCAAAAGTAATTGGACATTTGACTCCAAGGCTGTTTTATGGGCAGGTGTGGGCAATTCCTTTATTGTTTCATTCTCAATTAAGCACATAAAAGGCCTGGAGTTGGTTTGAGGTGTGGTGCATTTTGCATTGCATTTTGAAGAGTTTGCTAAAAAGTAAACATGCGGGCAAAGGAACTTTTCATGCAGGTGAAACAAGCCATCCTTCATCTGCGAAAACAGAAAAAAACATCTGAGAAATTGCTACACTATTAGGAGTGGCAAAATCTACAGTTTGGTACATCCTGAGAAAGAAAGCAGGGGTGACCTCAACAATGCAAAAAAACCTGGATGCCCACGGAAGACAACAGTGGTTGCTGGTAAAAAGAAACCCCTTCACAACAGCCAACAAAGTAAAAAAGCCACTCATAAGCCTCAAGAATAAGAAGGCTAGATTGGACAAAAAAACATCTTAAAAAACCAGCACACTTCTGGAAGAACATTCTTTGGACAGATGAAACCAAGATCAACCTCTACCAGAATGATGAAAAGAAAAAAGTATGGCGAAGGCATGGTACAGCTTATGATCCAAAGCATACCACATCATCTGTAAAACACGGCGGAGGCAGTGTGATGGCTTGGGCATGCATGACTGCCAGTGGCACTGGGTCCCTAGTGTTTATTGATAATGTGACACAGGGGTTTTCAGAGACATACTGTGTGCTCAAATCCAGCCAAATGCAGCCAAACTGATTGGTCGGCGTTTCATAATTAGTGTTGAGCGCAAATTTTTGAATAGCGAATTTTAATTGCGAATATCGCAACTTTGAGAATTCGTGAATATTTCGAATATAGTGATTTATATTCGCAAAAACAAATATTCGTATATTTATTTTCACCTGAACCCATTACCTGCCTGCTTCTTGCTTGTGGGCCAATGTGAGAAGGCTGCAATATCTAGTGAGTTAGAATATTCTTCATTATATAATTTATTTATTTCTATTCAAAAAATCGGCAATGTAATATGTGCGTTAATCGAGTAAGGGCGCGTTATAGGCAACTTTCCTATTGGGTTAGTCAGACAGAAAGGCCCACAAACAGCAACTGAAAACCACTGCAGTAAAGGCCTGGCAGGGCATTAAAAATGTGGAAACACAGCGTCTGGTGAAGTCCACGTGTTCTACGCTTCAGGCAGTCCTTGCCAAGAAAGGGTTTTCAACCAAGTATTAGAAATTAAAATTTTATTTGCAATTATTTAATTTGTCCAATTGCTTTTGAGTCCCTGAAATGAAGGGATTACATAGTAACATAGTATATAAGACCGAAAAAAGACATTTGTCCATCCAGTTCGGCCTGTTTCCTACAAGTTGATCCAGAGGAAGGCAAAAAACCCCTGTGAGGCAGAAGCCAATTTTCCCCACTTAAGGGGAAAAAAATTCCTTCCCGACTCCAATCAGGCAATCAGAATAACTCCCTGGATCAACGACCCCTCTCTAGTAGCTGTAGCCTGTAATATTATTACACTCCAGAAATAAATCCAGTCCCCTCTTGAATTCCTTTATTGTACTTACCATCACCACCTCCTCAGGCAGAGAGTTCCATAGTCTCACTGCTCTTACAGTGAAGAATCCTTTTCTATGTTTGTGTACAAACCTTCTTTCCTCCAGACGCAGAGGATGTCCCCTCGTCACAGTCACAGTCCTGGGGATAAATAGATGATGGGACAGATCTCTGTACTGACCCCTGATATATTTGTACATAGTTATTAGATCTCCCTCAGTCGTCTTTTTTCTAAAGTGAATAACCCTAATTTTGATAACCTTTCAGGGTACTGTAGATCCCTCATTCCAGTTATTACTTTAGTTGCCCTCCTCTGAACCCTCTCCAGCTCTGCTATGTCTGTCTTGTTCAAAGGAGCCCAGAACTGTACACTGTACTCCATGTGTGGTCTGACTAGTGATTTGTAAAGTGGTAGGACTATGTTCTCATCACGGGCATCTATGCCCTTTGATGCAACCCATTATCTTATTGGCCTTGGCAGTAGCTGCCTGACACTGGTTTTTGCAGCTTAATTTGCTGTTTATTAAAATTCCTAGATCCCTTTCCATGTCAGTGTTACCGAGTGTTTTACCATTTAATATGTACGGGTGACTTGCATTATTCCTTCCCATGTGCATAACTTTACATTTGTCAGTGTTAAACCTCATCTGCCATTTTTCTGCCCAAGCCTGCAATCTATCCAGATCCCTCTGTAGCAGAAAACTGTCCTCTTCAGTGTTAATTACTTTACACAGTTTAGTGTCATCTGCAAAAATAGATATTTTACTGTGCAGGCCTTCTACAAGATCATTAATAAATATATTGAAGAGAATAGGGCCCAATACTGACCCCTGAGGTACCCCACTAGTTACAGTGACCCAATCTGAGTATCTACCGTTAATAACCACCCTCTGTTTTCTGTCACTCAGCCAGTTACTTACCCACATACAGACATTTTCTCCCAGTCCGAGCATCCTCATTTTATATACTAACCTTTTATGAGGTACGGTGTCAAATGCTTTGGAGAAATCCAGATATACGACATCCATTGATTCGCCGCTGTCAAGTCTAGAACTTACCTCCTCATAGAAGCTGATTAAATTTGTTTGGCATGACCGATCCCTCATGAAGCCATGCTGATATGGCGTTATTTGCTTATTTTCATTGAGATACTCCAAAATAGCATCTCTTAGAAACCCTTCAAACAGTTTACCAACAATAGATGTTAAACTTACCGGCCTATAATTTCCAGGCTCTTCCAGGATTGAGTTTAAAAATTGCTTTAGTTCCTCACATTTTTATGCAATCATTTTGATCAAGCCACTGAATTAAAGTTGAAAGTCTGAACGTCAACTGTATCTGAATTGTTTTGTTCAAAATCCATTGTGGTAATGTACAGAACAAAAATTAGAAAAATGTTGTCTCTGTACAAATATATATGGACCTAACTGTATGTCTGGGGTTCAGTATTTAGACATTCGATTTCTTTCCTTGTAAATTACAGTAGCAGCAAAATATGATCTTATAATGGTAGGTATGACTATAAGGATATCACCATCCCATCTATTTTTGCCCACACAGCAAGTGTGTGTTTATCTTGTGTGTGATATTACCTGTTAGCTACTAGCGCCGTACATGTGTGGCGCTGGAGCGATGTGTAAACATGGCGCATGCTCGCATGTGCAGCGGGCGCCATGGCCGGCAGATCTCTGCTGTTTCAAATAGCAGAGACCTGCAGCTAATTACCGTGACTGGCAATAATGCCGATCACAGTAATTAAATGCTTTAGATGCCGTGAGCAAGTGAGGACACGGCAACTAACTGCGCAAAAACCCAGAAGCCCACGCTTAAGGGCTTCCTACCGATGCCCTGTGTGGCCAAATGGGGCATCGGTACTTGCGCGGAACACTTTTAGCCTCGTTGATAAGGCTGATTGTGTTTATGCTGCAATTCTTATTTTGGCCACCAGATGGCATGCCAGGGTAAGAAATGAGCAAAATCGAGTTTAAATGGCATTTTAAAAATGCCTGGTAGACCAAAATTAAAAATTAAAAAACATATTTTATAGGCTCATATATGAGCCACAAAATCATCACAAAAAATAACAAATGTTAAAAAATAAAAAAATTATAAAATAAATATAAAAGTTTAAATCACCCACCTTTCCGTATAATAAAAAAATAAATACCTAAATAAAAATAAATATAAACATCATGGGTATCACTACGACCAAAAACACCCATACTATTAAAATAGAAAAAAAAATCCAATCCGACCAATGGCGTAACTGAAAGAAGGGTCAAAATGGCCTATTTGCCATTTTTTCATTGCTTCTCTTACCACAAAAATTTTTATAAAATGTGATCAAAAAGTCAAACACACTCCAAAATAGTATCAATAAAAGCTACAGATTGTTCCGCAAAAAATGAGTCCCTAAACAGCTCAGTAGACAGAAGTATAAAAAAAAATTATGGGGGTCAAAATATGGTGATGTAAAAAATAATGTATCAAAGTTAAAATTTATTTTTACAATATTTAGACATAAAGAACCTATACTTCTGGGGTGTAGTTTTAATTGTACTGACCAAGAGAATGAAGGTATGGGTCAGTTTTGCCGTAAATGAAACGCCGTGGGAACAAAACCCATAAAATGGTAGAGGAATAGCTTTTTTTTCCCAATTCCACCTCATTTGGAATGTTTTTACCACTTCCCACTACATGTTATGCCATAATTAATGGTGGCATTAGAAAGTACAACTTTTCCCACAAAAAATAAGCCCTCATACAGCTATGTGACCAGAAATATATAAAATTAACCTCTTTAAGACACAGGGTGTACATGTACACCCTTGTGTCCTGGTACTTAAGGACCAGGGGCGTACATGTACACTCTGTGAAGTTACGATCAGCGCTGCGCACGTGGCGGTGATCGGAACACGGTGTCTGCTAAAATAATTTAGCAGGCACCTTGGCACAATGCCAAGGGGGGTCCTGTGATGCCCCCATGTCGGCGATCGCAGCAAACCGCAGGTCAATTCAGACCTGCGGTTTGCTGCTCTTTCTGTAGTCTCTGATTCAGAGATTTAAAAAATGCCCCAAACCTATACATTTTAACCCCCCCGGCACCTCACCATGTTAGTGTTCCCCCGGGCAGTGCAGGGGTAGTGGGAATTGTGGGCGGTGCTGCTTTCCCTGGTGTTTAGTGGGTATAGCAGAGGGTCAGCACATTGCTGGCCCCCTGCTATAAACTGCTGACATCTGTGCCATACAGATGTCAGCAGTTTAACCCCTTCCATACCGTGGTCTGTACGGACCGCGATATGGAAGGAGTTAACAGGGAGGGAGCTCCCTCTCCCATCAGGGGGGCTGCTGTGCCTTTGCAGCCCCCGGACAGGATGGGATCGCAGAGGGAGGGAGCTCCCCTCCCTCCCCATCACTGCTGCTCTGTTCTGGCAGCGAGTGATGGTTACTATGGGAACAGGACGCTTTCAGAAGCATCCTGCTCTCTCCATGGTGCTGAAAGTCTAAGCAGACTTGTGCTAAAGACTATGTAAAGTAAAAAAAAGATACAGTACAGTATACTGTACTGTATTAAATAGACACCAGATGCACTGGATATACAAGAACCAAGTGGGTCTGGGTAAAAAGAAATGTAAAAAAATAAAAAATATACATATCACTGAATATAAATTAAAAAAATTAAATACACTACACATATTAGGTATCGCCGCGTCCATAAAAATCTTCTCTATAAAAATATCACATGACCTAACCCCTCACGCAAATACCGTAAAAAAAATAAAAAAATTGGTGTAAAAAAAGCAATTTTTTGTCACCTTGCATCACAAAAATTGTAATACCAAGTGATCAAAAAGGCGTATGAATCCCAAAATAGTACCAATAAAACAGTAATCTCATCCCGCAAAAAATGAGCCTTTACATAGGACAATCGCCCCAAAAAATTAAAAATATGGCTCTCAGACTATGGAGACACTAAAACATTATTTTTTTTCTAAAATGCTATTATTGTGTTAAAATAAAATAAAGTAAAAAACAGTATACACATTAGGTATCACCACATCTGTAAAAACCTGCTCTATAAAAATATCACATGATCTAACCCCTCAGGGAAATACCGTCAAAAAAAAAATAAAAACAATGTAAAAAATAAACATTTTTGTCACCTCACATCTCAAAAACTGTAATAGCAAGCGATAAAGTTATATGCACCCAAAAATAGTGCTAATCAAACCGCCATCTCATCCCGCAAAAAATGATACCCCACATAGGACAATCGCCCAAAAAATATGGCTCTCAGACTATAGAGACAATAAAGCATGATTTTTTTGTTTCAAAAATGATATTATTGTGTAAAACTTAAACAAATAGAAGAAAAGTATACATTTTAGGTATCGCCGCGTCCATAACAACATGCTCTATAAAAATAACACATGACCTACTGTGTCAAAAGTAATTTTTGTCAACTTACATTGCAAAAAGTGTAATAGCAAGTGACCAAAATGTCATATGCACCTCAAGATAGTGCCAATTAAACAGTCATCTCATCCCGCAAAAAATGAGCCCATACATAAGACAGTCACCCAAAAAAAATAAAAAAAATATGGCTTTCAGAATGTGGAGACACAAAAAAATAATTTTTTTCAAAAATGCTTTGTTATGAGAAATTGAAGCAAAAACCCCCAAAAAGTAGTCATATTTGGTATTGTTGCGTCCGTAACAACCTGCTCTATAGAAATAGCACACAATCTAACCTGTCAGATTAACTATGTAAATAACAAAAAATAAAAACGATCCCAAAACAGCTATTTTTTTGAAAATTTTCCATTTTAATTTATTTTTCCAGTAACAAAGCAAGGATTAACAGCCAAACAAAACTCACTATTTATTACCCTGATTCTGTAGTTTGCACAAGCACCCCATATGTGGTCATAAACTGTTGTATGACCAAATGGCAGGGCGTAGAAGGAAGGGAATGCCATATGGTTTTTGGAAGGCAGATTTTGCTGGACTGGTTTTTTGACACTATGTCCCATTTGAAGCCCCACTGATGCACCCCTAGAGTAGAAACTCCAAAAAAGTGACCCCATTTTTGGAAAGTACGGAATAACGTGGCAGTTTTGTTTGTACTATTTTAGGGTAAATATGAATTTTTGTTGCTCTATATTACACTCTTTTTGAGGCAAGGTAACAAAAAATAGAAATTCTGAAATTTCATCTCCATTTGCCAATAACTCTTGTGGAACACCTAAAGGGTTAACAAATTTTGTAAAATCGGTTTTGGATACCTTGAGGGGTTTAGTTTCTTAGATGGAGTCAGTTTTATGGAGTTTCTACTCTAACGGTGCATCGGGGGGCTTCAAATGGTACATAGTGTCAAAAAACCAGTCCAGCAAAATCCGCCTTCCAAAAACCATATGGCGTTCCTTTCCTTCTGCGCCATTCCGTTTGGCCATACAGCAGTTTACGACCACATATGGGGTGTTTATGCAAACTACAGATTCAGGGCAATAAATATTGAGTTTTGTTTGGCTGCTAACCCTTGCTTTGTTGCTGGAAAAAATTGATTAAAATGGAAAATTTTCCAAAAAATCGAAATTATGAAATTTTATCTCCATTTGCTATTAACTCTTGTGGAAAACCTAAAAGGTTAACAACATTTGTAAAATCAGTTTTGCATACCTTGGGGGGTGTAGTTTCTAGAATGGGGTCATTTGGGTGGTTTCTATTATGTAAGCCTCACAAAGTGACTTTAGACTTGAACTGGTCCCTAAAAAGTATTTTGAAAGTTTTTGAAAATTTCTGAAAAATTTCAAGATTTGCTTCTAAACTTCTAAGCCTTGTAACGTCCCCAAAAATGAAATGGCATTCCCAAACTGATCAATATATGAAGTAGACATATGTGGAATGTAAATAAATAACTTTTTTGGGTGGTATTACTATTTGTTAAAGAAGTAGAGAAATTGAAACTTGGAAAATTGCTAATTTTTTCAAAATTTTTTGTAAATTTGGTATTTTTTTATAAATAAAAATGAAATTTTTTGACTCAATTTTACCACTGTCATGAGGTACAATATGTGATGGAAAAACAATCTCAGAATGGCCTGGATAAGAAAAAACGTTTTAAAGTTATCACCACATAAAGTGACACTGGTCAGATTTTGAAAAAATGGCCTGGTCCTTAAGGGGAAATAGGGCCGTGTCCTTAAGGGGTTAATGCTCACGGAAAATAGGATAGAAAAATGAAAACGTAAAAACAAAAAAACTTCCGGTATCCTAAGGGTTAAGATTAAAGGGGTTGTCTGGGTTCAGAGATGAACTGGACATATCCCCTTCTTCACCCAGCCAGCCCCTAGGCCAGGTTAGGGCAGCGCTAAAGCCCACCCTTTAATGCTGCTTGATATCACCGGGAACACTGCTAGGCGGAAGCCTCTGCCTAGCATTCCCATGGTGAGACCCAGTACATAACCAGATCGGCTAAAAAAGCCTTTGTCCTGTGCGATTCAGTGCCGGGCAAAATAGAGTATTGGAGCATGAAATGCTCCGATGCTCCACTCAGAGGGAAGAAGGGGTCAAGAAGGGGATACATCCAGTGACTTTAGATTCAGGGACTTTTGTAAGTAATTACATTAAGTCAGTTGTATATTTTCTCTTTCTCTTGTGTCATACCCATTAGCAAGAATGTGCCCCATAATTGACAATGCAGTCCAGTTTCCATCTTGTGACATATATGCAGTCCTGGAACAGCCATCTGAGGTTGCATATTTTTACAGTAGAAGATGTTTCATCCGAAGTTGATTCGCTCATCCCTAATTGAGATACCTTGGCAATATGGAAAAAGAGTTTGCTGCTCACTGATCTGACACTCTATGTCTATGTGTATCTATGTATTTCACACGAGTGAGTTTTCTGCATGGGTGCAATGCATGACGTGAATGCATAGCACCCGCACTAAATTCTGACCCATCCATTTTAATGGGACTGTGTACATAAGCTTTTTTTTCATGCATAAGTTCTGCGTTGCGTGAAAAACGCAGCATGCTCTATATTCTGCGTTTTTCACGCAGCCCTGGCACCATAGAAGTGAATGGGTCTTCAGTGAAAAACGCATTGCATCCGCAAGCAGGTGCGAATGCAATGCGCTTTTCACTGATGATTGCTAAGAGATGTTGTTTGCAAACCTTCAGTTTTTTATCACGCGTGTGAAAAATGCATCAAAACTAGTGTTGAGCGAACAGTTCGAGAATCGTTCGGGTCCGTACCGAATTTTGGGGTGTCCGTGACACGGACCCGAACCCGGACATTTTCAAAAAAGTTCGGGTTCAGGTCCGGTGTTCGTCGATTACTTCCCGCTTTCTGAAGGGCTGCACAGCAGCCAATCAGCTAGCGTTTTACTTCTTGCCCTAAGAGCCCATCACAGCCATGCCTACTAATGGCATGGCTGTGATTGGCCAAGTGCAGCATGTGACCCAGCCTCTATTTAAGCTGGAGTCACGTAGCGCCGCACGTCACACTGCTCTGATTAGTGTACGGAGAGGACGCAGCTTCTGTGAGGGCGAGATAGGCAGGGATAAAGAAGTGAATGATCTACATTTCTACACCTGTGCATCAGAACAACTCAGCTGAGCTGTTCACTGAAAGTCACTATTTTGTTGAGACTGGCCAGAGCGATTTTTACTGGCACATGTAACTGGGCTGACCGGCTGTGGCCATTTTGGGACTTGTGGTGCAGCAGCACAAGCTGCCACAGAGTCTAAACCAAAGCTCCAAAGAAGTGAAAAATCTACACCTGTGAATCAGAACAACAGCGATTCAGCTGCTCAGTCAAAGTCAATTTTTTTTTCTGGCTGGGCAGACCGTTTTCTGGCACATGTTACTGGGCTGATAGGCGGCGGCCATTTTGGGACTTGTGGTGCTACAGCAAAAGCTGCCACAACGTCCATTAATCTCATGTAATAGTCGATTTTTTCATAGATATACTACATCAGGGGTTTGGCTGTGCTTGTGTCACCCATACTAACTGCAAAGATATTTAATATATCAGTGGTGAAACTGAAAGTAACCCACTTGGATAGCAAATCCCATGAATGTGCTGTTCCAGCTAGGCTAGCCAGTGCCACTACAGCCAAGTCCAATACTGTCAGCCAGAAATATTTTTTTTTTTTATGTGCCAGAAATATAAATTAAAAAAAGCTTTCACCGTAATAATAAAATTATTCTGGTGTTAGACCAGAAGAACCACTCCTGTTGTAATTAATACTGTAAAAAGGCTTAGGCAATATTTCTCCCAGTGTGGGAAATTTATCTAGCAAAACTAGCATTTTAAAAATTCCGGTGTTCTGAAATACCAGCAGTCCTCTTGTAATTAAAACCGCAAAAAGGCATTATATCGTCCAGTGTTGTAATTTAGGTGAAAAAAAGGCCAATTTAATCAATATGGTGTTAGTTACACCAGAAACAGTAGGCCTCACGTTTTTACTCCTGTAAAAAGTAATTAATACAGGAAAAAGGCATTACATTATCCAGTGTTGTAATTTTGGTGAAAAAAAGGCCAATTTAATCAATCTGGTGTTAGTTACACCAGAAACAGTAGGCAGCACGTTTTTACTCCTGTAAAAAGGAATTAATACCTGAAAAAGGCATTACATTGTCCAGTGTTGTAATTTTGGTGAAAAAAAGGCCAATTTAATCAATCTGGTGTTAGGTACACCAGAAACAGTAGGCCTCACGTTTTACTCCTATAAAAGGAATTAATACCGGAAAAAGGCATTACATTGTCCAGTGTTGTAATTTTGGTGAAAAAAAGGC
Organism: Bufotes viridis; assembly: GCA_033119425.1. Lineage (NCBI taxonomy): Eukaryota > Metazoa > Chordata > Amphibia > Anura > Bufonidae > Bufotes > Bufotes viridis. The sequence goes on along the minus strand of CM065590.1, from coordinate 331,827,427 downwards.
CAATTTAATCAATCTGGTGTTAGTTACACCAGAAACAGTAGGCCTCACGTTTTTACTCCTGTAAAAGGAATTATATCTCCCGTGTGGGAATCTATGTACCAAAACTAGCATATTAAAAATTCTGGTGTCCAATTTGCAGCAGTTTTCTTGTAATTAATACCGGAAAAAGGAATTATATCTTCCAGTGTGGGAATTTTGGGGCTAAAAATAATATATTTTATTGTGGTGCGAGTTCAATCGCAACAATGAGGAAACATTCTATTAAGGGACGAGGACGCGGTCGTGGTGGTGTCCGTGGAGCCTCTGTTGCTGGCAGAGGACGTGGCCGTTCGGCCTCAGGCGCACAAAGTAGTGAACCAACTCCCTCAAGTAGCCGGCAGAATTTACAGCGATATTTGGTGGGGCCCAATGCCGTTATGAGGATGGTAAGGCCTGAGCAGGTACAGGCATTAGTCGATTGAGTGGCCGACAGTGCTTCCAGCACGTTCACCACATTGTCTTCCGCCCAGTCTTCTGCGGAAAGCGCACAGGTGGCACCTGAAAACCAAGCCCATCAGTCTGTCACATCACCCCCATGCATATCAGGGAAACTGGCTGAGCCTAAAGTTATGCAGCAGTCTCTTATTCTGTTTGAAGACTCTGCTCCCACGGTTTTCTAGGGGCGTCCACCTAGCCCTTCCCCAGCGGTGGAAGACATTCCATGCACTGACGCACAACCACTTATGTATCCAGATGATGAGGACATGGGAATACCACCACAGCAGAGTGACCGAGTCTCTGATGATGACGAAACACTGGTGCCCACTGCCGCGTCTTATTGCAGTGTGCAGACTGAACAGGAGGAGGTCAGGGAGGAAGACTGGGTGGAAGAAGATGCAGAGGACGATGAGGTCTTAGACCCCACATGGATTGAAGGTCGTGCCGCTGACTTAAATAGTTCAGAGGAAGAGACAGTGGTGAGACTGAGACAACAGCGAAGCCAAAGAGGGAGCAGGGGGCAAAAGCAGAACAGCCGCCGTCCAGAGAGTTCGCCTGCTATTGGCCAGCGCCAACAGGGACCCAGCACCCCAAAGGCATCTTCAAGGAGTTCCCTGGCATGGCACTTCTTCAAACAATGTGCTGACGACAAGACCAGAGTGGTTTGCACGCTGTGCCATCAGACCATGAGGTGAGGCATTAACGTTCTTAACCTGAGCACCACCTGCATGATCAGGCATCTACATGCAAAGCATGAACTGCAGTGGAGTACACACCTTAAAAACAAGGAACCCGCTCAGGCTCCCCCTGCTCCCTCTACCGCTGCTGCCTCGGCTTCCGCCTCGAGAGGAATGTTGCCACCTGCCGAGCAGCAAACAGAGGATGTGCCACCGACACCACCACCACCACCACCGTCACCTAGCGTCTCCACTATTTCACACAGCAGCGTTCAGCTCTCCATCTCTCAAACCTTTCAGAGGAAGCGCAAATTTCCACCTAGTCACCCTCGAGCCCTTGGCCTGAATGCCAGCATTTCTAAACTACAGGCCTTTGAAATGCTGTCATTCCGGTTGGTGGACACAGACAGCTTCAAACAGCTGATGGCCATGGCTGTCCCCCAGTATGTGGTTCCCAGCCACCACTACTTCTCCAAGACAGCCGTGCCTTCCCTGCACATGCAAGTGTCCGATAAAATCAAGAGTGCACTGCGCAACGCCATTTGTGGCAAGGTCCACCTAACCACAGATACGTGGACCAGTAAGCACGGCCAGGGAGGCTATATCTCCCTAACTGCACACTGGGTAAATGTAGTGGCGGCTGGGCCCCAGGCGGAGAGTTCCTTGGCGCACGTCCTTCTGCCGCCAAGGATCACAGGGCATCATTCTTTGCCTCCTGTAGCCTCCTCCTCCTACTCGGCTTCCTCCTCCTCCTCCTCTGCTTCCACCAGCTCATCCAGTCAGCCACACACCTTCACCACCAACTTCAGCACATTCTGAAACTCATATGTTTGGGGGACAGGCCCCACACCGCACAGGAGTTGTGGCGGGGTATTGAATAACAGACCGACCAGTGGTTGCTGCCGGTGGGCCTCAAGCCCGGCCTGGTGGTGTGCGATAATGGGCGAAATCTCGTGGCAGCTCTGGGACTAGCCGGTTTGACGCACATCCCTTGCCTGGCGCATGTGCTGAATTTGGTGGTGCAAAAGTTCATTCACAACTACCCAGACATGTCAGAGCTGCTGCATAAAGTGCAGGCCGTCTGTGCGCGCTTCCTGCGTTCACATCCAGCGGAACTTCGGCCTTCCCGCTCACCGCCTAATATGCGACGTGCCCACCCGGTGGAACTCCACCTTGCACATGCTGGAGAGACTGTGCGAGCAGCAGCAGGCCATAGTGGAGTTTCAGCTGCAGCACGCATGGGTCAGTCGCACTGCGGAACAGCACCACTTCACCACCAATGATTGGGCCTCCATGCGAGACCTGTGGCCCTGTTGCGCTGTTTAGAGTACGCCACCAACATGGCCAGTGGCGATGCCACTGTTATCAGCGTGACAATACCAATTCTATGTCTCCTAGAGAAAACGCTTAGGGCAATGATGGAAGAGGAGGTGGCCCAGGAGGAGGAGGAGGATGAGGGTTCATTTTTAGCACTTTCAGGCCAGTCTGTTAGAAGTGGCTCAGAGGGAGGTTTTTTGCAACAGAAGAGGGCAGGTACAAATGTGGCCAGCCAGGGACCACTACTGGAGGATGAGGAGGATGAGGAGGAGGTGGAGGAGGATGAGGATGAAGCAGGTTCACAGCGGGGTGGCACCCAGCACAGCGCAGGCACATCCCTGGTGCGTGGCTGGGGGGATACAGAGGATGATGACGATACGCCTCCCACAGAGGACAGCTTGTCCTTACCTCTGGGGAGCCTGGCACACATGAGCGATTACATGCTGCAGTGTATCGCGCAACGACAGGAGAGTTTACCACATTTTAACGTGTGCTGACTACTGGGTGGCCACCCTGCTGGATCCACGGTACAAAGACAATGTGCCCACTTTACTTCCTGCACTGGAGCGTGATAGGAAGATGCGCGAGAACAAGCGCACGCTGGTAGATGCGCTCCTGAGAGCATTCCCAACTGTCACAGGGGAACAGGTGGAAGGCCAAGGCCAAGGCAAAGTAGGAGCTAGAGGTCGCCCACGCAGCAGTGTCACGGCCAGCTCCTCTGAGGGCAGGGTTAGCATGGCAGAAATGTGGAAAAGTTTTGTCTCCACGCCACAGCTAACTGCCCCACCACCTGATACGGAACGTGTTAGCAGGAGGCAACATTTCACTAACATGGTTGAACAGTACGTCTGCACACAACTCCACGTACTGACGGATGGTTCGGCCCCATTCAACTTCTGGGTTTCCAAATTGTCCACGTGGCCAGAATTAGCATGTTATGCCTTGGAGGTGCTGTCCTGCCCGGCGGCCAGCGTTTTATCTGAACGTGTATTCAGCACGGCAGGGGGCGTCATTACTGACAAACGCAGCCGCCTGTCCGCAGCCAACGTGGACAAGCTGACGTTTATAAAAATGAACCAGGCATGGATCCCACAAGACCTGACCCTCCCTTGTGCAGAGTAGTCCTTAATAACTGCCTTAAACCATGTTGTCTTGTACTCCTGGCCACTTCTTTATTGAAAAATCACTTTTTGAAATTAAGTAGGATCTTGGGGTGCAACCCAGAGTTGAATGAACCATCCCTCTGTCTGGGTGCCGGGGCCAAAGTACATGAAAGTGTCCTTCTCCTGTGCTGGGTGATATGAATGTTATACTTGTGCTGTCTGACATGTCTCCTTTGTGTGGGTGCAGGGGACCAAAGTCACTGAAAGCGGCCTTCTCCTGTGGTGGGTGATCGAAATGCCTGATTCTCTGCTGTGGGACCTCTCTCCTCTTTCTGGGTGCAGTGGTCAAAGAAACAAAAGGTGGCCTACTCCTGTGGTGGTTGACATGATGCCTGATCATCTGCTGTGGGACCTCTCTCCTCCGAGTGGCTGCAGGGGTCAAGGTCTATAAATGTGCCCTTCTCCTGTGGTGGTTGATGTAAAACTGATGCTTGTGCTATCTGACCTGTCTCCTCTGTGTCGATGCTAAGGCCTAAGTCACTGAAAGCGGCCTTCTCCTGTGCTGGCTGATATAAATGCCTGAATCTCTGCTGTGGGACCTCTCTCCTCCGTGTGGCTGCAGGGGTCAAAGTATCTAAAAGTGCCCTTCTCCTGTGGTGGTTGATGTAAAACTGATGCTTGTGCTATCTGACCTGTCTCCTCTGTGTCGGTGCTAAGGCCTAAGTCACTGAAAGCGGTCTTCTCCTGTGCTGGCTGATATAAATGCCTGAATCTCTGCTGTGGGACCTCTCTCCTCTGTGTGGCTGCAGGGGTCAAAGTCTCTAAAAGTGCCCTTCTCCTGTGGTGGTTGATGTAAAACTGATGCTTGTGCTATCTGACCTGTCTCCTCTGTCTCGTTGCTAAGGCCTAACTCACTTAAAGTGGCCTTGTCATGTTCTGGGTGATATAAATGTGATACAAGTGCCATCTGACATGGTTGAAGCTATCAAATTAACTACAGGTGGCCGACTCCTGTAGTGGGTGATCAGTAAAACTGATGCTTGTGCTATCTGACCTGTCTCCTCTGTCTCATTGCTAAGGCCTAACTCACTGAAAGTGGCCTTGTCATGTGCTGGGTGATATAAATGTTATACTTGTGCCATCTGACATGGTTGCTGGGGTCCCATTAAATGATGGCCTACTCCTGTGGTGGGTGATCTAAATGCCTGATTCTCTGCTGTGAAACCTCTCTCCTCCAACTGGGTGCAGGGGTCAAAGTCTCTCAAAGTCGCCTTCTCCTGTGCTGGGTGATGTAAAACTGATGCTTGTGCCATCTGACATGGTTGCCGGGGTCCCATTAAATGATGGCCTACTCCTGTGGTGGGTGATCTAAATGCCTGATTCTCTGCTGTGAAAACCTCTCTCCTCCGTCTGGGTGCAGGGGTCAAAGTCTCTAAAAGTGGCCTTCTCTTGTGCTGGGTGATGTAAAACTGATGCTTGTACCATCTGACATGGTTGCCGGGGTCCCATTAAATGATGGCCTACTCCTGTGGTGGGTGATCTAAATGCCTGATTCTCTGCTGTGAAAACCTCTCTCCTCCGTCTGGGTGCAGGGGTCAAAGTCTCTAAAAGTGGCCTTCTCTTGTGCTGGGTGATGTAAAACTGATGCTTGTACCATCTGACATGGTTGCCGGGGTCCCATTAAATGATGGCCTACTCCTGTGGTGGGTGATCTAAATGCCTGATTCTCTGCTGTGAAAACCTCTCTCCTCCGTCTGGGTGCAGGGTCAAAGTCTCTAAAAGTGCCCTTCTCTTGTGCTGGGTGATGTAAAACTGATGCTTGTACCATCTGACATGGGTGCAGGGGTCAAATTAACTAAATGGTGGCCTACTCCTGTGGTGGGTGATATGAGGCCTTAATATGTGCTGTGAAAACCTCTCTCCTCCGTTTGGGTGCAGGGGTCAAAGTCTCTAAAAGTGGCCTTCTCTTGTGCTGGCTGATGTAAAACTGATGCTTGTGCCATCTGACATGGTTGCCGGGGTCCCATTAAATGATGGCCTACTCCTGTGGTGGGTGATCTAAATGTCTGATTCTCTGCTGCGAAATCCTCTCTCCTCCGTCTGGGTGCAGGGGTCAAAGTCTCTAAAAGTGGCCTTCTCTTGTGCTGGGTGATGTAAAACTGATGCTTGTGCCATCTGACATGGTTGCCGGGGTCCCAATAAATGGTGGCCTACTCCTGTGGTGGGTGATCTAAATGCCTGATTCTCTGCTGTGAAAACCTCTCTCCTTCGTCTGGGTGCAGGGGTCAAAGTCTCTAAAAGTGGCCTTCTCTTGTGCTGGGTGATGTAAAACTGATGCTTGTACCATCTGACATGGGTGCAGGGGTCAAATTAACTAAATGGTGGCCTACTCCTGTGGTGGGTGATATGAAGCCTTAATATGTGCTGTGAAAACCTCTCTCCTCCGTTTGGGTGCAGGGGTCAAAGTCTCTAAAAGTGGCCTTCTCTTGTGCTGGCTGATGTAAAACTGATGCTTGTGCCATCTGACATGGTTGCCGGGGTCCCATTAAATGATGGCCTACTCCTGTGGTGGGTGATCTAAATGTCTGATTCTCTGCTGCGAAATCCTCTCTCCTCCGTCTGGGTGCAGGGGTCAAAGTCTCTAAAAGTGGCCTTCTCTTGTGCTGGGTGATGTAAAACTGATGCTTGTGCCATCTGACATGGTTGCCGGGGTCCCAATAAATGGTGGCCTACTCCTGTGGTGGGTGATCTAAATGCCTGATTCTCTGCTGTGAAAACTTCTCTCCTTCGTCTGGGTGCAGGGGTCAAAGTCTCTAAAAGTGGCCTTCTCTTGTGCTGGGTGATGTAAAACTGATGCTTGTACCATCTGACATGGTTGCCGGGGTCCCATTAAATCAGGCATCCTCAAACTGCGGCCCTCCAGATGTTGCAAAACTACAACTCCCAGCATGCTCGAACAGCCTACAGATATCAGCCTACAGCAGGGAATTGTGGGAGTTGTAGTTTTACAACAGCTGGAGGGCCGCAGTTTGAGGATGCCTGCATTAAATGATGGCCTACTCCTGTGGTGGGTGATCTAAATGCCTGATTCTCTGCTGTGAAAACCTCTCTCCTCCGTCTGGGTGCAGGGGTCAAAGTCTCTAAAAGTGCCCTTCTCTTGTGCTGGGTGATGTAAAACTGATGCTTGTACCATCTGACATGGGTGCAGGGGTCAAATTAACTAAATGGTGGCCTACTCCTGTGGTGGGTGATATGAGGCCTTAATATGTGCTGTGAAAACCTCTCTCCTCCGTTTGGGTGCAGGGGTCAAAGTCTCTAAAAGTGGCCTTCTCTTGTGCTGGCTGATGTAAAACTGATGCTTGTGCCATCTGACATGGTTGCCGGGGTCCCATTAAATGATGGCCTACTCCTGTGGTGGGTGATCTAAATGTCTGATTCTCTGCTGCGAAATCCTCTCTCCTCCGTCTGGGTGCAGGGGTCAAAGTCTCTAAAAGTGGCCTTCTCTTGTGCTGGGTGATGTAAAACTGATGCTTGTGCCATCTGACATGGTTGCCGGGGTCCCAATAAATGGTGGCCTACTCCTGTGGTGGGTGATCTAAATGCCTGATTCTCTGCTGTGAAAACCTCTCTCCTTCGTCTGGGTGCAGGGGTCAAAGTCTCTAAAAGTGGCCTTCTCTTGTGCTGGGTGATGTAAAACTGATGCTTGTACCATCTGACATGGTTGCCGGGGTCCCATTAAATGATGGCCTACTCCTGTGGTGGGTGATCTAAATGCCTGATTCTCTGCTGTGAAAACCTCTCTCCTCCGTCTGGGTGCAGGGGTCAAAGTCTCTAAAAGTGGCCTTTTCTTGTGCTGGGTGATGTAAAACTGATGCTTGTACCATCTGACATGGGTGCAGGGGTCAAATTAACTAAATGGTGGCCTACTCCTGTGGTGGGTGATATGAGGCGTTAATATGTGCTGTGAAAACCTCTCTCCTTCGTCTGGGTGCAGGGGTCAAAGTCTCTAAAAGTAGCCTTCTCTTGTGCTGGGTGATGTAAAACTGATGCTTGTGCCATCTGACATGGTTGCCGGGGTCCCATTAAATGATGGCCTACTCCTGCGGTGGGTGATCTAAATGCCTGATTCTCTGCTGTGAAAACCTCTCTCCTCCGTCTGGGTGCAGGGGTCAAAGTCTCTAAAAGTGGCCTTCTCTTGTGCTGGGTGATGTAAAACTGATGCTTGTGCCATCTGTCATGGGTGCAGGGGTCAAATTAACTAAATGGTGGCCTACTCCTGTGGTGGGTGATATGAGGCATTAATATGTGCTGTGAAAACCTCTCTCCTTCGTCTGGGTGCAGGGGTCAAAGTCTCTAAAAGTGGCCTTCTCTTGTGCTGGGTGATGTAAAACTGATGCTTGTGCCATCTGACATGGTTGCCGGGGTCTCATTAAATGATGGCCTACTCCTGTGGTGGGTGATCTAAATGCCTGATTCTCTGCTGTGAAAACCTCTCTCCTCCGTCTGGGTGCAGGGGTCAAAGTCTCTAAAAGTGGCCTTCTCTTGTGCTGGGTGATGTAAAACTGATGCTTGTGCCATCTGACATGGTTGCCGGGGTCCCATTAAATGATGGCCTACTCCTGTGGTGGGTGATCTAAATGCCTGATTCTCTGCTGTGAAAACCTCTCCTCCGTCTGGGTGCAGGGGTCAAAGTCTCTAAAAGTGGCCTTCTCTTGTGCTGGGTGATGCAAAACTGATGCTTGTACCATCTGACATGGGTGCAGGGGTCAAATTAACTAAATGGTGTCCTACTCCTGTGGTGGGTGATATGATGCCTGAATATGTGCTGTGGGGCCTCTCTCCTCTTTCTGGGTGCAGGGGTCAAAGTAACTAAAAGTGGCCTTCTCCTGTGCTGGATGGTATAAATGTAATGCTTGTGCTATCTGACATGTCTCCTCTGTCTGGGTGCTAAGGCCTAAGTCACTGAAAGTGGCCTTCTCCTGTGGTGGTTGATATGATGCCAGATTCTCTGCTGTGGGACCTCTCTCCTTTGTCTGGATGCTGTGGTCCAAATAATAGTAAGCGACCTTCTCCATTGGTGGGTGATTTGAAGCCTGATTCTGTGCTATGGGACCTAACTCCAATTAATATTGGATAACTTTTATTTATTTTATGTTAAGTCATCATTTCCCTATCTACACTTGTTTGCAGGGGATTTACCTACATTTTGCTGCCTTTTGCAGCCCTCTAGCCCTTTCCGGGAGTCTTTTACAGCCTTTTTAGTGCCCAAAAGTTCGGGTCCCCATTGACTTCTATGGGGTTCGGGTTCGGGATGAAGTTCGGGTTGAGTTCGGATCACGAACCCGGACATTTTCCGGAAGTTCGGCCGAACCTCTCGAACCCGAACATCCAGGTGTTCGCTCAACTCTAATCAAAACGCATTGCACCCGCACGGAAAAAAATGAACAACTGAACGTGATCATATACAAAGCTGAAGTAACTTGCTTGCAAAATGGTGCGAGTTTCACTGAACGTACCCTGAACACATCCAGAGCCAATCCGTCATGCTTGTGTGAAAGGGGCCTATGAGGTAGATGCGGCGAAGGGTGGTAGCATGGAGGATCAGATTAGTGAGGTAGGTAGCTAGATAACATTAGAAATTAGAGTAGGGAGAAGAGTGCCAGGGCGGCTAGCCCTGATCTGACATACCCCAACAAGGTTGTAAGGTTGTCAGATGAGGAGGATGTCAGTTCAGGGATGGCACTGCTGCAGCAAGACACTTCCTCTTCCAGGCAGGGGAAGGAGAGCAGGGCAGGCCAGAAAGATGCTGGTAAAGAGAAACTTAACTATTAGGGGTACAGATAGGGCAATCTGTCACAAAGACAGGGATTGTTGAACAATGTCTTACTTTCCTGGTGCTCGAGTTTGACATATCAAGGATCGGATTGATAGATTACTGGGAGGAGCTGGCGAAGACCCAGTGGTCATGGTGAACATTGGAACCAGTGACAAAATAAAAAATGATTTCAGGGAGTTAGGTCACCAGTTTAGGGCAAGGACCTCAAAGGTAGTATTTTCTGAAATTCTACCGATACTACAAGCCACACCAGAAAGGCAGCGGGAGATTAGGAAGATAAACAAGTGGCTCAAGAACTGGTATATTTAGGTTCTTGGAGAACTGGGTTGACTTGTGTGTTGGCTACAGGCTCAATTGCAGGGATGGGCTGCACCTCTATAGGGAATATGCTGTTGTGTTAGGGAGAAGATAGATAGAAGGAAGAGGAGTGTTAAAACTAGGGATTGGGGGGTAATTACATTATAGGTGGGGTAGATGTAACCTAGGGCAAGGTAATAGAACTAGAGGAGGAATGGAGGGAGAGATTAGATAAGGAAAGGTATAGGGTAAAATATACAAAAACCTCTTAGGCTGAGTTCACGCTTCAGTTATTTGATCAGTTATTGTGAAGCAAAATCATTAGTGAAGCCTTCTCAGAGATCTGGAATGGAATGATACGCACCTGTTCTGTGTTTTTGACCTGAATCTTATTTTGGTTCACAATAACTTATGGAAATAACTGATCAAATAACTGAAGGACTCAGTCTTAATTGTATGTACCCCATACTAATGCCTAAAGCCTGACTAAGAAAACTGTTGAATTGGAAGTAATTAATTTAATTTAAAGCAGGACTATGACATTGTGGAAATAACTGAAACATAGCTGGATGATAGCTATGACTGGACGGCTAACTTATAGGTTACAGTATGTTTATAAAGTATAGTGAAAACCGTAGAGGGGGAGTGGTTTGCCTTTATGTAAAGTTCTATCCAAAGCCCACACTATGGAAAGATATAAGTGAGGAAAATTAACATGTGGAGTCAGTGTGGGTAGAAATAAATGGAGATAAAATTAATAATAAAATACTGATACAGGTTTGTTATAAGCCATCTAATATACCAGAGTCCACAGAAAATCTATTACTAAAGGAAATAAATGAGGCGGCAAATCATAATGAGGTAGTTATTATGGGGAACTTCAGCTACTCAGATATAAACTGTGGAACTGAAACCTGTAGATCTCAGGTTCTTGGCAATAATAAAACACAATTACCTTTCCCAACTGGTTCAGGACTTGACTAGAGGGAAAGCCATACTGGACTTAGTACTAACCAATAGACCTGACAAAGCAACAATTGTGCAGGTTGGGGGACGCATGGGAAATAGTGACCATAAAATAATAACCAAAAGAGTGTTTCTTCGGGAAGGCACAAAAAAGGCAAACTTCTAAAAAGCACAATTTGACCAGCAAACAGAGGCCATTAGCCTCACTGATTGGGACAAGGTCCTAGAGATTAGGAATACAGCCAGAAAATGGAATATTTTTAAAGGCATTCTAAACTCTAAATGTGAGAGGTACACACATTATGGGAATAAAAGGATCAGAAAAAAACTGAAAAAAATACCTGTGTAGACAAATAGAAATGTAAAGTGGGCAATAAATGGCAAAAAGAAAGCATTTAAACTACAGTACTAAAACAGGAATGTAGTGAAGAAGTGCTAAAAAACCTACGAGAAGAAAAATGCGATATATAAAAGACAGATAAAGACAGCCAAGCTGGAGACCGAGAGGCTCATTGCCAAAGAGAGTAAAACTAACCCTAAAATGCTCTTCAGTAATAGAAATGTTAAAAATAGAGATGAATGAAGTTTTTAAAAATTTGATTCTGCCGATTTGCTGAACTTCAACAAGAAATTCTCTTTGTTACAAATGAATTCATCACAAATAAGTTGCTATAAGTCAGGTATACCTGTACATCATGGTAGCTGAGGGAATGTATGGAATGGGCTTCTGCAGTGAACCCAATCCATATGTGGTGAGTGCATACAGCAAACACCCAGCCACATCAACTGGGAATCGCGATTCTGCCAAACTCTGTCATTTAAACCCTCAGATGCAGTGCTCAACACCGAATGTGGCACCTGTGAGGTAAGGCAGAGGGATGCAGCTCGCTCTGCCTTCCGATCTGAGCCCCCATAGTGAGGGGCTCTGATTGGTTACCATGGCAGCTTGAATACTTTAGAAGTTTCCCATGGCTGCCATGGTAAACTCCCTGCTGCACTGTGCATGAGGCAAGGAGCATGTCAAAATGCTTTTCACCCTAATAGATGTGTATTAGGGTGAATAATACAATAGATCAAAAGATACCAGGTTCTAGCTCCTTAATGGGGTTAACAATTGTCACTGTAAAAGTAAAGAAAAATAAAGAAAAATATTAAACGTTTAACCTTTCCCGACCAGCGCCATAATAGTGCGACACAGCTATGGCATTCTGATTGGGCGGGTGCAGGAGGCGAGCCTGCCCTATCAGCAGCAGGGGTCCAGCTGTTCCTGTTAGCCGTGTTCCTGCTCTATGCGCCAGCATTGGTGAAAACACAGATGCCAAGTGAGAAAAAAACCAGCACTGCCATATTCTAAACTGGTCACTTTATTGGAAGAAAAAACACTTAAGCAATAAAAAAATAACCTTCTTGACGTGTTTTGCGCACCCAGGCCATTTGTCAAAAGAATGGCATGATCATGAAAAACTGGAGTTAATATACATGTATAGAAAATAGATTTACCTGTCAAGAGAAGACACGTCATCAATAGGTGAGAGTAAGGCCTCTTGCACACGAACGTTGTGTGCCCTTGGCCGTATTGCGGGCCATATACTGCGCATTCACTTGAATGGATCCGCAATCGCGGAGATGCAGAACAGAAGCAATATGGAGTTTTTCTTTCCATGCCTCCACACCGCAAAAAAATAGAACTTCGGTGCGAACGGATCACAGATCCAATAAAGTTGAATGGGTCTCGATCCAGCCCGGCCGCTGCACGGACGTTGCCCGTGCATTGGGGACCGCAAATTGTGTTTCTCAATGCATGGACTAGTTCATGTGCATGAGGCCTAATCTTTGTGTTGAATTAGCTCCAGGCATCTGTGGATGAAATATGCTTCAACAATTCATCAGCACAAATGAATAGAACATTGTTCAGACACACACAGGATGCATTATCAACACTATTAAAAAGACTATAAATTAAAATGGTAAATTAATATATGTATAATTTGGGCTACATGACATGCAACCGTCTACCTGCCTACCTAACAAAACTAGGTGGCTTGAGTTGTGCCTTAACCGCTGTGTAGGAGGAATGCCTGAAGGGGGGCATCACCTGCAAGGTGTTTACAAAAAAGAAAGGCGGGTTGGGAGGTTACTCAGCACCGTCAACACACCCACAAATTCAGGCCAATAAACCAGCCTTCTAACTTGTGTTCAGGGCTACATGACACGTAACCGTCTACCTACCTAACTAAACTAAGCGGCTTTAGTTGTGCCATAACTGCTGCGTAGGAGGAATGCCTGAAGGGGGCCAAAAACCAACAACTAAATGATACACGATAGTATGTAGCAACAACACTAACATGACCAACCTCTGGAATGCAATAACGTCTCTCAACTAGGCTGAGGTATGAACCTATAGAACATGCAGAGCGCCTAACTTTCGTTCCCAGAGGCAGCACATGCTGCACCTGACCGGAAGGAAAGGCCCGATAGCTGTCGGTTTCAACCCTAAAATTGGACACCGGCATATGGGCATGCCGCATAACTGAGAGGTGGCGAGTGGTGCCTTGAGGACCGCAACGGAGTACTCTCAAGGTCTTGGTCTGTTACTGCTGCCAGTAATTGCTGAAAGACACGAAGCCAGGCACCCAGAATGGAATGTCGGAAAGAGAATGACCAACAACACTAACATGACCAACCTCTGGAACACAAGAACGTCACTCTCGACTAGATTGAGGTGTGAAACTAATGAACATGCAGAGCGCCACTGACTTAGCTTCCGAATAATATGGGCCAGAACTTTCGTACCTAAAAGCAGCATATGCCGCACCTCACCTGAAGGAAAGGCCCTAAATTGGACACCGGCATACGGACATACCGCACGACTGAGAGGTGGTGAGTAGTGATGAGCGCAAAGACCCACATTCGACCTCGCGACATCCGACGGACAACCCACATTACATACGTCACACATTCGCGATTTAGCAATATTCGCTATTTCGCATTCAATATCATGACTTGCGATTAATTCTTTTAAGTTATATTCGCGTGTGCATAGAATTTGTTTGTTATTAATGTTTAAACAGCTTTACACGTATTGAAAGCTTGAAATGGCGGGAGTCATTTGTGCGAATGGAAGGGCGCGAAAAGACATACATGAATTTTCGCAATACATTCAGCGTACTGGAGTCTGACGGGACCTGTTAACGATAGGTAGGTAAGGGAATACAAAACCGCGAATAGATTAATGCGATTATTCAAGTGACGAACATTCGCAGGACAGTTTTACCTATTAAGTCTTTACTCTGACAGGAATAGTGGAAACTGTTAAAGAAGCAACTAAGGTTGGGGAAATTATGTCAGAATTTAATTTTATTTTTTTATAATATTTCAAGGTACAGTTTCCCTATCACTCACTATCCATCTCAAGAGTAAAAATACGTAACTGCGCATATGGGGTCATGTATTCGACATATCCGCAAATCTCGAAATCATGATATTTGAGATCAAACTCGCTTTGCGAATACTCGCGGCCAGCACCAGTGGCGAGTGGGCCGTGGGAACCGCAACAGAGTACTCGCAAGGCCTTGGTCTGTTACTGCTGCCAGTAATAGTTGAAAGACACAAACCAGGCACCCTGAATGGAAAGTCGGAAAGAAGATGATTATATTGAGGGCCAAGAAATGGCAACAAAACCAGTGCCAGTGGGAGCATGAGAAAAACGAAATAGTTGAAACCGCCGTGACCTGAGCGACGTGTTCGGTTTGACGTTGTGATACCGCAAACTGATGAAAACGTGACTAACCCAACACTCTGAACCTATAGTAGTCTTTAAAGAAATGTCAAATAGCGAGTTTGTAAGCTGATAAAGTTTTATATATTCTTTATTTTACATTTAATTTTTTGTTGTAGTTTTTTTTTAACTCCTTTTTTTTTCATTTTTTATTTAAATGCCCCTTTATTTTTTCTCCTGCTACCTTAGCAAAAGATGTAATTGACCACACCAACTGAGAATGGCGAGCTGTGACGTGACCTGAAAAGCAAAATTACATGCAATGATGATCCTGGCTGTGGTAGTAAGCCGACACTGACATGGACCTGCAGGCATCTGAACCAACGAAATGGTTGAAACCACCGAGGCCTGAGTGATGGGTCAGGTCTGATGTTGTGAGACCCCAAACTGATGAAAAAGTGACTTACCCAACCTTCTGAACCTATAACACCAGTATTGTGACTTGTTTTTTCTACTACCAAAGCACAAGATGTGATTGACCACATCAACTTAGAATGGCGAGCTGTGACGTGACCTGAAAAGCAAAAAAAAAAAAAGAATGACATGAAAAGACAATTCTCACTGTGGTAGTATGCTGACACTAACACGAGGCATGCAGTAATATAAACCACCTGCAACACACCACTCCACTATAGGTGAGTACATACAAACGTTGCCACCCTCAGCACCTGCGCCCTGTCGAGATGTGGATGTATATGCCTTAAAAACAAACTAAAATCAGTTCTTGAAGAAAGCCAGGGTCATAACACTCTGAACTGAAGATGGATCCACAGCACCTTGCACAGGTGCTTATTAAGTACACAAACTCAGGTTCACAACCTTAAAACGGCACACACACATTTTACATTTCCGAAACAAATGATACAAGACAAATGATTACCATCTACCTTATATACATATCGCAAAATAGCATCTATACTAAAGAACCAATAACACTTTGTAAACAGCAACTCTGCTCCACCTGGATTAACCAGCTGCCTGAACCTCACCCTCAATAAAGAAAGTAAGGGGATAATGCTGGATAAGGCTGGTGAGCAGTAAAGTGAATGCCGACAAGAAAGACATACAGATATACACAGACAAACTTAGCAAGGTGACCTGTGCAAGACATAGAAACCTGCGAGAAACGAGACGGAGTCACGCTGACCCCTACTGCCTAAACGTGCTGCCGCGTTAGCGCCAAGCATGGGCTGCCAGGCGCGAGAAAACAAGACATAGTCATGCTGACCCCTGCTGCCTAACCGTGCTGCCGCGTGGGCGCCAAATGTGGGGGTGCCAGGCAGAATCGCTCCGGTGCAGTGTTGCTCCTCCTCACCAAAGGAGCCGACACACCGCCGGCCGGCCTAACCGTGCTGCCGCGTGGGGGCCAAACGTGGGTTGCCAGGCAGATCGCTCTGGTGCAATGCTGCTCCTCCTGACCAAAGGAGCCAACACACCGCCAGCCCGACTGTAACGGGATGACGCTGCACGAGCTTGCCGCAAACCCTCACCCGACTGGAACGACCTCAACTGGGACCCTGAACGCTGACTGGGTATGGAAGCTGCAGATTCAGTCCGTGTGCTGCAACAGGTGGCTCAGACTGCACACAACTACGCAGCACCGTCGACACACCTAGGGGAGGCGCCTGCCTGGTATAAATGTACTACTTACGCCCCTCCCACAAATTCAGGCCAATAAACCAGCCTTCTAACATAACATCCTGTCTCCTATTTAAACCTGTTTGAAATCTAGTCTCAAGCAAAAAAATCCAAAAGGTTTTTCTTGCGAATAAATTTCTTGTGATCGCCCCCCCTGTATGGTTTAAATACCCTTTTGATTCCACAGTAGGTGAAAAAAGATAAATCACCCCTGTGGACATCAAGAAAATGTCGAGAAACCGCAGAGGCATTAAATTCCTTTTCATTGTTTGCATCTGATAAATGTTTCCGAATCCTCGTTTTTAAGGTATTAGTAGTGCATCCCACATAAGTAGATATTTTTATTGATGACCGATCCCCCACTAATGTCAGAAGGCCTCACAGCAAATTACAAGTGCAGGCCTGAATGGTCAGTGACAGAGAAAAGTGATTGGCTGCAGTATATTGAGTTATAATTTAAGAAAGCACATGGACAAATCAATACACAGATACACTAGCAGTATAGTGACAGTGTCGGCCAACTGAAATGACCAGCTTCGCATGGGTATATTTCAACAATTTCATTTAATGTTTGTGGTTAAAACATATCCACAGTGTTCCCCATAACAGTGACCTTCATAGCGGCCCATCCTGTTAACAGTGACCTCCACAGTGCTCTGTCCCTTTAACAGTGACCTCCGCAGCACCCCACCTACTTAAAATGTGACCTCCACAGCACTCCTCCCCCTTAATTGAGACCTTTACAGCACCCCACCCCTTCACAGTGAGCTCTTTAGTTGCCCTGCCATTAACAGTGACTTCCATAGTGTTCCGCCCCCTTAAAAGTGATCTCCACAGCACCCCGCCCCTTAACAGTGACCTTCAAAGCACCTACCTCCTTAACATTGACCTTAGCAGTCAGCCTCCTTAACAGTGACCTCCACAGTGGCCCACCCCCTTAAAAGTGACCCCCCCACAATGCTCCACCACCTTAACAATGACCTTAACAGAACCTCGCGCCCTCATAGTGCCATCACAGTGCCGTGCCCCCTTGACATTGACCTCCACAGTGATCCACCTCCTTACCAGTGACTTCCACAGTGGCCCACCCCCTTAACAGCGACCCCCACAACGCTCGGTAACAGTGACTTTTGCAGCACCACAACACCCCATTCCTGTAATAGTGCCCTCTACAGCAGACCGTCCCCTTAACAGTGACCTCCATATCAACCTGCCCTTTAAAATATGACCTCCAACCCCTTAACAGTGACCTCCACAGCACTCTAGCCCTTAACAGTGTCCCCTCACAGCACTCTGCCCCCATAATTGTGACTTCCAAAGTAAACCCACGTTCTTAACAGTGACATCCACAGAGGTCCACCCCCTTAGATGTTACCTCCAAAGTGCCCCACTCACTTAACAGTGACTTCCACAGCACCTGCCCTCTTAACTATGACCTTCACTGCATATGTTCTCTTAACAGTGACCTCCACAGCAGTCTACCCCATTAGCAGTGACTCCTCACAGTTCCTTGCCTCCTTAACTGTGATTTCAAAGGTAAACCACCTCCTTAACAGTGACCTCCACAGTAGCCCACCCACTTAACAGCGGCCCCCACAACACTCCTCCTCTTAACAGTGACTTCCACAGCACCCCTGCCCTTTAACATTGACCTTCACTGCTCTATCACCTGAACTATGTCCTCTACAGCACCCTGCCACTCTTAACAGTGATCTGCTCAGTGCCCTGACCCTTCTTAACATTGACCTCTACGTTGTCCCATGCCCTTAACAATGACCTCCACAGCATCCTGCCCCTTAAAAGTGACCTCCACAGTGCCCCACCCCTTTAACAGAACCCCCCCCCACAGCGCTCCGCCCCTTAACAGTGACTTTCACAACACACCACCCTTTTATCATTGACATTGACTATCACAGTGATCTCCACAGCAGCCTGCCCCCTCAACAGTGACCTTGTGCAGCTCCCCAACCCCTTAACAGTGACCCCTCACAGCACCGTGCCTCCTTAACAGTGACTTCCAAAGTAAACTTGCCTCCTTAACAGTGACCTCTGCAGTGCCCTGCTCCCTTAACAGTGACCTCCACAGCACCCCACCCCTTAACAGTATTTTTTTTTTTTTTTTTTACAGTGACTGAATCCTAGCAACTGACAGTCAGTTATAATCTGCTATGTGAAACATAACACTGAGGGGTTAAGAACAGCAAGCCTGCTGAGTTGTGAAGTCAGATCTCAGAAAGCATTTAATAATACTAGCACTGAGTAAGTGAAGGATTGTTGTTTTAATTTAAAGGTTTTTATTGGCTGTAATAAAGGTTAAAGGGCACTTACACATGAATTTGGCTCTGGTGTTTTTTTTACCTGATGGGCATTAATTCCGGATCCGGCCTTACGGCAAGTGTTCAGGAATTTTGGCCGGAGCAAAAAGCGCAGCATGCTGCGGTAGTTTCTGTGGCCAAAAAACGTTCCGGTCCTGAACTGAAAACATCCTGATGCATCCTGAACGAATTTCTCTCCATTCAGAATGCATTGGTATAATCCCGATCAGGATTTTTCCGGCATAGAGCCCCGACGACGGAACTCTATGCCGGAAAAGAAATACACAAGTGTGAAAGAGCCCGTAGTCTGCTACCTGTCGGTCGAGTCGTTCTCCGAGGGTGGACCCCGAAGGGCTGTGGCGATACGTAGGACTTAAAAAGCTCCTCATGTCCTCCATCAACAACACATCTGTAAAGCGTCCTGTCCTTGCCGGCGTGGTCGTGGTAGGAGGAGGATTACTTTCACCTCTTCCACTGTTAGATTCCCGTTGTGCTGTGACATCACCCTTATACACTGTGTAAAGCATACATTTTAACTTGTTTTGGAACTGCTGCATCCTTTCCGACTACCTGTAATTCGGTAACATTTCATCCACTTTCTGCTTATACCGGGGGTCTAGTAGCATGGCCACCCAGTACAGGTCGTTCTCCTTCAGCCTTTTATACGAGGGTCCCTCAACAGGCATGACAGCATGAAAGTGTAATTTTTTTTTAGATTAGTGGTACTATGCGTGCTAGGTACTGTGCCACCCGATATGAGTGGTGGGCAGTGGGCACAGTACAGTCTGTGGGCCTGACACTCACTGGCAGGCAACTGCAATTATATTAAAGGGTAAACATTAAATGACTTTTATCCGCAAGGTACTGTGCCACCCAATATGAGTGATGGGCACTGGCAGTGGGCACAGTACAGTCTGTGGGCCTGACACACACTGGCAGGCAACTGCAATTATATTACAGGGTAAAAATTAAATGACTTTATCTGCAAGGTACTGTGCCACCCTATATGAGTGGTGGGCAGTGGCCACAGTACAGTCAGTGGGCCTGACACACACTGGCAGGCAACTGCAATTATATTAAAGGGTAAACATTAAATGACTTTTTTATCTGCAAGGTACTGTGCCACCCGATATGAGTGGTGGGCACTGGCAGTGGGCACAGTACAGTCAGTGGGCTTGACACACACTGGCAGACAACTGCAAAAAATGAAATGACTTTTTTATCTACAAGGTACTGTGCCACCATATATGAGTGGTGTGCACACAGTACAGTCTGTGGACCTGCGGCCTCTCACACATGGGCAGGCAACTGCAATATATATATATAGAAAAAATAAGAACGCAGACTGATGTACCAGCCCTAAAAAGGGCTTTTTGGGGTGCTGTCAGGACCCTGTCCTTACAGAAGATGAGTCCTTGAGGACTGGAGTGGACACAGAACTCTGGCCTAGCTAACGCTTTCCCTATATTAATTCAGCAGCAGCACTCTCCCTGCTCTAACTAACAATGCAGCTTCAGAATGAATCTTAGATGGATGCTGTCCTTGCTTTTTGATAGGAGGTGGGAGGGTCTGGGAGAGAGGGTATGCTGATTGGTTGGAATGTGTCTGCTGACTGAGGTACACGGTCAAATTTGCTCAATGATGACGTATAGGGGGCGGACCGAACATTGCATATCTTTGCGCAAAACATGCAATGTTCGCCGGGAACTGTTTGCCGGCGAATAGTTTGCGACATCTCTACTCGTGGCATGGCATTTAGGAGTTCCTGAAAAACATTAACTTAACATTAACTTAATTACTAGAGTGACATTGCAATCCGTAAGGACAAGTGCAACTGAAACCTTTGTTTTTCTCTTTATAAAGACAAAAAAGAAAAACCTTGCAGAAACTGAAGCTGTCGAATTCTTTCTCTTTGTGGACTATTTGGCCTAGGAATATCATCAAACTTTAGACACTGTATTGTGTTTTTTTTTTTTTTTTTTTTTTTTAACTCCAGTGAATTTTTTCATCAACGGGGTGTGTTCACACCATGTGGCATGGTGTGCCAGAAGTTGCATCATTTTTACTCCATGGTAAAACGATTTTCTGTCTGAATTCACCCTTAGGATTTAGGTTGGGGGCATATGGCTGCTACAGCTGCGTAGCACTGGAGCCACTGAATAAATGAAGATGCAGTGCAACTTGCAAGTTTCTACGACCCCAGAATCACAAAAAAAAATCTAACACTACTTAGTTCAGCGGCTAAAGTTCTACACAGTGATCTCTGGTTGTATGTCATGGCCAAGTTCTCCATGTGACCCTTATTCAAATTATAGTTACTTGTCATGAATCAGAGTGAATCATGACCATGCGCTGTCCAAGTTCTCCCCATACAGTAGATTTATTCGCCTGTCCTTTCTTCCGTGTTCTTTAGTTCAATGAAGTACGTAAAAGGAAGCCTTCATTAGGCCTCTTGCATACGAACGTTTTATTTTTCCGTTTACATTCCATTTTTGCGCATTCCGTATGCAAAACCATTTATTTCAATGGTTCGGCAAAAAAAAATATGGAATGCATTCCGTTTCCATATTTCCATATATACGTTCCGTTGAAAGATAGAACTTGTCCTATTATTGCCCGCAAATAACGATCCGTGGCTCCATTCAAGTCAATGGGTCCGTTAAAAATACAGAATCTCTGGATGTCTTCCGTTTTTTGTGGATCCATGCCCACTTTGCCCATGTGTTTACTATTAAAACACATTACTGTACATTACATTAATAATTAAAAATGTTAAGTTTCTGTTTGCAATCCGCAAACAACTGATCGCATACTGAAACCATATGGAGATTTTTTGGGGAAGACAAAATGGAAACACAATAGAAACACAATAGAAACAAAAACCTGAACAACGGATCCGTTAAAAACGGACCGCAAAACACAGAAAAAGTAATACGGTCGTGTGCAAGAGGCCTTAGTTTGCTTTCTTTCCTGGCTCATACAAGTCTTTGTGTCTGTGAAAACCACATCCGTGTGCAGTCTATTTTTCACAGATCTTTGCTAAGAGAAGCTCTGGAAATCCCTTTTGCATGGGGATTGACACATGTTAAAAAAAACAGACATGGAACAGAAACTAACAAAACAAGGACTGTTTTTTTCATGGATAGAAATCCTCATGGATAAAAATCCGCATGGATGTGTGAATAAGGCCTTAGGCTGGGTTTACACATTTAGTTTTTTTATGTAGCTTTTTAAGCCAAATCCAGGAACAGATAATTAGCTAAGGACATGTATAGGAAAGGCTGAATATTTAATTGTTAAATCCACTCCTGACTTTGGTTTAAAAATATGCATAAAAAACTTGACTATGGGAACTCATCTATAAGAATATGATGGTTGATCCTGTTTTGAATACGTTAACAAAGTTGTACAGAATTTGAAGCAGCGCCACAATTCTCTATGGGTTGTGTCAAGTATTGTAACTCATCTCCATTAAAGTGAGTGGGGCTCAGCTGCAGTAAGCACAACCTTGTGGACAGGTGTGCCACTTTTTTGGGTGAAAGCAGCCTTCTTTTTTCATGTACATATTTAAAGTGTCAGTTTACATGAACACTACATTAGGAAGTGCAGCCTTACTTGTCAGTGGCTTGTGTAAGGCTGTGGCCTGTGTTCACTAGTGAAGTTTTTGTTGATTTATATTTCCTTTTGAATTTTACAAAAATAAAATGGTATAAAAATTGCTGATATGAACATACACAAAAAAATATATTTTAGCCCTCTTGCACACGTGTGCTGGCCGTGCCCGTGCTGCGGACCGCAAAATTGCCGTGGGCCAGCCGCATGCGGATCGCAGATGCATTCACTTGAAAGGGGTTCGCGATCTGTCCGTTCTGCAAAAAAGAAGCGCAAGTTCTATCTTTTTGCGGAACACTTCGTAGTGCTTCCATTCCGTGTTTCCGTTCCGCACCGCATCTCCGGATTTGCGGAGCCATTCAAGTGAATGGGTCCGCATCGGTGATGCGGAATGCACATGGCCGGTGCCCCTTGTATTGCGGATCCGCCATATGTGGGCCGCAATACAGCCACAGGGGACATACTGTTGTGTGCAAGAGGCCTTGGTGTGTGAAAGTTTTTCTGGGTTAGAAAGAATATATTTATGGTGCTCATAGTGCTTAGGTCTTGGAAAAATCAAAAGAGGTATTTGTCAGTTTGCCATGGGCCAATGCTCTAGTTTTTGAGAAAGGGGCCATAGCCGGACCCATTCTCTGTTACTGGTGATAATAACATATGCAGAACATCTTGTAGAAAGGAACTTCATTGTTAGGCCTCTTTTCACATGGGTGTCGCGAGTGAGGGCCAGACAAAATGCAGGTTCGTTGAGGATTAATAATTTTTCAGCACGAGTGCAAAGCGTACAAAATTGGCATGTTTGATAACCAGACCCGAACCCGGACTTCTTCACAGAAGTTCGGGTTTGGGATCGGTGTTGTGTAGATTTAATTATTTTAAAATAATAGCATTCTTAAGACAGAATGCTTAGTAAAATGTCCATTGAGGGGTTACAAATAATAAACAAATTTAACTCACCTCATTCACTTGATCGTGTAGCCGATCTCCTCTTCTTTCTAGTTTCTTCAGGACCTGGCTAAAGTTTGATGACGTCATTGTGCTCATCACATGGTCCATCACATGGTCCATCACGATGGTGTTGGATCATGTGATGGACCATGTGATGAGCACAGTGACGTCACCACAGGTCCTTTTTCTCAAAAAAGAAACAAGACATGCCAGGCTGCACGTTCAAGTGGATTAAGGTGAGTTTATTAATGGTGGCTTTTTTTTAACCTCTCCATCACTATTTTACTAAGCATTCTGTTTTAAGAATGCCATTATTTTCCCTTATACCCATGTTATAAGGGAAAATAATAAAGATCGGGTCCCCATCCTGATTCTCTCCTAGCAACCATGAGTGAAAATCGCACCGCATCGCATTTGCTTGCGGATGCTTGTGATTTTAACGCAGCCCCATTCACTTCTATGGGGCCTGCAATGCTTGAAAAACGCACAATATAGAGCTTGCTGCGATTTTCAAGCAACGCACAAGTGATGCGTGAAAATCACCGCTCATGTACATAGCCCCAATGAAGTGAATGCGTCCGGATTCATTGCTAGTGCAATGCATTCACCTCACGTATTGCACCCGCGTGGAAAACTCGCCCGTGTAAAAGGGGCCTTAGGGTACTTTCACACCTCCTTTGTGAAACTCCGACATGGCCGTTCCGGCACACAAGTGGAGGAATGGCTAAAAACAAACCGCAGCATGCAACAGTTTGTGTCTGGCCAGTTCTCGGCTTGTATGCCGCAATGCATACAGATCTCCGCCAGACCCCATTATACTTAATGGCACTGGCGGAAATTCCATCCGTATCCAGCAGCACCAAATCCTAAGCATTCCGGCAGGCTGTTCTCTGCCGCATTAGCCTGCTGGGATACAAACTGGAGGTGTGAAAGTTACCTTCGAAAAAAAGACAGCATGGTCACAGAAAGTGTATGGCTGAAGAAAAAGAACTCCAGTAGGCCTTCTGTCCTGCATGGAAAAAATGCTGCACAATATTATGTAACACATTTCAATATGTTTTAAGGGGCACTATTTTCTATGTACATCACTGTGATTTTAGTACCAGGAGCTTTCCTGAGTGGAACAGCTTTGTCAAGATCATGGTATAAACAATGGCAGATGAAAAAAGAAAGGGAAGGTATTTGTTGCACATGAACTAGCGTCAAGCGAGCATAGCTATGCTTGGCCGAACACCGCGTGTGCTCGAGCCAGTGTATTTAAATGAAATTTAACATCTATTTCTGAAAAGTTTCTGCTGGGATTTGAACTCACAACCTTGTACATTAGAGGCAAGGACCTTATCCACTCAGCTATAAAGCTAAATGCTAAACTGTGTCAGAAAAACCTCATAGTAGTTTCTGATGTAATGAGTATTCCTATTCAGCAGAAGACTATTTGAACTCCCAACCTTGTACATTAGAGTCAAGGATGTTAACCACAACACTATAGAGCTACATGTTAACCTGCACAGAAATATCAAATAAGTCTTCTGCTAAACAGGAATACTCAATACATCAGAGACTACTATGAGGTTTTTCTGACACAGTTTAGCATTCCACTTTATAGCTGAGTGGATAAGGTCCTTGTCTCTAATGTACAAGGATATGATTTCAAATCCTGGCAGAAACTTTTCAGAAATTAGATTTAAATACACTGGGGTGTTCCCAAGCACTGACTCCATATATGGATATAGCTATATATGGAGTAAGAGCAGGAACTCCTAAGCCGAACAAGAGTCCTGACACCCTCCCCTCTTCAGAGCAGGGGGTACCTGGTTTAATGCTTGGGCTCTCCCATTGGCTTCGATTGTGCTTGGTAGAGCACCTGAGCATCATAAAGTGTTCTACTCGAGTACACGAGCACTATAGTGCTTGACCAACACTAGTCAAGATTCATAGCTGTAACATAACTTTATCACCAGACCGGTATTTATTACATGATTCTGTACATCTTAAAATGACCAAATGATTGAGAAACATCAAAGAGCGCTCCTGACCTTGACCTCTTCTCCTCCCTGTGTCATTGAGCTGCATATAAGTAATTCACCATTTTATAGTTATTACTTCTTCCTTTTGACATATTATCACTTTGAAATGGTATTTATCTTTCACTGTTCTCTGAGGACACACATTTTCAAAGGTCTCTTTAAGAAGCAAAACACTCTTTGTACAAGACTCACAAATAAGATTATTCTTCAAAGGGAATAGGGAAAGGGAGACTAGAAACAAACCATAAGATTGCTCAAATTTTAATGTTTCTTACAGTAAAAATGAACATCTAGTCAAAACCAGATTTAAGGTTTTACTTTTTTTTATCTTAAATCCAAAGCTAAATTATTCAGAAATGGGAGGGATTACTGCTGCAATTGTGCATCATGAATACATTTTACCATATGATATCTAATCTATAGAGTATGAAAGAGTAGAGAATAGTGATGAGCAAGCACCAAAGTATTCGGGTGTTTGGCCCGAACACATTGCTATGTTTGTGTACTCGGCCGAGCACCTGAGTATAATGGAAGTCAACGGGAGACAATCAGGCACCCCCTGCTATGAAGAGGGGAGGGTGCCAGGTTCATAAGAAAAGGTCAAAAAGTGAAAGATACACCACCAAAATGGATCGGGAACAGCATGGGGACGATGTCTGGATGCATCTTGGACTCCCAGGTCGCTGCTGGGAACCATGTTGTCCGAGTTGTACGCCACTTTTACAGACTGACAAAAATAAGAACAAAACCCCCCCAAAAAAATCAATTTCACAGGAAAAATTGTTAGGAAACATTCTTTTCTGTATATTCAATTGTATATAAAGTGCAAGTGCTGCCAAAAATTACAAGCAAGAGGCACTAAGAAACAGTCTGTATATCACATAAAGGAGGGCCTTATTCACATTGTGATACAATTGTTCAGGTAGTGGGACTCCTACACTCATAAAGCCTATGCAATAAGTGAAAGGGCTGCCAAAAATTACAAGGAACCGACACTGCAATACACCCTTTGTTACACATAAAGGAGGGCATCATACACACCCTTGTAAAATTATCATTGATGGCCTGCTGGTGACCCTTCAAAACATTAGGGGTGAGGGCCTACTGCTGAGCATTGCAAAAAAAGATCGGCGAGTGCCTGCTGCTTAGCTGACCACTGAAAAAATTATGGACGAGTGCCTGCTGCTGAGCTGACCCTGTAAAATATTGTACGTGAGGGCCTGTTGCTGAGCTGATCCTGTAAAATAATGTATGTGAGGGCCTGCGTCCACAATCATTGTCCGTGGGTCACACCACTGCCTTCTTTTCCTCCTCTGTGTTATGTGCTGGGCTGGCCAATCCTCTGTCCTAGACGCAGGCCTGGATGACTCCTGTCCTGCAGCTGGGCCTTCGCAAGCACTATCAGCCAGCACACCCACTACTGTGTCCAAGCACTTTTCACAATTTCTGGCCCTAAAAATCTTGCCATTTAGGCTTTTGGACACTGAGGCTTTCCTCAGCCTCATTGCAGAAGCCGTCCTTTGTTACTCAGTCCCCAGCCGCCACTATTTTTCCCTGTGTGCTGTCCCTGCATTACACCGGCAATTGTGTCACGTGACCAACGAAGTTATTGTGAAGGTCCACTTAACGACGGACACATGGACAAGTGCTTTTGGCCACGGACGATACATTTCCGTGGCAGCACAATGGGTGAACCTTGTGGAGGCCGTTAGCGAGTCATACCCTGGAATGGCACAGGTGCTACCGACGTCAAGGATTGCGGGACCTACTTCCATCAGGATTTCTGCCACCACCTACATTAGTGGCTGCAACACCCCCCCCCCTTCTCCTCCTCTGCCTCCATCTCCTCCTCCACTGCAAACTCAGAATTCTCATCTTGCAGCAGCAGTCAACCATCAGTCAGTAGCTGGAAGCAGTGTAGCACGGCAGTGGGGAAGCAGCAACAAGCCATGCTGAAACTCATTTGCTTGGGTGACAAGCAGAGCTGTGGCAGGGTATAAGGGACCAGGTTGGTTGTGTATGATAATGGCCATAATAACTTGTTGGCAGCTTTGTAGCTCTTCAAGCTCACATACATGGCAATCATACAGCATATATGTACCATGCACAGCAAATATCCCAAACTTATACATTAATATATATATAAAAATATAACACACAAGAATGGAGGTAAACTAATGGCATGGCCTGTTTAAATAACCAAGTAACCATAACAGTAGAAAGAGGGAGGTGCTCGTGCTGCTCTACAGAGCACTAGTGAGACCTCATTTGGAGTATTGTGTGCAGCACTGGAGACCATATCTGCAGAAGGATATTAAAACTTTGGAGAGAGTTCAGAGAAGAGCTACTAAACTAGTACATGGATTGCAGGACAAAACTTACCAGGTAAGGTATTCATATAAGATAGGGCCAGGGGCTATTCAAGTATATTGGGCAGACTCGATGGGCCAAATGGTTCTTATCTGCCGACACATTCTATGTTTCTATGTTAACATTTTACAGCATAGTCATAAACTCAAACAATAACAACTCAAACACTGGAACATAACAGGGCCAGCCCTCAGGCAAGCACGGCCCTCACCAGGTAGAATGACAACTCTGCCCAGTGACCACAGCAAAACGTCGGGAAATTGTCTCTCAAAAACCTGTTCTAATAATATAATCTTAATCACTGAGCAGAAAATAACCTCTGCCCAGTGAAGAAGTCAAACTTTTAAATGGTACAAATGCTGATATGGCCATGTGAATCCCTCCTTTATGTCCGGGATCCGGCCATACCATGCCTAGCCCACGTGTTCTCAACTTTCTCCAAACCTACCCAATTTTCCTGAGCTACTGGTGAAGGTGTGCCATGTGTGTGCCCATTTCAGAAAGTCATCTACAGCTGCCGATGGTCTGGCAACGCTGCTGCAGCGCTCGTATTTGCCAGCTAAACGACTGTTGTGCGACGTGAGCATGCGCTTCAATTACACATGTTGGCCATGCTTTCTGAGCAGCAGAAGGCAGTAGTGGAATACCAACTGCAACTTGGTCTAGTATGTCTGATCTATCAACTTTGAAGGATAAACACAGATGGTAAGTGGCGAAGGCGCTATTATCAGCCTAACCATCCCACTTCTGTGTCTACTGAAACGCTGCCTGCAAACAATGAAGGCGGACACTTTACATGTGAAAGAGGTGGAACTAGGGGGAAGACATTATATAGGGTGATAGCCAGACCACAAGACACTCAGTTCATCTTGTCAGTGTGAATTAAATTATGATGATGAGGAAGAGGAGGAGGAGCAAGAGACTGTTGCTTAGGCTACAGAGGGTAGTAACCATAGCAGGTTTATTCCATCTGTTCAGCATAGAGGGCAGGAGAGGAGGAAGAGGATAAGGAGTTTGAGAGTCATCCTCCTGATGAGGACAGCAAAGTCTTGTCTGTTGGGACTCTGACACACATGGCTGACTTTATGTTATGCTGCCTTTCCTGTGACCCTCGCATTCTATGCATTTTGCACAACAGCGATTACTGGTTGTTCAGTTCACCCTTCTCGACCCCCGCTACAAAGAGAACTTCTCATCTCTAATTCCTGTGGTGGAGAGGACTTGCAAAATGGTGCAAAACCAGAAGGTCTTTCTTTAAAAATTGCTCAATAAATTTCCATCTGACAATGCTGGCGGCAGAGTACGTAGTTCCTTGGGCAACCCAGGAGGGAAGACGAGGGAAACACACACCAGTTCCAACAGAGGCAGGACAACATTCTCCAAGGCCTGGGGCAGTTTCATGACACCCCACCAGCACCCTCACCTCGATGCGTGGCCTAGTGTCACAAGAATGGAAAAAAATGTGGAAGATGGTGAAGGAGTACATACCAGATCGTGTCAGCATCCTCAGTGCTCCCTCTGTGCCTTCGAACTACTGGGTATCCAAACAGGACACGTTGCTCGAACTGGCACTCTACAGCTATAGCTAAATGATAAGGAACATGGAAGATATACTATCTTGGACTGTAATATTAAGTGTAAATGACCATGTGGGCACTTTGCAAAATATAAGTGGGTTTTGGGTGGCAGTTTGGGCACTCAGTCTCTAAAAGGTTCGCCATTGACATCACTGTTTTAGAGGGTTAGCGCACCTGCAGGCCCTCATCTACATTCTTTTACTCAGTTTCATTGCGCCCATTGCCACAGCCTCTGTGTGCAGCATCAGCATCGCGGCCATTTGCATGTCCCTTACTGGCCGCATTGTTAATATTAAATGTAATATTTGCTTAAAAATATGTCACACGTACAGTAGCTTAGTTTTTTTTAAGTGTATGCGCCAATAAAATAAAACAGGTATTTTGGATGCGCACACTTTACACAGGAGATGTAGCCCTGATAATGTCACAGAGTAGCATACACCGTCTTCGGATAAAGTACAGTATATGTCAGTGATATGTATGAAATGCAAACACACTAGATGTTGCACAAATAATGTACATTTCCTTAAAATACACAGTTTTCAACAGTTATACAGTATTTGACATAGAGAGGCACACGCTGTGGACACTAGATGTTGAACAAATAATGTACATTTCCCCAAAATACACTGGTTTCATCTGTGGTACAGTATTTGACACAGAGAGGCACATGCTGTGAACACTAAATGTGACAAAATAATGTGCATTTCCCCAAAATACACTGGTTTCACCTGTGGTACAGTATTTGACACAGAGGCACACGCTGTGGACAGTAGATGTTGCACAAATAATGTACATTTCCCTAAAATACACTGGTTTCACCTGTGGTACAGTATTTGACACAGAGAGGCACATGCTGTGGACAGTAGATGTTGCACAAATAATGTACATTTCCCCAAAATACACTGGTTTTACCTGTGGTACAGTATTTGACACAGAGAGGCACACGCTGTGGACACTAGATTAGGCCCAGATTATTTAAATTTGCGGATCAGACACTCTTTTCGGATGATGGACAGTATATGTCCCATAAAACCACAGAATATAGACACTATCTTAGACGCAGATTGTTGCAATTTGAAATAGACACTTTTTTTGTATGCTGGACGATATATGTCAAATAAACCCACAGAATAGACACTATATTATGCACAGATTAATGTAATTCTAAATGCAGAAACTATTTTCGGATGCCGGACACTATCTGTCACATAAACCCCCAGAATATGAACAGTATATTATGCCCAGATTAATGTAATTTGAAATACAGAAACTGTTTGGGGAGGCCAGACAGTATGTCACATAAATTCATAGAATATGGACACTGTTAGACCCAGATTCATGGAATTTGCGCTGCAGACACTGTTTGCTGATGTAGTACTGTATTTTTTACACAAAGCTACACACTATGGTTACTGGATGTGAGCCAGATTTTTAAAGACACAGTCTGCAGATGATGTACACGATATGTCACTAATAGGAACAAAATAAAAATATCTTGCTGCTGTGAAATACACCCAGTAGTCATTAAAAGGCATTGTGGGGTCTTTGAAAACCTTTTAGTATAAAATACAGCACATTTCTCTCCCTGCACTATCTGTCCCTTCCTTAGCACGGATGTCCCTGACACTGCTGTTAAATATATTGTTGATCTAAAACACACACACACACATACAGTAGTTCTTAAAAGGACTTTTGAAGAGTGTTGTCCTACCAATGTTAGAACTGCTATGTGTTCCCCTCATCTCCCCTCCTGGGTTGCATAAGGAACTAAGTACTCTGCCGCCAGCGTTGTCAGCTGTAAATTTATCCGCAATGACATTTTGTTCTATTATTATTATGAATGGGGAGAAACAAGACTGGATCGCACACCCACAACGCTTAACCCTTGATATATGTTACATTACTATAGTACTAGTCCCCCATATTACATGCAAATATTGGAGACATTAGTGTACATTTTGATCAAAAGGTAATAAGCCCACTCACCCCGTCACGGTTGTCTCCTAGAGTGGGTCCCTACTCTGTCCATAATCTGATAAAGGCGCCGCGCTGCATGGCGACACGTGGCACCTTCCCAGCAGGCTGCAGTTACGCTGACCACAACAACAAAGGCCACCATGCAGCACAGCACTGTCTGAACAGGAGGAAAATGCAACCTGCTCAGTACTAACAGAAACCAGGACTAACAGCTAGTGGGTCCGTTACACTCTTATGCAGTCTCCTGCTAATTCATTAAAACCGCCTGTGGTAAGTGGGAGGAGTGCTGATACCAGGAATGAAACAGAAGAAAGATCCACAAATATGTATCAATGGGGAGAAACAAGACTGGATCGCAAACCCACAACGCATAACCCTTGATATATGCTATTCAGCTACATTACTATAGTACTAGTCCCCCATATCGCATGCAAATATTGGAGACATTAGTGTACATTTTGATCAAAAGGAAATAAGCCCACTCACCCCGTCACGGTTGTCCCCTAGAGTGGGTCCCTACTCTGTCCATAATCTGATAAAGGCGCCACACTGCATGGCGACACGTGGCACCATCCCAGCAGGCTGCAGTTATGCCGGCCAGCCAAAAAAGCACCACAACAACAAAGGCCACCATGCAGCACAGCACTGTCTGAACAGGAGGAAAATGCAACCTGCTCAGTACTAACAGAAACCAGGACTAACAGCTAGTGGGTCCGTTACACTCTTATGCAGTCTCCTGCTAATTCATTAAAACCGCCTGTGGCAAGTGGGATTATTATTATTATTATTATGGTTTGTGGTTGTATTATTGTTGGTATTATTATTGTTGTTATGGTTTATAGTTCTTAAATATGTTATGGTTATTTGGTTATTTATGAGTTAATTAACCACTTCAGCCCCCCAAGCTTAAACACCCTTAATGACCAGGCCACTATTTACAATTCTGCACTACACTACTTTCACCGTTTATTGCTCCGTCATGCAACTTACCACCCAAATGAATTTTACCTCCTTTTCTTCTCACTAATAGAGCTTTCATTTGGTGGTATTTTATTGTTGCTTACATTTTTACTTTTTTTGCCATTAATAAAAATGTAACGACATTTTTGCAAAAAAATGAAATTTTTCACTTTCTGTTGTAATTTTTTTTTTTAAAAACTACATTTCTATATAAATTTTTCTCTAAATTTAATGTTCTACATGTCTTTGATAAAAAAAAAAGTCCAATAAGTGTATATACAAATGACACCATTTTAGAAAGAAGACACCCCAAAGTATTCGCGGAGGGGCATGGTGAGTTCATGTATCATTTCATTTTTTTTCACAAGTTAGCGGAAAATGACACTTTCTGAGAAAAAAAAAAAATGTTTCAATTTCTGCTAACTTCTGGCAAAAAAAAAAAAAATCTCAGACGGACTCACTATGCCCCTCAGTGAATACCTTGGGGTGTCTACTTTCCGAAATGGGGTCATTTGTGGGGTGTGTTTACTGTTCTGGCATTTTGGGCGGGGCTAAATTGTGAGCCGCTATGTAAAACCTAAAGGTACTCGTTGGAATTTGGGCCCCTTTGCGCACGCAGGCTGCAAAAAAGTGTCACTTATGTGGTATCGCCGTACTCAGGAGAAGTAGGGCAATGTGTTTTGGTGTGTATTTTTACATATACCCATGTTGGGTGAGAGAAATATCTTTGTAAATTGTCAACTTTGTATAAAAATTTTTAAAAGTTGTCGTTTACAGAGATATTTCTCACACAAAGTATGGGTATATATAAAAATACACCACAAAACACATTGCCCTACTTCTCCTGAGTACGGCGATACCACATGTTTGCCACTTTTTTGCAGCCTGGGTGCGCAAAGGGGCCCAAATTCTAATGAGTCCCTTTAGGATTTCACAGGGCATTTTTACGCATTTGGATTCCAGACTCCTTCTCACGCTTTAGGGGCCCCTAAAATGCTAGGACAGTATAAATACCCCACATGTGACCCCATTTTAGAAAGAAGACACCCCAAGGTATTCCGTGAGGGGTATGGTGAGTTCATGTAAAATTTTATTTTTTGTCACAAGTTAGTGGAATATGAGACTTTGTAAAAAACAAAATTAAAAAAAAAAATTAAAATTTCCGCTGACTTGTGCCAAAAAATAAAAATTCTGTGGACTCACCATGCCCCTCACGGAATACCTTGGGGTGTCTTCTTTCCAAAATGGGGTCACATGTGGGGTATTTATACTCACCTGGCATTATAGGGGCCCCTAAAGTGTGAGAATCCAAATGCATAAAAATGGCCTGTGAAATCCTAAAGGTACTCATTGGTTTTAGGGCCCCTTTGCGCACCCAGGCTGCAAAAAAGTGTCACTCATGTGGTATCGCCGTACTTAGGAGAAGTAGGGCAATGTGTTTAGGGTGTATTTTACATATACCCATGCTGCGTGTGAGAAATATCGCTGTAAACGACAACTTTTTACATTTTTTATTCAAAGTTGTCAATTTACAGAGATATTTCTCTCATCCAATATGGGTATATGTAAAATGCACCCCAAAACACATTTCCTACTTCTCCTGAGTACGGCGATATCACATGTGTGACACTTTTGCAGCCAAGATGCGCAAAGGGGCCCAAATTCCAATGAGTACCTTTTAGGAGGGCATTTTTACGCATTTTTCTTCTCACGCTTTAGGGCCCCTAAAATACCAGGGCAGTAGAAATACCCACATGTGACCCCATTTTGAAAGAAGACACCCCAAGGTATTCCATGAGGGGCATGGCGAGTTCATAGAAGATTTTTTTTTTGGCACAAGTTAGTGGAAATTGATTTTTTATTGTTTTTTCTCACAAAGTCTCCCTTTCCGCTAACTTTTGACAAAAAGTTTAATTTTTCATGGACTCATTATGCCCCTCAGCGAATACCTTGGGGTGTCTTCTTTCCAAAATGGGGTCACATGTGGGGTATTTATACTGCCCTGGCATTTTAGGGGCCCTAAAGCGTGAGAAGAAAAATGCGTAAAAATGCCCTCCTAAAAGGTACTCATTAGAATTTAGGCCCCTTTGCGCATCTTGGCTGCAAAAACGTGTCACACATGTGGTATCGCTGTACTCAGGAGAAGTAGGGCAATGTGTTTTGGGGTGTATTTTTACATATACCCATGCTGGGTGAGAGAAATATCTCTGTAAATTGACAACTTTGAATAAAAACATTTAAAAAGTTGTCGTTTACAGCGATATTTCTCACACAAAGTATGGGTATATATAAAAATACACCCCAAAACACATTGCCCTACTTCTCCTGAGTACGGCGATACCACATGAGTGACACTTTTTTGCAGCCTGGGTGCGCAAAGGGGCCCTAAAACCAATGAGTACCTTTAGGATTTCACAGGGCATTTTTACGCATTTGGATTCTCACGCTTTAGGACCCCTAAAATGCCAGGGCAGTATAAATACCCCACAAGTGAGCCCATTGTGGAAAGAAGACATCCCAAGGTATTCCGTGAGAGGCATGGCGAGTTCACAGAAAAAAAAAAATTGGCACAAGTTAGCGGAAATTGTTTTTTTTTTTTTTTTTTTTACAGTCTCATATTCCACTAACTTGTGACAAAAAATAAAATTTTACATGAACTCACCATACCCCTCACAGAATACCTTGGGGTGGCTTCTTTCTAAAATGGGGTCACTTGTGAGGTTTTTGTACTGCCCTGGCATTTGAGGGTCTCCGCAATCATTACACGTATGGCCAGCATTAGGAGTATCTGCGATTCTCCTTATATTGAGCATACGGGTAATGAGATTTTTTTTTTCCGTTCAGCCTCTGGGCTGAAAAAAAAATAAAAAATGAACGGCACAGATTTTTTCATTCGCATCGATCAATGTGGATGAAAAAATCTCTGCCAAAATCAGTGACTGCGGTGCGGTGGGCTGGGCGCTAGCTACCTAACAAGTAGCTAACTAACTGGCGGTGATAAGGGACCCTTATGCCCCATTCACACGTCCGCAATTCTGTTTGCGGAACTGAATTGCGGACCCATTCATTTCTATGGGGACAGACTTTGTCCTGCTCGGATTCGGAATTACGGATCCGCGCTTCCGGGTCTGCACTTCCGTTCCGCAAGAATATAGAACGTGTCCTATTCTTGTCCGCAATTGCGGACAAGAAAAAGCATTTTCTATATAGTTCTGGCAATGTGCGGATCTGCAAAATGCGGAAAGCACATTGCCGGTGTCTTTGAGGATCTGCAGATCCGCAGATCAGATCCGCGGATCCGTGAATCCACGGATCCGCAAAACACATATGGACGTCTGAATGGAGCCTTACAAGGGGTGTGATCAATGACAGGGGGGTGATCAGGGGGTCTAGATGGGGTGATCAAGGGGTTAACAAGGGGTTAATAGGTGAGGGGGGTGGGGGGTTAGTGTAGTGTTTGGTGCAACTTTACATAGTTACCTGGTCCTCTGGTGGTCGATCCCAGAAAATGGGACCACAAGAGGACCAGGTAGCAGCTATATCAGACGCTGTTCACAAAACAGCGTCTGATATAGCTCTTTAATGCGATTTAATTCGCATCTACAGCCTGCCAGCGTGCTACACTGCTTCCAGCTACTGACTGATGGCTGACTGGTGCTGCAAGATGAGAATTCAGAGGTGGAAGTGGAATAGGAGTATGAGAAGGGGGGTTTGCTACAACTAATGTAGGTAGTTGTGAAAATCCAGACGGAATGGGGGCCCGCAATCCTTGGCGTTGGTGGCACCTATGCCATCCCAAGGAACGACTACCGGCATCCTGAAGGTTCACCCAGTGTGCCGTCACAGAAATGTAGAATCCCTGGCCAAAAACACTTGTCCATGTGTCAGTCGTTAAGTGGACCTTCCCAATAACTGCGTTGGTTGGGGCACGGGAGATGTTATGGGACACAATTGCTGGTGTAATACGGGGACGGCACACTGAGGAAAAAGTGGCAGCTGGGGACTGAGTAACGAGGGACGTCCACTGCCATGAGGCTGAGGAAAGCCTCTGTGTCCACAGGCCTAAATTGCAACATTTTCAGGGCCAGCAATTTTTAAAGGTGTGCATTTAGTGCTACGGCCTGTGGGTGTTTGGCTGGGTATTTGCGCTTACGGTCAAAGGCCCGGGTTACGGACATCTGTACACGGGCGTATTTGGTGTGACCCGCCTTCTCCCTTTTCCCACACCACAGCCTATTCCAGCCTACTGGGGTGCTGTGGATCCCTCTACCTCTGTACTGCAGTCCTTGCTTGGCTTGCCACCTTCCCAGGTTGGGTCAGTGATGTCATCTTCAACCACCCCCTCTTCCACTTCCTCACTCAGGTCATCCTCCTGACTTGTGTTGTTGAGCTAACAAGAACCTCACTTATTGACAACTGTGTCACATCCTCATCATCCACCTCATGAAACACTAATTGCCTTTCTCCACCGTCATCTTCTTCTGAATCAGTGCCCAAGATCTCCTCATGTCCCTCTTCACGGAGGGTCAGCTCACCTGCAGGCCCTCACATACAATATTTGAGAGGGTCAGCTCACTAGCAGGCCCTCAACTACAATATTTTAGAGGGTCAGCTCACCTGCAGACCCTCAACTACATTATTTTACAGGGTCAGCTCACCTGTAGGCCCTCAACTACAATATTTTACAGGGTCAGCTCAGCAGCAGGTCCTCATGTATAATATTATACAGGGTCAGCTCAGTAGCAGGCCCATGCCCCTAATGTTTTAGAGGGTCAACAGCAGGACCTTGCTCCAAATTAGAGTTGAGTGAACACCTGGATGTTCGGGTTGGAGAAGTTCGGCCGAACTTCCCGAAAATGTTCGGGTACGGGATCCGAACTCGACCCGAACTTCATCCCGAACCCATTTGAAGTCAATGGAGACCCGAACTTTTGGGCACTAAAAAGGCTGTAAAATAGTCCAGGAAAGGGCTAGAGGGATGCAAAAGGCAGCAAAATGTAGGTAAATCCCCTGCAAACAAATGTGGATAGGAAAATGAATTAAAATAAAATAAAATAAATAAAAATTGAGCAATATCAATTGGAGAGAGGTCCCATAGCAGAGAATCAGGCTTCAAGTCACCCACCAATGGAGAAGGCCACTTTCATTTATTTAGGCCCCAGCACCCAGACAGAGGACAGAGGTCGCATAGCAGAGAATCAGGCGTCATGTCACCCACCAATGGAGAAGGCCACTTTTAGATAATTAGGCCACCTAGAAGGAGGAGAGGTTCATTCAACTTATGGTTGCACCCCAATATAATAGTAAAATTAAAAAAGAGAGGATTCAATAAAGAAGTGCCACGGAGTACAAGAATATATGGTTGAGGGGGAGGCAGTTATGAATGTCTATTCTGCACAAGGGATGGACAGGTCCTGTGGGATCCATGCCTGGTTCATTTTTATGAACGTCAGCTTGTCCACGTTGGCTGTGGACAGGCGGCTGCGTTTGTCAGTAATGACGCCACCTGCTGTGCTGAATACACGTTGAGATAAAACACTGTCCGCCGGGCAGGCCAGCACCTCCAAGGCATAAAAGGCTAGCTGTGGCCATGTGGACAATTTGGAGACCCAGAAGTTGAATGGGGCCGAACCATCAGTCAGTACGTGGAGGGGTGTACACACATACAGTTCCACCATGTTAGTGAAATGCTGCCTCCTGCTAACACGTTCCGTATCAGGTGGTGGTGCAGTTAGCTGTGGTGTGGTGACAAAACTTTTCCACATTTCTGACCTTGCTAACCCTGCCCTCAGAGGAGTTGGCCGTGACACAGCTTCGTTGGCAACCTCTTGCTCCTCCTCTGCCTTCGCCTTCCACTTGTTCCCCTGTGACATTTGGAAATGCTCTCAGGAGTGAGTCTACCAGCGTGCGCTTGTACTCGCGCATCTTCCTATCATGCTCCAGTGCAGGAAGTAAGGTGAGCACATTGTCTTTGTACCGGGGATCAGGCAGGATGGCAACCCAGTAGTCCGCACAAGTTAAAATGAGGGCAACTCTGCTGTCGTTGCGCAGGCACTGCAGCATGTAGTCGCTCATACAGATGTAGCATGGTTAGCACTCCTTTTTTCTGAGATTTCTGAGTTTGGTTATCAAATCTAAGCAAACACCTTCAATTGCTTTTCAATGGCTTTTTTCTCAAGAAAATGAAATGAGTTAAGAAATTTGAGTTAACAGCGGGAGTGCTAACCCTGCTGCATCTGTATGTGCCAGGCTGCCCAGAGGTAAGGACAAGCTGCCCTCTGTGGAAGGTGTATCGTCATCGTCCTCCGTATCCCCCCAGCGACGCACCAGTGATGGGCCTGAGCTGTGCTGCCACCCAGCTTTGAACCTGCTTCATCCTCATCCTCCTCCACCTCCACCTCATCCTACTCATCCTCCAGTAGTGGGCCCTGGCTGGCCACATTTGTACCTGGCCTTTGCTGTTGCAAAAAACTCCCTCTGAGGCACTTCTAACAGACTGGCCTGAAAGTGCTAAAAATGACCCCTCATCCTCCTCCTCCTCCTCCTGGGCCACCTCCTCTTCCATCATTCAAATAAGTGTTTTCTCAAGGAGACATAGATGTGGTATTGTAACGCTGATAACGGCGTCATCGCCACTGGCCATGTTGGTGGAGTACTCGAAACAGCGTGACAGGGCACACAGGTCTCTCATGGAGGCCCAGTCATTGGTGGTGAAGTGGTGCTGTTCCGCAGTGCGACTGACGTGTGCGTGCTGCAGCTGAAACTCCACTATGGCCTGCTGCTGCTCGCACAGTCTCTCCAGCATGTGCAAGGTGGAGTTCCACCTGCTGGGTACGTCACATATGAGATAGTGAGCGGGAAGGCCGAAGTTATGCTGTAGCGCAGACAAGCGAGCAGCAGCAGGATGTGAACGCCGGAAGCGCGCACAGACGGCCCGCACTTTATGCAGCACCTCTGACATGTTGTGGTAGTTGTGAATGAACTTGTGCACCACCAAATTCGGCTAGTCCCAGAGCTGCGACGCGAATTCGCCCATTATCGCACACCAACAGGCCGGGCTTGAGGCCCACCGGCAGCAATCACTGATCGGTCTGTTGTTCAATACCCCGCCACAACTCCAGCACGTTGTGGGGCCCCAAACATACGAGTTTCAGAACGGCCTGCTGACATTTACGCCGGGCTGTGCTGAAGTTGGTGGTGAAGGTGTGTGGCTGATTGGATGAGCAGGTGGAATTAGAGGAGGAAGAAGCCGAGTAGGAGGAGGAGGCTACAGGAGGCAAAGAATGATGCCCTGCGATCCTTGGCGGTGGAAG
This sequence comes from Bufotes viridis, assembly GCA_033119425.1. NCBI lineage: Eukaryota > Metazoa > Chordata > Amphibia > Anura > Bufonidae > Bufotes > Bufotes viridis. Next base: position 331,788,239 of record CM065590.1, on the reverse strand, counting down.
GACGTGCGCCAAAGAACTCTCCGTCTGGGGCCCAGCCACCACTACATTTACCCAGTGTGCAGTTAGGGAGATATAGCGTCCCTGACCGTGCTTACTGGTCCACGTATCTGTGGTTAGGTGGACCTTGCCACAGATGGAGTTGCACAGTGCACACTTGATTTTATCGGATACTTGGTTGTGCAGGGAAGGCACGGCTGTCTTGGAGAAGTAGTGGCGGCTGGGAACAACATACTGTGGGACAGCCATGGACATCAGCTGTTTGAAGCTGTCTGTGTCCACCAGCCTGAATGACAGCATTTCAAAGGCCAGTAGTTTAGAAATGCTGGCATTCAGGCCCAGGGCTCGAGGGTGGCTAGGTGGGAATTTACGCTTTCTCTCCAAGGTTTATGAGATGGAGAGCTTAATGCTGCCGTGTGACATGGTGGAGATGCTTGGTGATGCAGGTGGTGGTGTTGGTGGCACATCCTCTGTTTGTTGGGCGGCAGGTGCCAAAATTCCTCCCGAGGCGGAGGAAGAGGCCGAGGCAGCAGCAGAAGAGGGAGCAGGGGGAGCATGAGTGAGTTCCTTGCTTTTAAGGTGTTTACTCCGATGCAGTTCATGCTTTGTATGTAGATGCCTGGTCATGCAGGTTGTGCTAAGGTTCAGATCGTTAATGCCTCGCTTCAGGCTCTGATGGCACAGCGTGCAAACCACTTGGGTCTTGTCGTCAGCACATTTTTTAAAGAAGTGCCAAGCCAGGGAACTCCTTGAAGCTGCCTTTGGGGTGCTCGGTCACTGGTGGCGGTTGCCAGTAGCAGGCAAACTCTCTTGCCGGCGACTGGTCTGCTTTTGCCCCCTGCTCCCTCTTTTGCTACACTGTTGGCTCGGTCTCACCACTGCCTCTTCCTCTGAACTATGAAAGTCAGTGGCACGACCTTCATTCCATGTGGGGTCTAGGACCTCATTGTCCACTTTATCGTCTTCCACACAGTTTTCTTCCCTGACCATCCTGTTCGGTCTGCACACTGCAAAAAGACGCAGCAGTTGGCACCTGTGGTTGTGCATCAGTGCATTCTATGTCTTCCACCACTGGTTAAATGCTAGGTTGATTCTCTTGGGAAACCCTGCCAGCAGAGTCTTCAAACAGCATAAGAGACTGCTGCATAACGTGACAGTTTCCCTGATATGCATGGTGGTGATGTGACAGACTGATGGGCTTGGTTTTCAGGCACCACCTGTGTGCTTTCAGCAGAAGACTGGGTGGGAGATAATGTTGCAAACGTGCTGGATCCTCTGTCGGCCACCCAATTGACTAGCGCCAATTCTGGCGGGTACTGGAACCTGAGGTAGTTGGTTCACTAGGACGCGTGGCTGTGGCAGAATGGCCACATCCTCTCCCAGCACCAGAGGGTTCACTAACACAACCACGACCGCGTCCGCGTCCCTTACTAGATCTTTTCCTCATTGTTACCGTTCACCAAGCACCACAATAAGGAAAAAAATATTTGGCCCAATGTATTGATTTCAAATTCAGGCCTTTTTTTACAGGCACCTAACACTATCTGCTTATTTATTTATGTAGCGTATTACACTAATCCAGGCACAGCAGTAAATACTGATTTAGGGGAATATCTCTTTTAAGGCTAATATTTAGGCCCTGGATGAAAGGTATCCTTTTATGGACAGATTTACACTTGGAGATACACAGTATCGTTTGAAAAAATATGTAGGATTATGCCTTCAGCAATTGTATTTTAACTAGTGTTGAGCGAACAGTTCGAGCATCGTTCGGGTTCGTACCGAATTTTGGGGTGTCCGGAACACGCACCCAAACCCGGACATTTTCAAAAAAGTTCGGGTTCGGGTTCGTTGTTCGTCGATTACTTCCCGCTTTCTGAAGGGCTGCACAGCAGCCAATCAGCTAGCGTTTTACTTCTTGCCCTAAGAGCCCATCACAGCCATGCCTACTAATGGCATGGCTGTGATTGGCCAAGTGCATCATGTGACCCAGCCTCTATTTAAGCTGGAGTCACGTAGCGCCGCACGTCACACTGCTCTGATTAGTGTAGGGAGAGGACGCAGCTTCTGTCAGGGCGAGATTAGGCAGGGTAAAGTCAGCAACAGCACCTAATGAACGGATCGATCTACAGCTGTGAATGATTGAACTTCTGCTAGTTACTTGCTCACTGGTTTTTAGGCTGCACAGAGCGTTTTTCTGTCACTTATTTTCTGGGTTGATCGGCGGCCATTTTGTGACTTGTGGTGCACCAGAACAAGCTGCCACCAAGTCCATCAATCCATCAATACTAGTTTTTTTTTGCTCTATCCTACATCAGGGGCTTGGCTGCGCTAATTGTCACCCCTAGAAACTCAGGATAGCAATTTCTATATTTTATTAAGGGGTTAAATACAATTGCCCAAATACCAATCCCCTAAATCTGGTGTTCCAGCTTTGGCTAGACAAGTATAATACTGTTTGCTGTCTGGCAAAGGATAGATTATTTTCTGTGGTGAAATTCAATTGCTAAAATAGCAATACCATAAATCAGTGGTTTCAGCTGTGGCTGGCAAAATATAATAGTGTCCGCCAAAACATATATTTTGTTCTGGGGTGTAATTCACTTGCCACAATAGCAATACCCTGAATCTGGTGTCCCAGCTGTTGCAGGCCAGGTTTCATAGTGTCCGCCAAAACATATATTTTGTTTTGGGGTGAAATTCAATTGCAAAAATAGCAATACCATAAATCAGTGGTTTCAGCTGTGGCTGGCAAAATATAATAGTGTCCGCCAAAACATATATTTTGTTCTGGGGTGAAATTCAATTGCCAAAATAGCAACACCATAAATCAGTGGTCCCAACTGTGGCTGGCAAAATATAATAGTGTCCGCCAAAACATATATTTTGTTCTGGGGTGAAATTCAATTGCCAAAATAGCAATACCATAAATCTGTGGTTTCAGCTGTGGCTGGCAAAATATAATAGTGTCCGCCAAAACATATATTTTGTTCTGGGGTGTAATTCACTTGCCAAAATAGCAATAACCTGAATCTGGTGTCCCAGCTGTTGCAGGCCACGTTTCATAGTGTCCGCCAAAACATATATTTTGTTCTGGGGTGAAATTAATTTGCTAAAATAGCAATACCCTGAATCTGGTGTCCCAGCTGTTGTAGGCCAGGTATCATAGTGACCGCCAAAACATATATTTTGTTCTGGGGTGAAATTAATTTGCCAAAATAGCAATACCCTGAATCTGGTGTCCCAGATGTTGCAGGCCAATTGTAAATCTGTCCATAAAAGGATACCTTTCATCCAGGGCCTAAATACTAGGCCTAAAAGAGATATTCCCCTAAATCAGTGGTTACTGCTGTGCCTGGATTAGTGTAATACGCTACATAAACAAATAAGCAGATAGTGTTAGCTGCCTGTAAAAAAAGGCCTGAATTTGAAATCAATACATTGGGCCAAATATTTTTTTCCTTATTGTGGTGCTTGGTGAACGGTAACAATGAGGAAAACATCTAGTAAGGGACGCGGACGCGGTTGTGGTGGTGTTAGTGTACCCTCTGGTGCATGGAAAGGACGTGGCCATTCTGCCACAGCCACACGTCCTAGTGAACCAACTACCTCAGGTTCCAGTACCCGCCAGAATTTACAGCGATATTTGGTGGGGCCCAATGCCGTTCTAAGGATGGTAAGGCCTGAGCAGGTACAGGCGCTAGTCAATTGGGTGGCAGACAGTGGATCCAGCATGTTCACAACATTATCTCCCACCCAGTCTTCTGCTGAAAGCGCACAGGTGGCACCTGAAAACAATGCCCATCAGTCTGTCACATCACCCCCATGCATATCAGGGAAACTGTCAGAGCCTCAAGTTAAGCAGCAGTCTCTTATGCTGTTTGAAGACTCTGCTGGCAAGGATTCCCAAGGAAATCCACTTAGCCCTTCCCCAGTGGTGGAAAACATAGAATGCACTGATGCACAACCACTGATGTTTCCTGATGATGAGGACATGGGAATACCACCTCATCGGAGTCCGCACGTCTCTGATGATGACGAAACACAGGTGCCAACTGCTGTGTCTTTCTGCAGTGTGCAGACCGAACAAGAGGTCAGGGAGGAAGACTGTGTGGAAGACGATGCAGGGGACGATGAGGTCCTAGACCCCACATGGAATGAAGGTCGTGCCACTGACTTTCATAGTTCAGAGGAAGAGGCAGTGGTGAGACCGAGCCAACAGCGTAGCAAAAGAGGGAGCAGTGGGCAAAAGCAGACCAGCCGCCGCCAAAAGAGTTCACCTGCTACTGGCCACCGCCACCAGGGACCGAGCACCCCAAAGGCAGCTTCAAGGAGTTCCCTGGCATGGCACTTTTTTCAACAATGTGCTGACGACAAGACCCGAGTGGTTTGCACGCTGTGCCATCAGATCCTGAAGCGAGGCATTAACGTTCTGAAACTTAGCACAACCTGCATGACCAGGCATCTACATGCAAAGCATGAACTGCAGTGGAGTAAACACCTTAAAAGCAAGGAACTCACTCTGGCTCCCCCTGCTCCCTCTTCTGCTGCTGCCTCGGCCTCTTCCTCCGCCTCGGGAGGAACGTTGGCACCTGCCGCCTACCAAACAGAGGATGTGCCATCGACACCACCACCTGCGTCACCAAGCATCTCCACCATGTCACACGGCAGCGTTCAGCTCTCCATCTCACAAACCTTGGAGAGAAAGCGTAAATTCCCACCTAGCCACCCTCGAGCCCTGGGCCTGAATGCCAGCATTTCTAAACTACTGGCCTTTGAAATGCTGTCATTCAGGCTGGTGGACACAGACAGCTTCAAACAGCTGATGTCCATGGCTGTCCCACAGTATGTTGTTCCCAGCCGCCACTACTTCTCCAAGACAGCCGTGCCTTCCCTGCACAACCAAGTATCCGATAAAATCAAGTGTGCACTGTGCAACTCCATCTGTGGCAAGGTCCACCTAACCACAGATACGTGGACCAGTAAGCACGGCCAGGGACGCTATATCTCCCTAACTGCACACTTGGTAAATGTAGTGGCGGCTGGGCCGCATGCGGAGAGTTCCTTGGCGCACGTCCTTCCGCCGCCAAGGATCGCAGGGCATCATTCTTTGCCTCCTGTAGCCTCCTCTTCCTACTCGGCTTCCTCCTCCTCTGCTTCCACCAGCTCATCCAGTCAGCCACACACCTTCACCACCAACTTCAGCACAGCCCGAGGTAAACGTCAGCAGGCCATTCTGAAACTCATATGTTTGGGGGACAGGCCCCACACCGCGCAGGAGTTGTGACGGGGTATTGAACAACAGACCGACGAGTGGTTTCTGCCGGTGGGCCTCAAGCCCGGCCTGGTGGTGTGCGACAATGGGCAAAATCTCGTCGCAGCTCTGGGACTAGCCGGTTTGACGCACATCCCTTGCCTGGCGCATGTGCTGAATTTGGTTGTGCAGAAGTTCATTCACAATTACCCCGACTTTTCAGAGCTGCTGCATAAAGTGAGGGCCGCCTGTGCGCGCTTCCGGCGTTCACATCCTGCTGCTGCTCGCCTGTCTGTTCTACAGCGGAACTTCGGCCTTCCCGCTCACCACCTCATATGCGACGTGCCCACCAGGTGGAACTCCACCTTGCACATGCTGGAGAGACTGTGCGAGCAGCAGCAGGCCATAGTGGAGTTTCAGCTGCAGCATGCACGCGTCAGTCGCACTGCGGAACAGCACCACTTCACCACCAATGATTGTGCCTCCATGCGAGACCTGTGTGCCCTGTTGCGCTGTTTCAAGTACTCCACCAACATGGCCAGTGGCGATGACACCGTTATCAGCGTTACAATACCAATTCTATGTCTCCTTGAGAAAACGCTTAGGGCGATGATGGAAGAGGAGGTGGCCCAGGAGGAGGAGGAGGAGGATGAGGGGTCATTTTTAGCACTTTCAGGCCAGTCTGTTAGAAGTGGCTCACAGGGAGGTTTTTTGCAACAGCAGAGGCCAGGTACAAATGTGGCCAGCCAGGGCCCACTACTGGAGGACGAGGAGGATGAGGAGGAGGTGGAGGAGGATGAGGATGAAGCAGGTTCACAGCGGGGTGGCACCCGACACAGCTTAGGCCCATCACTGGTCCGTGGCTGGGGGAATACGGAGGACGATGACGATACGCCTCCCACAGAGGACAGCTTGTCCTTACCTCTGGGGAGCCTTGCACACATGAGCGACTACATGCTGCAGTGCCTGCGCAACGACAGCAGAGTTGCCCACATTTTAACGTGTGCGCAGGGCCGGCGCGTACTATACGCGGAATAGGCAGCCGCGTAGAGCGCCCCTTGGGAAGGGGCGCTGCTAGGAGCGCCGGCCCCGCCTCATGCTGCAGCCGCCCGAGCGCTCTGAATTGAGCCTCAGGCAGCTGCAGCACTGCCCGGGCTGGTGCGTCCATGAGGGCGCACCGCCCGGGCGCAGCATGAAGAGAGGAGCTGACAGGAGGGAATTGCTTAGCGCTCCCTCCTGTCACTCCATTGTAGCGTGGCCGAGCTCTTTAAGGTCCGCGGGTACAGGAGCATCTGTCTCCTGTACCCGGCCGGACTGACATGAAGTGCGCACACAGTGTGCACCTCATGTCAGTCCCCTCGGGTACAGGAAACGAAAGCTCCTGTACCCGTGGAGCATAAAGAGCTCGGCCACGCTACACCAGAGGTGAGGGTGGTGGGAGAAAGAGAATGACAAGGGAGGGGGAGAATGACAAGGAGAGGGGAGAATAAATAGAGGGGAAAGAGAATGACAAGGGGTGGGGGAGAATGACAAGAGGGGGAGAGAAAGACAAGGGGGAGTGTGACGAATGACAAGAGGGGAGAGAATGACAAGAGGGGAGAGAATGATAAGTGGGGGAGGAAGAATGACAAGGGGGAGAGAATGACAAGGGGGAGGAAGAATGACAAGTGGGGGAGTGTGAAGAATGACAAGAGGGGGGAGAGAATGACAAAGGGGGGGGGAGAGAGAACTGGCATTAGTTAAAGGGGTTCTGCAGTTTGTTACAACTGATGATCTATCCTCTGGATAGATCATCAGCATCTGATCGGCCGGGGTCTGACACCCGGGACCCCCGCCGATCAGCTGTTTGAGAAGGCAGCGGCGCTGCAGGAGCGGCCTTCTCTCTGTTTACCGCAGGCACAGTGACGTCACGACTAGTATCACTGGCCTTGGTGGGGTTAAGCTCTGTTCACTTGAATGAAGCTTAGACCCACCCAGGCCAGTGATACTAAACGTGACGTCACTGCGAGAAGGCTGAGGCACTACTGCCAGCGCAGCTGTCTTCTCAAACAGCTGATTGGCGGGGGTCCCGGGTGTCGGACCCCTGTGATCAGTTTAAATAAACTGCAGAACCCCTGTAATATGGCAGATCATATGGGTGGGGCATTGTGATGTCACATGGGGGGGGCGGCAAACTTTTCTTTTGCCTAGGGCGTCAAAAATCCTTGCATCGGCACTGCGTGTGTGGACTACTGGGTTGCCACCCTGCTGGATCCCCGGTACAAAGACAATGTGCCCACCTTACTTCCTGCACTGGAGCGTGATAGGAAGATGCACGAGTACAAGAGAGCATTCTCAAATGTCACAGGGGAACAGGTGGAAGCCAAAGGCAAAGGCAGAGGAGGAGCAAGAGGTCGCCAACGCAGCTGTGTCACGGCCAGCTCCTCTGAGGGCAGGGTTAGCATGGCAGAAATGTGGAAAAGTTTTGTCTCCACGCCACAGCTAACTGCACCACCACCTGATATGGAACGTGCTAGCAGGAGGCAGCATTTCACTAACATGGTTGAACAGTACGTCTGCACACCCCTCCACGTACTGACTGATGGTTCGGCCCCATTCAACTTCTGGGTCTCCAAATTGTCCACGTGGCCAGAGTTAGCATTTTATGCCTTGGAGGTGCTGCCCTGCTCGGTGGACAGCGATTTTTCATTGTGTATTCAGCACGGCAGGGGGCGTCATTACTGACAAACGCAGCCGCCTGTCCACAGCCAACGTGGACAAGCTGACGTTCATAAAAATGAACCAGGCATGGATCCCACAGGACCTGTGCCTCCCTTGTGCAGAATAGACATTTATAACTGCCTCCCCCTCAACCATGTATTATTGTACTCCAGGGCACTTCTTTATTGAATCCTCATTTTTTTAACTTTACCATGATCTTGCGGTGCAACCCAAAGTTGAATGAACCTCTCCTCCTCCTTCTCTTGTGGTGGGTGAAATGACGCATGATTCCTTGCTGTGGGACCTCTCCCCTCTGTCTGGGTGCTGGGGCCGAAATAACTGAAAGTGGCCTTCTCCAGTGGTGGGTGATATGACGCATGATTCCATGCTGTGGGACCTCTCTCCTCGGTCTGGGTGCTGGGGCCGAAATAACTGAAAGTGGCCTTCTCCAGTGGTGGGTGAAATGACGCATGATTCCTTGTTGTGGGACCTCTCTCCTCTGTCTGGGTGCTGGGGCCTAAATAACTGAAAGTGGCCTTCTCTAGTGGTGGGTGAAATGACGCATGATTCCTTGCTGTGGGACCTCTCTCCTCGGTCTGGGTGCTGGGGCCAAAATAACTGAAAGCGGACTTTTCTAGTGGTGGGTGAAATGACGCTTGATTTCTTGCTGTGGGACCTCTCTCCTCTGTCTGGGTGATGGGGCCTAAATAACTGAAAGTGGCCTTCTCTAGTGGTGGGTGAAATGACGCATGATTCCTTGCTGTGGGACCTCTCTCCTCGGTCTGGGTGCTGGGCCGAAATAACTGAAAGTGGCCTTCTCCAGTGGTGGGTGATATGACGCCTTATTCCTTGCTGTGGGACCTCTCTCCTCGGTCTGGGTGCTGGGGCCAAAATAACTGAAAGCGGACTTTTCTAGTGGTGGGTGAAATGACGCTTGATTTCTTGCTGTGGGACCTCTCTCCTCTGTCTGGGTGCTGGGCCGAAATAACTGAAAGTGGCCTTCTCCAGTGGTGGGTGATATGACGCATGATTCCTTGCTGTGGGATCTCTCTCCTCTGTCTGGGTGCTGGGGCCGAAATAACTGAAAGTGGCCTTGTCCAGTGGTGGGTGATATGATGCATGATTCTCTGCTATGGGACCTCTCTCCAATTGATATTGGTTAATTTTTATTTATTTTATTTTATTTTAATTAATTTCCCTATCCACATTTGTTTGCAGGGCATTTACCTACATTTTGCTGCCTTTTGCAGCCCTCTAGCCCTTTCCTGGACTATTTTACAGCCTTTTTAGTGCCCAAAAGTTCGGGTCCCCATTGACTTCAATGGCGTTCTGGTTCGGGATAAAGTTCGGGTCGAGTTCGGATCCTGAACCCGAACATTTTCAGGAAGTCCGGCTGAACTTCTCAAACCCGAACATCCAGGTGTTCGCTCATCTCTACTCATGAGGCCTTCCTTTCCTTCTCCACACTGTTATCTGTTCAACATTCTATTACAAGTTAATATTGATTTTATTATTTTTTTCATTTTGAGATGATTTACATTCATGAAGGTATCTCTTGATTTTAAGCATTGACAATGAAATACTTCAAAGTGACTGACAGGCTGCTGTGTGCGGTTAATAACTACTGAAAGAGGATGCGAGGAGTTGCACTCTTAAAATGTGTGTCTGGTGTATGCCTTTATTGCCTTTTTTCGGCCTTATGTACTATGTTACTATGTTACTATGTATTATGTTTTTAGCCAACGGTAAAATATTATTTTGTGGTGCTTTATCTTAGGCCTCATGCACACGACCGTTGGTGTTTTGCGGTTCGCAAACCGCGGATCTGCAAAACAGAGAGCGTGGCCCATTGTAGAAATGCCTATTCTATTTTAGCGGGGGCATGGAACGGAGCAATGGATGCGGACAGCACATGGAGTGCTGTCCGCATCTTTTATGGCCCCATTGAAGTGAATGGGTCTGCGCCCGAGCCGCAAAATATGCGGCTCAGACGTGGACCCAAAATACGTTTGTGTGCATGAGGCCTAAGAGTAGACTCATCCCTGTAGGTCTGCATTGTCTAATGACAGATCCACTTTAAGGAGGCATAACATTTACAGCATAAGAAAGTTCCAAAATCTACAGTATTAGGCCTCATGCACACGACCGTTTTTTTATGCTGTCCGCAAAAAGGGGTTCCGTTGTTCAGTGATCCGTGTCCGTTTTTGCCTTCCGTTGTGTTTCCGTGTGTCTTCCGTTTTTTTTAGCGGACATGACCCAAAAGATTTTACCAAAAGACAGGCTGACAATTTTTCCCAAGTGCCTGCCAAGGGATCCGCAAAAAACGGACACGAGCGCGGATGACACACGGATGGCCATCCGCATTTTTTCACGGACCCATTGACTTGAATGGGTCCGTGAACCGTTTTTCACGGACAAGAATAGGACAGGTTATATTTTTTTGACGGACTGGAATCACGGACCACGGACGCGGAGGACAAACGGTGCATTTGCCGAGGTTTCCACGGACCCATTGAAAACCAATGGGTCCGCAGAAAATCACGAAAAACGGAGCAACGGACACGGAATCAAACAACGGTCGTGTGCATGAGGCCTTATCATAATTTGGCTTGTATCCAAAACCTCATGATTAAAATGTACTGGCACTTTCAGACTTAAGCCTTGGGCCCCTTTCACATGAGCGAGAAATCCGTGCGGGTGCAATACCTGATGCAAACGCATTGCTCCCACACAGAATCCAGACCCATATTTTTCAATGAGTCTGTGTACATGAGCATTGGTTTTCACGCATCACTTGTTCGTTACATAAAAATCGCAGCATGTTTTATATTCTGGAATTTTCACACAACGCTGGCCCCCTAGAAGTGAATGGGGCTGCATGAAAATCGCAAGTGCAGATGCGATGCATTTTTTATGGATGGTTGCTAAGAGATGTTTTTTATAAACATTCAGTTTTTTATCATGCTTGTGCAAAACGCATTAAATCGCATTGAACAACTGAACGCGAGAGCAAACAAAACTGAATGTACTTGCTTGCGAAATCGCGCATTTTTTACTGAACGCATCCGCAACGCATCTGGACCTAATCCACCAATGCTTGTCTGCAAGGGGCTGCCCGTATTTGCACCGCATCACGGATGTGGGTCCGCAATTCGGAAAGTCCAATGCAGAATGGAGGCCTTGAATGGTTTTTCTCCGTGCCTCTGCAGAAAAATTACGGACCCATTCAAGTTGAAGTAGATCCGTCTGCAGAATCCGCAGAATGTTGCCCATGCATTGGGGACCGCAAATAGCCATGGCTGTGTGCATGAGCCCTAATTCACACAGTCAGTGTTTAGGGAGTGATTTTCATCAGTAATTGTGAGTTAAAACCAGGTGCGGCTCTAAACACAGAACAGGAACAGATCTTTCCTTTATACCATATCTCTGTGTAGCCTCCATTCCTGCCTTTGGCTCACAATCACTGATGAGAATTACTGACCAAACACTGACTTTGTGAATAAGGCTTTTAAGGCCTCTTTCACACGGGGGAGTTTTCTGCGTAGGTGCAGTGCATGAGTTGAACGCATTGCATCTGCACTGAATCGGGACCCATTCACTTCAATGGGGCTGTGTACATGAGCGGTGATTTTCACGCATCACTTGTGTGTTGCGTGAAAATCGCAGCAAGCTCTATACTGTGCGGTTTTCACACAACGCAGGCCCCATAGAAGTGAATGGGGCTGCACGAAAATTGCAAGCATCCACAAGCAAGTACGGATGCAGTGCAATTTTCACGCATGGTTGCTAGGAGACAATCGTGATGCGTACCCAATCTATATTATTTTCCCTTATAACATAGTTATAAGGGAAAATAATAGCATTCTTAATACAGAATGCTGAGTAAGAGTGATGGAGGGGTTAAAATAAATAAATTCACCTTATCCACTTGATCATACAGCCCGGCGCGTCTACTTTCTTCTACTTTGAGGACCTGGAAGGAAAAGGACCTTTGGTGACATCATGACGCTCACCACGTGGTGAGCGCGGTGATGTCAGCGCAGATCCTGCTGAATGAAGATAGGCGCTCACCACATGGTGAGCATGATGACGTCATCAAAGGTCCTTTTCCTTTCAGGTCCTCAAAGAAAAAGAAAAAAGATGCGCCGGGCTTGGCGATCAAGTGGATGAGATTAGTTTTTTTTTAACCCCTCTGTCACTATTTTAATTAGCATTCTGTATTAAGAATGCTATTAGTTTCCCTTATAACCATGTTATAAGGGAAAATAATAAAATCTACAGAATACTGAACCCAAACCCCAACTTTTGTGAAGAAGTTCGAGTCTGGGTATCAAACATACCGATTTTTATTACGTGCATGCAAAACGCATTAAAACGCTTTGCATTTGCGCTGAAAAAATCGTGCATTTTCTTGTGTGGCCCTCATTTTTATGTTAAACATTTGAAAGAATATTTTGCAATGCTATTTTTAATTTTCTATGTTGATGTCTATATTTAAACAAAAAACATGAAATCCTTAAATTTTCGCACTGGCCACAATGTCTAATAATAGGCTTTCTTGGACTGTAGAGATCACTTTACTTCAGTCATCTCATTATCATTACAGGCAAGTTTAGAATGACAAATAGCACTTCTATGTATAGATAACACAATATCCACCATTCACAATATATGATTGTCAAAATTTGTCTACTCCTTGCTTGGAAAATGAACTCTGCACAGGTCATAGAGCATGCCTAGAAAACTCTCCCATAGAAGTCAATGAGGTCGGCTCCGGTCGATTGATTATATGGCCCATGTGGCTGCCATAAAGCAATTCTTTAAATGCTTTTAAATGCTATTAAGAACAGCTCAGGCAAGATGGCCACCTCCATTATCATGTTCAGGAAATAGAATAAATAAATCTGCAGTCAGAAAATAAAAACAGATTAGAAAAAAAGGGGTTTCTGTTGGTTACTTTTTTTTTTATTGTAGATTGCAGTAAATCTTGTTGGCGCACAACTCAGGGGACACTATTGCATTTTTAACACCTTAGTGACATCAATAATTTTAGCCTTAAGGACCAATAATATTTTCCCCCTTTGTGTCCTGGCAGTCATAACATTTTAATTTTTTATTCAATTTTTTTTTTATGTAGCGGGATTAGCTGTAAGTTTTTAAGCAACCATTTTAGGTTATATAGTGCATTAAAAAACTTTTATTATTTTATTTTTAGGGGGAAAGATAAAAAACAGCAATTTTTTCATTATTTTGTGGAATTTTTTTATGGTGTTAAAAATAACATAATTTTATTATGTTGGTCAGTACATTGATGATAGTACCACATTTCTATATATTTTTACAGGTTTTTTTTCTCTCTTCCTGCAGCCTGTCAGCTCTGCAGCTTCTCACTCATTCTCCTCCACACTGAAGAGGAGGGGGGGCTTCTTAAAAGCTCATCTCTCTGGTTTGGTACCAGCTAAAGATATGGACTTTGTATTGTTTGAAAGCTGGTATTCCAAACAATACTGGAATGACAGCAATACATTCAGTACAAGGGAAGATATCACTGAAAAAAATCAGGATGCTGTGAATGCAGCTGAAAGTGAAAGCAAAAGCAGATTTTACACGTGAATATTCTCAACTCGATTTGCTAACAGTTATTTCTCCTATTTTGCTTGGGCTAATGCTGTCAGCTTTCAAAACAAGACCAGTTGCATTTTTCTAGCTGCAACCATTCAGGAGATAGCAGCATCTAAAGCAGTCCCCCAACCCCCCCCCCCCCTCCATTTTCTGCTGGAGCCCAGCTGGGGAAGAACAGTTAGTTACTTTTCCCACTGCCCCAGCTGGACTCCAGGAAAACAGTTAGGTGGTTAACCACTTGAAGACCACAGGTTTATACCCCCCTAGTGACCAGGCCCTTTTTTACAAATCCGCACTACACTACTTTCACCGTTTATTGCTCGGTCATACAACTTACCACCCAAATGAATTTTGCCTCCTTTTCTTCTCACTAATAGAGCTTTCATTTGGTGGTATTTCATTGTTGCTGACATTTTAACTTTTTTTGCTATTAATAAAAATGTAACGACATTTTTGCAAAAAAATGACATTTTTCACTTTCTGTTGTAATTTTTTTTTAAAAAAACTACATTTCTATATAAATTTTTCGCAAAATTTATTGTTCTACATGTCTTTGATAAAAAAAAAATCCAATAAGTGTATACTTATTGGTTTGGGTAAAAGTTATAGCGTTTACAAACTATGGTGCAAAAAAGTGAATTTCCGCATTTTGAAGCAGCGCTGACTTTCTGAGCACCTGTCATGTTTCTTCACGTGCTAGAATGTCAGGATAGTATAAATACCCCCCAAATCACACCATTTTAGATAGAAGACACCCCAAAGTATTCGCGGAGGGGCATGGTGAGTTCATGTATCATTTCATTTTTTTTCACAAGTTAGCGGAAAATGACACTTTCTGAGGAAAAAAAAATAATACTAAAGTTTCCATTTCTGCTAACTTCTGGCAAAAAAAAATAAAATCTCAGACGGACTCACTATGCCCCTCAGTGAATACCTTGGGGTGTCTACTTTCCGAAATGGAACACCGATCCATTGAACACACAACACCATAAATTACAAAAAAATGTAACTTTATTCAATTTGAAAATAGACAAAAATAGTAAAATATACCATAGGACTGGTAATAGCACCAGTATGACACAAATGAGGAAGAAAAAATAGGAGAGGACCGCAGGGTCAACACATGGAGGGTACATACACAATGTGCATGAATAACAAAGAAATAACACTTCAAAAGCTTGTAAAGAAAAGAAGTAGCCCGAGGACAAAGTCCTCTATGAAGGCAGAGCAAGCAGTTAAAAAATAACGCAAAGAAGTATACCCTCCACAAGTGTGTCGATCCTGCGGTCGCCTCCTCCTAACTGCTTGCTCTGCCTTCATAGAGGACTTTGTCCTCGGGCTACTTCTTTTCTTTACAAGCTTTTGAAGTGTTATTTCTTTGTTATTCATGCACATTGTGTATGTACCCTCCATGTGTTGACCCTGCGGTCCTCTCCTATTTTTTCTTCCTCATTTGTGTCATACTGGTGCTATTACCAGTCCTATGGTATATTTTACTATTTTTGTCTATTTTCAAATTGAATAAAGTTACATTTTTTTGTAATTTATGGTGTTGTGTGTTCAATGGATCGGTGTTACTTTGAAGTAAATTATGACCAACTCCTTGATTAAAATGGATACCCGGTATGAATTTGGTGTTTACTTTCCGAAATGGGGTCATTTGTGGGGTGTGTTTACTGTTCTGGCATTTTGGGCGGGGCTAAATTGTGAGCAGCCATGTAAAACCTAAAGGTACTCGTTGGAATTTGGGCCCCTTTGCGCACCCAGGCTGCAAAAAAGTGTCACACACGTGGTATCGCCGTACTCAGGAGAAGTAAGGCAATGTGTTTTGGGGTGTATTTTCACATATACCCATGCTGGGTGAGAGAAATATCTTTGTAAATTGTCAACTTTGTATAAAATTTTTTAAAAAGTTGTCGTTTACAGAGATATTTCTCACACAAAGTATGGGTATATATAAAAATACACCACAAAACACATTGCCCTACTTCTTCTGAGTACGGTGATACCACATGAGTGACACTTTTTTGCAGCCTGGGTGCGCAAAGGGGCCCTAATTCCAATGAGTTCCTTTAGGATTTCACAGGGCATTTTTACGCATTTGGATTCCAGACTTCTTCTCAGGCTTTAGAGACCCCTAAAATGCCAGGACAGTATAAATACCCCACAAGTGACCCCATTTTAGAAAGAAGACACCCCAAGGTATTCCGTGAGGGGTATGGTGAGTTCATGTAAAATTTTATTTTTTGTCACAAGTTAGTGGAATATGAGACTTTGTAAAAAAAATAAATAAATAAATAAAATATCAATTTCCGCTAACTTGTGCCAAAAAAAGTTTGTATAAAAAAAATTAAAAAGTTGTCGTTTACAGCGATATACGGCAATACGCCGAGTATGGCAATACCACATGTGTGACACTTTTTTGCAGCCAAGATGCGCAAAGGGGCCCTAATTCCCATGAGTACCTTTACGGGCATTTTTATGTATTTGGATTCTCACGCTTTAGGACCCCTAAAATGCCAGAGCAGTATAAATACCCCACATGTGACCCCATTTTGTAAAGAAGACACCCCAAGGTATTCGGTGAGGGGCATGGTGAGTTCACAGAAAAAAAATTTTTTTGGCACAAGTTAGCGGAAATTGATATATATATATATATTTTTTTACAAAGTCTCATATTCCACTAACTTGTGACAAAAAATAAAATTTTACATGAACTCACCATACCCCTCACGGAATACCTTGGGGTGTCTTCTTTCTAAAATGGGGTCACATGTGAGGTGTTTGTACTGCCCTGGCATTTGAGGGTCTCCGCAATCATTACACGTATGGCCAGCATTAGGAGTTTCTGCGATTCTCCTTATATTGGGCATACGGGTAATGAGATTTTTTTTTCCGTTCAGCCTCTGGGCATCGATCAATGTGGATGAAAAAATCTCTGCCAAAATCAGTGACTGCGGTGCGCTGGGCTGGGCGCTAACTACCTAACAAGTAGCTAACTAACTGGCGGTGATAAGGGACCCTTATGCCCTATCACACGTCTGCAATTCTGTTTGCGGAACGGAATTGCGGACCCATTCATTTCTATGGGGACAGACTTTGTCACACTCGGATCCGGAATTACGGATCCGCGCTTCCGGGTCTGCACTTCCGTTCCGCAAAAATATAGAACATGTCCTATTCTTGTCCGCAATTGCGGACAAGAAAAAGCATTTTCTATATAGTTCTGGCAATGTGCGGATCTGCAAAATGCGGAAAGCACATTGCCGGTGTCCGTATTTTGCGGATCCACAGATCCATGGATCCGCAAAACACATACGGACGTCTGAATGAGCCTTACAGGGGGGTGATTACTGACAGGAAGGGGTGACAGGGGGTGATCAGGGGGGGTGACATGGGTGATCAGGGGTTAATCAGGGATGGGGGGTGTGGGGGGGTGTAGTGATTGGTGCACTTTACCTATGTTTCCTCTAGTGGTCCCAGACAAAGGGACCACCAGACGAGCAGACAGCAGGCATATAAGATGCTGTTTACAAAACAGTGTCTAATATGCGTTTTAAATGCGTTTTTTTCCGCATCTACAGCCTGCCAGCGCATGATCAGCACTAGTAGGCTGTAGTTTCAGTTGTCCTGGCACCGATCGCATAAACGCGCGCGCGCGTTCATGCAAAATCTCGGGTCTCACAAGATGACGCCGATAGGCGTCATTGAGACCTGAGAGAGCTGACGCCCATCGGCGTTAGTGTGACGGCAAGTGGTTAAAGAAGCACTCCCCACAAAATATTTATTTGTTGGCCCATTAGAATGGTACATGATGTATGTAAATTGTAGTCATGGTAATCTTATTACCCGTGACTGTATTTGTGAATTATATACCTCCCTTTGATCCTTAGCTATGTCATCATCAGAAGGGAGTGAATAACTCACATATACATTCACTGGTAAGAAAATTACATTCTCTACAGTTTACAATTACATCATGTACCTTTCTAAAAGGTCAGAGAATAAGTGCTTCTTTAAGTACGGAAACACTAGATCAGATATTACTTAATTGCAGCATACGGCATCATTAATGTGGGACCATTTTACAAAGTTTGCCCTGGAGATTTATATGCTTTTGGTAGCATATTCATACCTTCATACAATTTGTAACACATACAACAGCCAGAACTGTACTGAGCAAGGTGATTTGCAAAAGTAATATTTTTATAATTCAGAGGTCCTGTTATATAAATAGTGAACCTTCTGCTAATGACAGAAAAATTAATTAATACATTTTAGAGAGTGTATGAATAGAGATGAGCGAACACCTGGAAGTTCGGGTTCGAGAAGTTCGGCCGAACTTCCCGAAAATATTCAGGTTCGGGATCCGAACTCAACCCGAACTTTATCCCGAACCCGAACCCCATTGAAGTCAATGGGGACCCGAACTTTTAGGCACTAAAAAGGCTGAAAAATAGTCCAGGAACGGGCTAGAGGGCTGCCAAAGGCAGCAAAATGTAGGTAAATCCCCTGCAAACAAATGTGGATAGGGAAATGAATTAAAATAAAATAAAATAAATAAAATTTAACCAAAATCAATTGGAGACAGGTCCCACAGCAAGGAATCATGCGTCATATCACTCAACACTGGAGAAGGCCACTTTCAGTTATTTCGGCCCAGCACCCAGACAGGGCAGAGAGGTCCCACAGCAAGGAATCATGCGTCATATCAACCACCACCGGAGAAGGCCACTCTCAGTTATTTCGGCCCAGCAGCCAGACAGAGGAGAGAGGTCCCACAGCAAGGAATCATGCGTCATATCAACCACCACCGGAGAAGGCCACTCTCAGTTATTTCGGCCCAGCAGCCAGACAGAGGAGAGAGGTCCCACAGCAAGGAATCATGCGTCATATCAACCACCACCGGAGAAGGCCACTCTCTGTTATTTCAGCCCAGCACCCAGACAGAGGAGAGAGGTCCCACAGCAAGGAATCATGCGTCATGTCACCCACCACTGGAGAAAGCCACTTTCAGTTATTTCGGCCTAGCACCCAGACAGAGGATACTGGTCCGATAGCAAGGAATCATGCGTCATATCACCCACCACCGGAGAAGGCCACTCTCAGTTATTTCAGCCAGCACCCAGACCAAGGAGAGAGGTCCCACAGCAAGGAATCATGCGTCATATCACCCACCACTGGAGAAGGCCACTTTCAGTTATTTCGGCCCAGCACCCAGACCGAGGATACAGGTCCCACAGCAAGGAATCATGCGTCATATCAACCACCACCGGAGAAGGCCACTCTCTGTTATTTCAGCCCAGCACCCAGACAGAGGAGAGAGGTCCCACAGCAAGGAATCATGCGTCATATCACCCACCACTGGAGAAGGCCACTTTCAGTTATTTCGCCCAGCACCCAGACCGAGGATACAGGTCCCACAGCAAGGAATCATGCGTCATATCACCCACCACCGGAGAAGGCCACTCTCAGTTATTTCAGCCAGCACCCAGACCAAGGAGAGAGGTCCCACAGCAAGGAATCATGCGTCATATCACCCACCACTGGAGAAGGCCACTTTCAGTTATTTCGGCCCAGCACCCAGACCGAGGATACAGGTCCCACAGCAAGGAATCATGCGTCATATCAACCACCACCGGAGAAGGCCACTCTCAGTTATTTCGGCCCCACCACCCAGACAGAGGAGAGGTTCATTCAACTTTGGGTTGCATCGCAAGATCATGGTAAAGTTAAAAAAATGAGGATTCAATAAAGAAGTGCCCCGGAGTACAAGAATACATGGTTGAGGGGGAGGCAGTTATAAATGTCTATTCTGCACAAGGGAGGGACAGGTCCTGTGGGATCCATGCCTGGTTCATTTTTATGAACGTCAGCTTGTCCACGTTGGCTGTGGACAGGCGGCTGCGTTTGTCAGTAATGACGCCCCCTGCCGTGCTGAATACACGATGAAAAATCGCTGGCCGCCGAGCAGGGCAGCACCTCCAAGGCATAAAATGCTAACTATGGCCACGTGGACAATTTGGAGACCCAGAAGTTGAATGGGGTCGAAACATCAGTCAGTACGTGGAGGGGTGTGCAGACGTACTATTCAACCATGTTAGTGAAATGCTGCCTCCTGCTAACACGTTCCGTATCAGGTGGTGGTGCAGCTAGCTGTGGCGTGGAGACAAAACTTTTCCACATTTCTGCCATGCTAACCCTGCCCTCAGAGGAGCTGGCCGTGACACAGCTGCATTGGCGACCTCTGGCTCCTCCTCTGCCTTCGCCTTGGGCTTCCACCTGTTCCCCTGTGACATTTGGGAATGCTCTCAGGAGCGCGTCTACCAGCGTGCGCTTGTACTCGCGCATCTTCCTATCACGCTCCAGTGCAAGAAGTAAGGTGGGCACATTGTCTTTGTACCGGGGATCCAGCAGGGGGGCAACCCAGTAGTCCGCACACGTTAAAATGTGGGCAACTCTGCTATCGTTGCGCAGGCACTGCAGCATGTGGTCGCTCATGTGTGCCAGGCTCCCCAGGTAAGGACAAGCTGTCCTCTGTGGGAGGCGTATCGTCATCGTCCTCCGTATCCCCCAAGACACGCACCAGTGATGGGCCTGAGCTGTGTCGGGTGCCACCCAGCTGTGAACCTGCTTCATCCTCCTCCACCTCCTCCTCATCCTCCTCGTCCTCCAGTAGTGGGCCCTGGCTGGCCACATTTGTACCTGGCCTCTGCTGTTGCAAAAAACCTCCCTCTGAGCCACTTCTAACAGACTGGTCTTAAAGTGCTAAAAATGACCCCTCATCCTCCTCCTTCTACTTCTGGGCCACCTCCTCTTCCATCATCGCCCAAAGCATTTTCTCAAGGAGACATAGAAGTGGTATTGTAAAGCTGATAACGGTGTCATTGCCACTGGCCATGTTGGTGGAGTACTCGAAACAGGCCACACAGGTCTCGCATGGAGGCCCAATCATTGGTGGTGAAGTGGTGCTGTTCCGCAGTGCGACTGACGTGTGCGTGCTGCAGCTGAAGCTCGACTATGGCCTGCTGCTGCTCGCACAGTCTCTTCAGCATGTGCAAGGTGGAGTTCCACCTGGTGGGCACGTCGCATATGAGGCGGTGAGAGGGAAGGCCGAAGTTCCGCTGTAGCTCAGACAGGCGAGCAGCGGCAGGATGTGAACGCCGGAAGCGCGCACAGACGGCCCTCACTTTATGCAGCAGCTCTGACATGTCGGGTTAGTTGTGAATGAACTTCTGCACCACCAAATTAAGCACATGCGCCAGGCAAGGGATGTGCGTCAAACCGGCTAGTCCCAGTGCTGCGACGAGATTTCACCCATTATCGCACACCACCAGGCCGGGCTTGAGGCTCACCGGCAGAAACCACTCGTCGGTCTGTTACCCCGCCACAACTCCTGCGCGGTGTGGGGCCTGTCCCCCAAACATATGAGTTTCAGAATGGCCTGCTGACATTTACCCCGGGCTGTGCTGAAGTTGGTGGTGAAGGTGTGTGGCTGACTGGATGAGCTGGTGGAAGCAGAGCAGGAGGAAGCCGAGTAGGAGGAGGAGGCTACAGGAGGCAAAGAATCATGCCCTGCGATCCTTGGCGGCGGAAGGATGTGCGCCAAGGAACTCTACGCCTGCGGCCCAGCCGCCACTACATTTACCCAGTGTGCAGTTAGGGAGATATAGCGTCCCTGGTCGGGCTTACTTGTCCACGTATCTGTGGTTAGGTGGACCTTGCCACAGATGGCGTTGCGCAGTGCACACTTGATTTTATCGGATACTTGGTTGTGCAGGGAAGGCACGGCTGTCTTGGAGAAGTAGTGGCGGCTGGGAACAACATACTGTGGGACAGCCATGGACATCAGCTGTTTGAAGCTGTCTGTGTCCACCAGCCTGAATGACAGCATTTCAAAGGCCAGTAGTTTAGAAATGCTGGCATTCAGGCCCAGGGCTCAAGGGTGGCTAGGTGGGAATTTACGCTTTCTCTCCAAGGTTTGTTAGATGGAGAGCTGAACGCTGACGTGTGACATGGTGGAGATGCTTGGTGACGCAGGTGGTGTTGTCGGTGGCACATCCTCTGTTTGGTGGGCGGCAGGTGCCAACATTCCTCCCGAGACGGAGGAAGGGGCCGAGGCAGCAGCAGAAGAGGGAGCAGGGGGAGCCAGAGTGAGTTTCTTGCTTTTAAGGTGTTTGCTCCACTGAAGTTCATGCTTTGCATGTAGATGCCTGGTCATGCAGGTTGTGCTAAGGTTCAGAACATTAATGCCTCGCTTCAGGATCTGATGGCACAGCGTGCAAACCACTCGGGTCTTGTCGTCAGCACATTGTTTATAGAAGTGCCATGCCAGCGAACTCCTTGAAGCTGCCTTTGCGGTCCCTGGTGGCGGTGGCCAGTAGCAGACGAACTCTCTTGGCGGCGGCTGGTCTGCTTTTGCCCCCTGCTCCCTCTTTTGCTACGCTGTTGGCTTGGTCTCACCACTGCCTCTTCCTCTGAACTATGAAAGTCAGTGGCACGACCTTGATTCCATATGGGGTCTAGGACCTCATCGTCCCCTGCATCGTCTTCCACACAGTCTTCCTCCCTGACCTCCTGTTCGGTCTGCACACTGCAGAAAGACGCTGCAGTTGGCACCTGTGTTTCGTCATCATCAGAGACGTGCGGAATCCGATGAGGTGGTATTCCCATGTCCTCATCATCAGGAAACATCAGTGGTTGTGAATCAGTGCATTCTTTGTCTTCCAGCACTGGGGAAGGGCTAGGTGGATTTCCTTGGGAAACCGTGCCAGCAGAGACTTCAAACAGCATTAGAGACTGCTGCATAACTTGAGGCTCTGACAGTTTCCCTGATATGCATGGGGGTGATGTGACAGACTGATGGGCTTGGTTTTCAGTTGCCACCTGTGGGCTTTCTGCAGAAGACTGGGTGGGAGATAATGTTGTGATCATGCTGGATCCACTGTCGGCCACCCAATTGACTAGCGCCTGTACCTGCTCAGGCCTTACCATCCTTAGAAAGGCATTGGGCCCCACCAAATATCGCTGTAAATTCTGGCGGGTACTGGAACCTGAGGTAGTTGGTTCACTAGGACGTGTGGCTGTGGCAGAATGGCCACGTCCTCTCCCAGCACCAGAGTGTACACTAATACCACCACGACCGCGTCCGCGTCCCTTACTAGATGTTTTACTCATTGTTACCGTTCACCAAGCACCACAATAAGGAAAAAATTATTTGGCCCAATGTATTGATTTCAAATTCAGGCCTTTTTTTACAGGCACCTAACACTATCTGCCTATTTGTTTATGTAGCGTATTACACTAATCCAGGCACAGCAGTAACCACTGATTTAGGGGAATATCTCTTTTAGGGCTAGTATTTAGGCCCTGGATGAAAGGTATCCTTTTATGGACAGATTTACACTTGGCCTGCAACAGCTGGGACAACAGATTCAGGGTATTGCTATTTTGGCAATTGAATGTCACCCCAGAACAAAATATATGTTTTGGCGGACACTATTCTATTTTACCAGCTACAGCTGAAACCACTGATTTTTGATATTGCTATTTTGGCAATTGAATTTCACCCCAGGCTAGAACAAAATATATGTTTTTGAGGACACTATGAATCCTGGCCTGCAACAGCTGGGACACCAGATTCAGGGTATTGCTATTTTGGCAATTGAATGTCACCCCAGAACAAAATATATGTTTTGACGGACACTATGAAACGTGGCCTGCAACAGCTGGGACACCAGATTCAGGGTATTGCTATTTTGGCAGATTAATTTCACCCCATTACAAAATATATGTTTTGGCGGACACTATTCTATTTTGCCAGCCACAGCTGAAACCACTGATTTATGGTATTGCTATTTTGGCAATTGAATTTCACCCCAGAACAAAATATATGTTTTGACGGACACTATGAAACGTGGCCTGCAACAGCTGGGACACCAGATTCAGGGTATTGCTATTTTGGCAGATTAATTTCACCCCAGAACAAAATATATGTTTTTGCTCACACTATGAATCCTGGCCTGCAACAGTTGGGACACCAGATGCAGGGTATTGCTATTTTGGCAATTGAATGTCACCCCAGAACAAAATATATGTTTTTCCGGACACTTTGAATCCTGGCCTGCAACAGCTGGGACACCAGGTTCAGGGTATTGCTATTTTTGCAGATTAATTTCACCCCAGAACAAAATATATGTTTTGGCAGACACTATGACATCTGGCCTGCAACAGCTGGGACACCAGATTCAGGGTATTGGTATTTTGGCAGATTAATTTCACCCCAGAACAAAATATATGTTTTGGCGGACACTATTCTATTTTGCCAGCCACAGTTGAAACCACTGATTTATGGTATTGCTATTTTGGCAATTGAATTTCACCCCAGAACAAAATATATGTTTTGGCGGACACTATTCTATTTTGCCAGCCACAGCTGAAACCATTGATTTATGGTATTGCTATTTTGGCAATTGAATTTCACCCCAGAACAAAATATATGTTTTGGCGGACACTATGAAATCTGGCCTGCAACAGCTGGGACACCAGATTCAGGGTATTGCTATTTTGGCAGATTAATTTCACCCCAGAACAAAATATATGTTTTGGCGGACACTATGAAATCTGGCCTGCAACAGCTGGGACACCAGATTCAGGGTATTGCTATTTTGCCAGATTAATTTCACCCCAGAACAAAATATATGTTTTGGCGGACACCATTCTATTTTGCCAGCCACAGCTGAAACCACTGGTTTATGGTATTGCTATTTTGGCAATTGAATTTCACCACAGAAAATAATCTATCCTTTGCCAGACAGCAGACAGTATTATACTTGTCTAGCCAAAGCTGGAACACCAGATTTATTGGATTGGTATTTGGGCAATTGTATTTAACCCCTTAATAAAATATAGAAATTGCTATCCTGATTTTCTAGGGGTGACAATTAGCACAGCCAAGCCCCTGATGTAGGATATAGCAAAAAAAAAAACTAGTATTGATGGATTGATGGACTTGGTGGCAGATTCTTCTGGTGCACCACAAGTCACAAAATGGCCGCCGATCAACCCAGAAAATAAGTGACAGAAAAACGTTCTGTGCAGCCTAAAAACCAGTGAGCAAGTAACTAGCAGAAGTTCAATCATTCACAGCTGTAGATCGATCCGTTCATTAGGTGCTGTTGCTGACTTTTCCCTGCCTAATCTCGCCCTCACAGAAGCTGCGTCCTCTCCCTACACTAATCAGAGCAGTGTGACGTGCGGCACTACGTGACTCCGGCTTAAATAGAGGCTGGGTCACATGCTGCACTTGGCCAATCACAGCCATGCCATTAGTAGGCATGGCTGTGATGGGCTCTTAGGGCAAGAAGTAAAACGCTAGCTGATTGGCTGCTGTGCAGCCCTTCAGAAAGCGGGAAGTAATCGCCAAACAACGGACCCGAACCCGAACTTTTTTGAAAATGTCCGGGTTCGGGTCTGTGTCCCGGACAGCCCAAAATTCGGTACGAACCCGAACGATGCTCGAATTGTTCGCTCAACACTATGTATGAATGCTCCCTTCCCTCACATGTGGTCAAGTGTTATAAAGGTAATACTATGATTCACATTTCGCCTGGTATGTGTTTTACTTACCACATATATTTATATTGGAAACATGCTGTTGACTTTCACTCCCAAGTATCAAAAGAGCATTACACAATTTGTGTTAATCCTATAAAATATGTCACAGTTTGAAATCAGATAGATTTTTTTCCGCATGTGCAAATGTAGCCATAGCAGTACAGTAAATACTATCAATACACTGCACAATGCCCATCCTTTTTTGATTCTCCATTTTGGATTGATAATGGCTCAACATTACAGTGTTGCTTTATAGTTGCTCGTAATTCAAGCACATGGAGAACAATAGACTATTGTACTGCTAGAAAATAGAATGTAGGTAATCCAATGTGTAATTCATGTTGCTTCATTTGAACACAGTAGTTCAGTATTGAGAAAAAAAAACAGCCTTTGTTATTGGCAAGCTTACAACAAAAGCAATTTAAAGTAAGATTTAAATTGTATAATGTAGAGTGAACAGCTGTTTTAAAGATTCAATACCATGTACTTGGACAGGCAGCAGAAACAACTTGTGTAATTAACTTACAGGGAAAGTGTCATCAGAAAAACGGTCTGCTGTTTAAATTACTTTTTATGTTTAACATATTTTTAAATAATTTTTATGATGTTATTTTTATTTTTATATTTAACCACTTCAGCCCCCCTAGCTTAAACACCCTTAATGACCAGGCCACTTTTTACAATTCTGCACTACACTAGTTTACCCGTTTATTGCTCCGTCATGCAACTTACCACCCAAATGAATTTTACCTCCTTTTCTTCTCACTAATAGAGCTTTCATTTGGTGGTATTTCATTGCTGCTGACATTTTTACTTTTTTTGCTATTAATCAAAAATAACCGAAATTTTTGCAAAAAAATGACATTTTTCACTTTCTGTTGTAAATTTTTTTTAAAAAAAATACATTTCTATATAAATTTTTCTCTAAATTTATTGTTCTACATGTCTTTGATAAAAAAAAAGTCCAATAAGTGTATATTTATTGGTTTGGGTAAAAGTTATAGCGTTTACAAACTATGGTGCAAAAAAGTGAATTTCCTCATTTTGAAGCAGCTCTGACTTTCTGAGCGCCTGTCATGTTTCTTCAGGTGCTAGAATGTAAGGATAGTATAAATACCCCCCAAATCACACCATTTTAGAAAGACACCCCAAAGTATTCGCGGAGGGGCTTGGTGAGTTCATGTATCATTTCATTTTTTTTCACAAGTTAGCGGAAAATGACACTTTCTGAGAAAAAAAAAAAAAAAAAAAGTTTCAATTTCTGATAACTTCTGGCAAAAAAAAAAGAAATCTCAGACGGACTCACTATGCCCCTCAGTGAATACCTTGGGGTGTCTACTTTCCGAAATGGGGTCATTTGTGGGGTGTGTTTACTGTTCTGGCATTTTGGGCGGGGCTAAATTGTGAGCCGCCATGTAAAACCTAAAGGTACTCGTTGGAATTTGGGCCTTTAGCACTCAGGCTGCAAAAGCGGCACTTATGTGGTATCGCCGTACTCAGGAGAAGTAGGGCAATGTGTTTTGGGGTGTATTTTTACATATACCCATGTTGGGTGAGAGAAATATCTCTGTAAATTGTCAACTTTGTATAAAAATTTTTAAAAGTTGTCGTTTACAGAGATATTTTTCACACAAAGTATGGGTATATATAAAAATACACCCCAAACACATTGCCCTACTTCTCCTGAGTACGGCGATACCACATGTGTGCCACTTTTTGCAGCCTGGGTGCGCAAAGGGCCCTAAACCAATGGGTACCTTTAGGATTTCACAGGGCATTTTTACGCATTTGGATTCCAGACTTCTTCTCACGCTTTAGGGGCCCCTAAAATGCCAGGACAGTATAAATACCCCACATGTGACCCCATTTTGGAAAGAAGACACCCTAAGGTATTCTGTGAGGGGTATGGTGAGTTCATGTAAAATTTTATTTTTGTCACAAGTTAGTGGAATATGAGACTTTGTAAAAAACAAAATTAAAAAAATAAAAATAAAAATTTCCGCTGACTTGTGCCAAAAAATAAAAATTCTGTGGACTCACCATGCCCCTCACGGAATACCTTGGGGTGTCTTCTTTCCAAAATGGGGTCACATGTGGGGTATTTATACTCACCTGGCATTTTAGGGGCCCCTAAAGTGTGAGAATCCAAATGCATAAAAATGGCCTGTGAAATCCTAAAGGTACTCATTGATTTTAGGGCCCCTTTGCGCATCTTGGCTGCAAAAAAGTGTCACTCATGTGGTATCGCCGTACTCAGGAGAAGTAGGGCAATGTGTTTTTGGGTGTATTTTTGCATATACCCATGCTGCGTGTGAGAAATATCGCTGTAAACAACAACTTTTTACATTTTTTTATTCAAAGTTGTCAGTTTACAGAGATATTTCTCTCACCCAGCATGGGTATATGTAAAAATACACCCCAAAACACATTGCCCTACTTCTCCTGAGTACGGCGATACCACATGTGTGACACTTTTTTGCAGCCAAGATGCGCAAAGGGGCCCGAATTCAAATGAGTACCTTTTAGGAGGGCATTTTTACGCATTTTTCTTCTCACGCTTTAGGGCCCCTAAAATGCCAGGGCAGTATAAATACCCCACATGTGACCCCATTTTGGAAAGAAGACACCCAAAGGTATTCCATGAGGGGCATGGCGAGTTCATAGAATATTTTTTTTGGCACAAGTTAGTGGAAATTGATTTTTATTGTTTTTCTCACAAAGTCTGCCTTCCGCTAACTTTTGACAAAAGTTTAATTTTTCATGAACTCATTATGCCCTCAGCAAATACCTTGGGGTGTCTTCTTTCCAAAATGGGGTCACATGTGGGGTATTTATACTGCCCTGGCATTTTAGGGCCCTAAAGCGTGAGAAGAAAATGCGTAAAAATACTCTCCTAAAGGTACTCGTTGGAATTTGGGCCCTTTGCGCATCTTGGCTGCAAGAAGTGTCACACATGTGGCATCGCCGTACTCAGGAGAAGTAGGGCGATGTGTTTTAGGGTGTATTTTACATATACCCATGCTGGGTGAGAGAAATATCTCTGTATATTGACAACTTTGAATAAAAAAATGTAAAAAGTTGTTGTTTACAGCGATATTTCTCACACCCAGCATGGGTATATGTAAAAATACACCCCAAAACACATTGCCCTACTTCTCCTGAGTACGGCGATACCACATGAGTGACACTTTTTTGCAGCCAAGATGCGCAAAGAAGCCCTAAAACCAATGAGTACCTTTAGGATTTCACAGGCCATTTTTACGCATTTGGATTCTCACGCTTTAGGACCCCTAAATTGCCAGGGCAGTATAAATACCCCACATGTGACCCCATTGTGGAAAGAAGACACCCCAAGGTGTTCTGTGAGGGGTATGGCGAGTTCACAGAAAAAAAAAAATTGGCACAAGTTAGCAGAAATAGTTTTTTTTCTTTTTTTTTTTTACAGTCTCATATTCCACTAACTTGTGACAAAAAATAAAATTTTCCATGAACTCACCATACCCCTTACGGAATACCTTGGGGTGTCTTCTTTCTAAAATGGGGTCACATGTGGGGTTTTTGTACTGCCCTGGCATTTGAGGGTCTCCGCAATCATTACACGTATGGCCAGCATTAGGAGTTTCTGCGATTCTCCGTATATTGAGCATACGGGTAATGAGATTTTTTTTTTTCCGTTCAGCCTCTGCGCTGAAAAAAAAATGAACGGCACAGATTTTTTCATTCGCATCGATCAATGTGGATGAAAAAATCTCTGCCAAAATCAGTGACTGCGGTGCGGTGGGCTGGGCGGTAGCTACCTAACAAGTAGCTAACTAACTGGCGGTGATAGGGAACCCTTATGCCCCATTCACACGTCCGCAATTCTGTTTGCGGAACGGAATTGCGGACCCATTCATTTCTATGGGGACAGACTTTGTCCGGCTCGGATCCGGAATTACGGATCCGCGCTTCCGGGTCTGCACTTCCGTTCCGCAAAAATATAGAACATGTCCTATTCTTGTCCGCAATTGTGGACAAGAAAAAGCATTTTCTATATAGTTCTGGCAATGTGCGGATCTGCAAAATGCGGAAAGCACATTGCCGGTGTCCGTGTTTTGAGGATCTGGGGATCGGATCCGCGGATCGGATCCGCGGATCGGATCCGCGGATCCGTGAATCCACGGATCCGTGAATCCACGGATCCGCAAAACACATATGGACGTCTGAATGGAGCCTTACAAGGGTGTGATCAATGACAGGGGGTGATCAGGGGTCTAGATGGGGTGATCAAGGGGTTAATAGGTGAGGGGGGGTTAGTGTAGTGTTTGGTGCAACTTTACTGTAGTTACCTGGTCCTCTGGTGGTCGATCCCAGAAAATGGGACCACCAGAGGACCAGGTAGCAGCTATATCAGACGCTGTTCATAAAACAGCGACTGATATAGCTGTTTGATGCGATTTATATCGCATCTACAGCCTGCCAGCGATTGATCATCACTGGCAGGCTGTAGTCCAACTCTTGAGACGCGCGACGCTGTGAACGCGCGTCTCGCGAGATGACGCCCCGGCGCGTCCGATCAGAAGAGCAGGACCGCCCGCAGGACGCAATCCTGCGTACGGCGGTCCTGAAGCAGTTAAACTAAAACCAAAAATCTGGCAGTTTTCACACTGGCCACCATGTATAATAATAGGTTCCACCTCTTGGTTTGTTCAGATAACTTTACTGCAGTTAACTCATTATGGCGGAGTTCACACTTATTGACCTTATTTGGTCAGTTATTTCCATCAGTTATTGTGAGCCAAATCCGGTAGTGAAGCCTACTTATAGATTAGATACACTGGAGATCCAAATGCATCTATTCAGTATTTTTGGCTATTGGCTAAACAGAAAAAATGCGTCAAAACGGCCGATTTGCTTTTTCTACAAAAAAGTAAATTAAAATTAATCAAAAAGTCATACAGATTCCAGAATGTTATCAATGAAATATAAAGATTGTCCCACAAAAAATAAGCCCCACACAGAGCTCATTATACATAAATACAAGAAAGTTAATGGGGTCAAAATATGGCAAATATATATTTATAAAGTTTTTCCAACTTTTTATTTTTTTTTATCAGTATCAATACTCAATAAAAACTATACATATAAGGTATCACCAGATTTGTACTGACTTATAGAATGAAAATAACTGGTAAGTTTTATCGCACAATGAAGTCATAAATAAATAAAAAAAACATAAAACTGTGTCGGAATTGCTTTTTTTTCCAATTTCACCCCATTTTGAATTTGCAATTCATATGCAATATTAAATGATGGCATTGGAAAGTACAACGTGTCCTGCAAAAAATAAGCTCTCAAATGACTATGTGAACTATATGTAACAGAAAAATTAAAAAAAGTTATGTCTCTGGGAAGGCAGGAGCTAAAACACAAAAACTCCAGGGTAGAAGGGTTTAATATGTCAGTAAAATCAATAAAATGCTTAAATTGTCAGAAATAAAGAAATTAAAGTGTTAAAGTAAAAGTGTTCCAGCATAAATATTCTTTGCAACTACAGGGTTGCCCCATGGGCTCTTCTTTCTCACCATGAATTTGTACATCTGGTATTGGGAAATCATTTTTTGTATTCTCTTTCCAATCCATTTATTGACTTCATAGTGTGGTATGGGAGGTTCATCGACGACCTCCACCTTTTTTGGAGGGGGTCATTGATTTTAGTCCCCTCTATTTTTGGCATTTTCTTGTCATGACACATTGATTCCTTTTTTGGTTGTGCGCCAAATGGGGGACAGTGTCTTGGGCAGATATCATGTTCCCTAGATAAGAAACCAATCACTGGCAATTCCTAGCAACATGCCACTAGCTGTCATTCTAGGCATTTAGTGAGGAATTTGCAGGCGGATGAGTTTATTAGGGCAAGACACAGTTGTAGTAAGGAGGACATTTTTCTCAGAGAGGCATCCATCATTAGAAATAGATTGTTTGCTCATGGTTATAGCGAGAATTATATTAGTAGAATATGTATATAAGAACAAAATGTGTAAAAAGCAAAATAATTAGTTTTTTTTTTACTTTTAGTACTCCTTATAGTCAACAATATGATAAGGTGGTGGATGCGTTAAAAAAAATAACCTGTATTATATTCTGATGACACATTGCAGAACATATTGACTGCAGGTGTTAGATTTATAACAATACCCGTGGTTCCCATTGGCAACCATGTGTCACCAAGTTTGAATTTGGAGCCTATCATAACATCCAATAAAAAAATGTGGCTTAGTAGTAAGGGTTCCTACCCATGTGGCAGCAGGAGATGTCATTCATGCCGCTATATGAATCACTCTGTGGTCATTAATTCCACCAGCACAGAGGCCAGATATCCCAATACATTCATTAACTGTGAAACCACATATGGTGTAAGTTATTACATGCACAATTTGTCAGAAACAGTATGTGGGGTCCCCAATTAGGACTTTCAGGGCCGGACTATTTTTCACCTTTCTGCCCAAGCCATTTCTAGCAAATCTGACGTGTCAGTTTATGTGGTGTAGGAAGGCACAAGGGACCATCATAGATGACAGATATGTGTCACCGAGGTTCCTGGCCTCGGTGAAGTAGGAGCCTATAGTATGTGTGTCAGCAGCAGTAGCTGACTGACAATTTGGTTATTTAGCATAGCTGAGAAAGCTAATCCGGGACGGCTCTTACTGGGAGTAGTCATAGTGCTGGGTGGGTGACTACTCCCCACGGTCCAGGCCGGGTTTTGACCGGCTTATAAAAGTCAGCCAGCAGAGTCAGGTGTGTGTGTGTGTTCACCTGGCTGATGGTGAAGCTCTGCATGGTGGTGAGTTTTTGGAGCCGAGCAAAAGCCGGAGGGTCTCTGCCGAGAGACAGAGGACCAAAGCAAGTTCCCATACACTCTGGGAGGACTACGGTACTGTGCCCTAAACAGAACTGTGTGATTTCTTTTGGATTATGGAGTGTATTGTTTTGTTTTAAGTGTTGGCTAAAGCCAGCTGACTCCTGATGTCTGCTGTATTGTTGCGTGCCAACAATAAAAGACAGTTGTTACTTTGATTTCCACCACGAAAAGACTGCTGTGTGTTTATCTGGAAGCTACCATTTGGGAAATCCCTACAGTGGTAAAAACTTTAAAATGCTTTACTAATCAAGGCCATTCGGAGATTGTTTTCTCGTCACATATTGCATTTTTATTTATAAAAAAATAACAAATCTACAATTTTTTTGGAAAAATTAGCAAATTTCAATTTCTTTACTTATATAATTGATAGTAATAACTCAAAAAATAGTTATTACTTTACATTCCCCATATGTCTACTTAATGCTTGGATCATTTTGTGAATGCTATTTTATTTTTTGGGGACATTAGAAGGCTTAGAAGTTTAGAAGCAAATCTTGAAATTTTTTAGGAAATTTCCAAAACCCACTTTTTAAAGGACCAGTTCAGGTCTGAAGTCACTTTGTGAGGCTTACATAATAGAAACCACCCCAAAATGACCCCATTTTAGAAACTACACCCCTGAAGATATTCAAAACTGATTTTACAAACATTGTTAACCCTTTAGGTGTTCCACAAGAATTAATGGAAAATAGAGATAACATTTCTGAATTTCACTTTTTTGGGCAGATTTTCCATTCTAATCTTTTTTTTACGCTAACAAAGCAAGGGTTAACACTTAACAGCCAAACAAAACTCAATATTTATTGCCTAGATTCTGTAGTTAACAAAACACCCCATATGTGGTCATAAACTGCTGTACATGCACATGGCAGGGTGCAGAAGGAAAGGAACGCCATATGGTTTTTGGAAGGCAGATTTCACTGGGATAATTTTAAGCTGCCATTTCACATTTGAAGACCCCCGTGATGCACCCCTAGAGTAGAAACTCCAAAAAAGTGACCCTATTTTAGAAACTACACCCCTTATGGTATTCAAAACTGATTTTACAAACTTTGTTAACCCTTTAGGTGTTCCACAAAAATTAATGGAAAACGGAGATGAAATTGTAGAATTTCACTTTTTTGACAGATTTTCCATTTTAATAAAAATGTAAAGCAAGGGTTAACAGCCAAACAAAACTCAATATTTATTGCCCTGATTCTGTAGTTTACCGAAACACCCCATATGTGGTTGTAAACTGCTGTACGGGCACACGGCAGAGCAGAGAAGGAATGGAACGCCATATGGTTTTTAGAAGGCAGATTTCACTGGGATAATTTTAAGCTGACATGTCACATTTGAAGACCCACTGATGCACCCCTGTTAAAGATGCCCACAATCTATTATCTGTTATTTATTGTAGTGTTGAGCGCGAATATTCGAAAAGCGAATTTTTTTAGCGAATATCGGCACTTCGCTAATTCGCGAATATTTCGAATATAGCGCTATAAATTCGCTATTTCGAATATTCGTTTTTTTTTTTTTTTTTTTTAGTTATATTTTTTTCTTTCCCACTTCCCAAAAGTAGTTCTTACCTGTCATGAGGATTCCTGGCTTCCTGGCTGCTCCAGTCAGTGCCCGTTGCCGCTTCTGCCAACTTCCGTGCTCATGGAGCGTCCCTTCCATGGGAAAATCTCTATATACTAAAATGTACTGTCGGATTTGAGGAATTACGTTGAAATCGCAATGCGATTAATTCAAGTTATATTAATCGCATTACGATTACAACTTAGCACTGCTATCTTACATAGGCTAGAATTAACGAATATGGAATATATAGCTATGCACTAGCAGTGCTAAGTTGAAATCGCAATGCGAATACTTTAAGTTAAATTAATCGCATTGCGATTTCAACTTAGCACTGCTGCTATATTCCATATTCGTTAACTTCGTTAATTCTAGCAAGCTGACCCATTATAAACCCAGCTCTAAGTTGAAATCGCAATGCGATTAATATAACTTGAATTAATCGCATTGCGATTTCAACGTAATTCCTCAAACCGACAGTACATTTTAGTATATGGAGACGTTCCCATGGTGATGGGGACGCTCCATGAGCACAGAAGTTATGGTTGGCTTGGTAGAATTAGCGAGGATGACAATATGACGAATGTATTCGTCATATTCGTCAAAACGAAGATAACTAGTATTCTACATCTTCGTTTTAGCAACCTATTCGTCAACCTCGCTACTTCTAGCAATCAAATAGGAAGGTTGATTTACCAGACAGCTGTGTTAAATTCGCTATGCGATTTTTTTTTTTTTTAATAAATAGAATACTTATAATAATATTATCATATCAAGTAATATAATTATTGTATTAAAAAAATCGCATAGCGAATTTAACACAGCTGTCTCTATAGTCAACCTTCCTATTTGATTGCTAGAATTAGCGAGGTTGACGAATAGGTTGCTAAAGCAGATGTAGAATACTGTTATCTTCGTTTTGAGGAATATGACTAATACATTCGTCATATTCGTCATCCTCGCTAATTCTAGATATGAAACCAATAGGAAAGTAGCCTTAAGTACAAATCGCAATATGCGATTATTTAAATCGCATTTTAATCGCGATAACTAGAAAAAATGACGAATATTCGATTTCGACGAATACGAAACGAATATTCATTCGAATATTCGCGAATTTCGTCGAAATCGAATATGGCACCTGCCGCTCATCACTAATTTATTGGTGTTACTTTCAAAAAGGATACAAATCTATTATTAAATAATGTCTGAGAGCATTATCAGGCATAAAAGATTCATTATGTCATTCATGCATAATGGATAATCATAAGACACAGAATACAGATAGTATCAGAAGTAAGATAATGCCAGAACTCTGATTAATTATTTCACATTCCTTGGCCAATTCTCCTGTGTTAGATCATTGCAAATTATATTGCACTCAGTATACCAGTCTACAGTGTTATATAAATTACCAATCACATTGAAATTTGATCACTGCAAATCAGCGTCTGTTATATTTCTGACATTGAGTACCACAAAATTGTTTTCATGAGTGATGTTAAAGATGCCCTCAATCAGGGCTCATTATGTTTGCTCTACTGCTCCAAATTAGTGGTAAGCCAAGGCTTTTACGTGCACGGAGAAAATAACAGTGACACACATTGGGGTCAAAGTAATTTCTAATTTATTACAGGAAGTACAGCAGTTTATATAGACTTTAGAGAGGCATTCCCTCTGAGGCATGAGGCATTGTTACATTGGCTGGAATATGAAAATATGAAAAGAGATAACACTCGGCATCTGTTGAATGATTCACAGCTGTAGATCGATCACTTCATTAGGTGTTTTTGCTGACTTTTCCCTGCCTAATCTCGCCCTCACAGAAGCTGCGTCCTCTCCCTACACTAATCAGAGCAGTGTGATGTGCGGCGCTACGTGCAGTGTGCATTGTTTTACTAACTCTGTATGTAAACATCTAGATATGGTGGCCATCTTGTAATGGACTCTGTGCTAACAGCAGAAAAGCATGTATGACGTAGCAAGAAGGCATGGTTTCTTTAGTAGGATGGAACTTTCGTGCTCTGGAGGAGATAAGGCATTTTCTGAGAGCTGGAGTAGGTGGAAGCTTTCTTGGCTGAATCAAAGAATGATCTCCACATCTCTATCAACTCCAAAAAAAAGACCCAATTTTGGAAACTATGGGATAAGGGGTGGCAGTTTTGTTGGTACTATTTTAGGGTAGATATGATTTTTGGTTGCTCTATATTACACTTTTTGAGAGGTAACAAAAAATAGCTGTTTTGGCACCAGTTTTATTTTTTGTTATTTACAATGTTCATCTAAGAGGTTAAATCATGTGGTATTTTTTTTAGAGCAGCTGGCGACAATGCCAAATATGTATACTTTTTTTGGTTGTTTGTTTCAGTTTTACATAAAGCATTTACAATAAAGCATTTTTGACAAAAAAAATCATGTTTTAGTGTCTGCATATTCTGAGAGCCATATATATATATTTTTTGGGCGATTGTATTAGGTAGAGTCTCATTTTATGCTGTATGAGATGATGGTTTGATTGGTATTTTAGCATGCATATGACTTTTTGATTGCTTGGTATTACACTCAGGGCCGGTGCAAGGATTTTTGGCAACACAAGCAAAGCTACATCTTGCCCCCCCCCCCCTCACTTAGGCCCCTTTCACATCTGTGCTTTTGCTTTCCATCCTAGAGTTCCGTCCTCGGGGCTCTAGGACGGAAAGATACTGATCAGGATTATCCCAATGCATTCTGAATGGAGAGAAATCCGTTCAGGATGCATCAGGATGTCTTCCGTTCAGTATGTGAACGTTTTTTTGGCATTGAAAAAACCGCAGCATGCTGCGGATCTGTCTCCGTCCAAAAGTCTGGAAAACATGCTGTAACGCCGGATCCGGAATTAATGCCCATTGAAGTGCATTAATCCGGCATTAAGCTAAACATCGTTTCGGCGCATCGCCGGATCCGACGTTTAGCTCTGCGCATGCGCAGCAGCAGTACCGATCAGTGTAAGTTGGGGCTCCGATCGGTTACCATAGCAGCCAGGACGCTACTGAAGTCCTGGCTGCCATGGTAAGTACTCCGCAGCAGTGTACTTACCTGCGCTGCGGCCTCCGGGCGCTCCTTCATGACGCCACAGGTCCGTGCGGCGCATTAATCTATGCACCGCAGGGACCTGTGACGTCATGAAGGAGCGCCCGGCGGCCGCAGTGCAGGTAAGTACACTGCTGCGGAGTACCATGGCAGCCAGGACTTCAGAAGCGTCCTGGCTTCCATGGTAACCTGAAAGCATTTCAAAGATTGATCAGGATCCTGATCAGTCTTCAAATGCTTTCAGGCGACTTGCGTTCTGACGGATCCGGCGGGATGGAAGTGCCTGCCGGATCCTCAGAACACAAGTGTGAAAGAGGCCTTAGGTTTTAGAGGAGGATAATAATAAACAATATTTTCCATTACACCTCAGGTCAGACCAGCAATCAGACCCCGAATGTTAATCACACCTCAGATCAGCCCCCCATGTCAGCCGTCAGCCCCCCATGTCAGCCACCACCCCCCCATGTCAGCCATCAGCCCCCCATGTCAGCCATTATGCCCCCATATCAGCCGTCAGCCCCCCATGTCAGCCATCAGCCCCAGCCATCAGTCCCCCATGTCAGCCATCAGCCCCCCATGTCAGCCATCAGCCCCCCATGTCAGCCATCAGCCCCCCATGTCAGCCATCATGCCCCCTATGTCAGCCATCAGCCCCCATGTCAGCCATCAGCCCCCATGTCAGCCATCAGCCCCCATGTCAGCCTTCAGCCACCCATGTCAGCCCCCATGTCAGCCATCAGCCCCCATGTCAGCCATCAGCCCCCATGTCAGCCATTATGCCCCCATGTCAGCTGTCAGCCCCCCATGTCAG
The DNA here is from genome assembly GCA_033119425.1 of Bufotes viridis. Classification (NCBI taxonomy): domain Eukaryota; kingdom Metazoa; phylum Chordata; class Amphibia; order Anura; family Bufonidae; genus Bufotes; species Bufotes viridis. Next base: position 331,750,703 of record CM065590.1, on the reverse strand, counting down.
CCATCAGCCCCAGCCATCAGTCCCCCATGTCAGCCATCATGCCCCCCATGTCAGCCATCAGCCCCCCATGTCAGCCATCATGCCCCTCATGTCAGCCATCAGCCCTCCATGTCACATTTCTTCCCCTCCATTCATGTCAAATAACCCCTTTGTGCCACATCATCACCCCCTATTGTGTGACCTTCCCCCTCGCCCCCCCAGTCACATTACTGATTCTCCCCCTCCATGGCACAGACTACATTGTCCCCCCTCCCATCATGCCACCCCCCTGTAATTCATGCACTCTGCTCAGCTACTGCAGTGGCTGTGTGAGTTAACACAGCTCCAGCCTCCAGTGCCTCCTGCTTCCCGCGCAGCGCCACTCGTCAGTCACATGATCCCACCTGAGCCGTGACTGACCGTGTTGTTGCTCTGTCAGTGAGGGCTGCTGCGGCGGGCGGCGCAACTTTCAAGGGATTTTTTCCGCCCACCGCTTCTCTGCGCCGGGTGCGCCCTAAGGCAGCCGCTTGGTCTGCCTTAGGGTAGCACCGGCCCTGATTACACTTTTTGTGATGTAAAGTGACAAAAATGCCTTTTTTGACACACTTTTTATTTTTTTACGGTGTTCACATGAGGGGTTAGGTCATGTGATATTTTTATACAGCAGGTTCTTACGGACGCAGCGATACATAATATGTATACTTCTTTTTTTATTTATGTAAGTTTTACAGTATTATATCATTTTTGAAACAAAAAAATCTTGATTTAGTGTCTCCATAGTCTGAGAGCCATAGTTTTTATTTATTTTTGGGTTGATTGTCTTGAGCGCTTGTCTTAGGTAGGGTCTCATTTTTTGTGGGATGAGATGACTGTTTGATTGGTATAATTTTGGGGTGTGTATGACTTTTTGATCGCTTGGTATTACACATTTTGTGATGTAAGGACAGAAAAATGGCTTTTCTTAACACCATTATATACAAATTATATATTTTTTTTTTACGGTGTTCACATGAGGGGTTAGGTCATGTGATATTTTTTTACAAGAGGTGCTTACGGACGCTGCAATGCTTAATATGTATGCTTTTTTTTTTTGTAAGTTTTACACAATGATATTTTTTAAACAAAAAAAATCAGGTTTTAGTGTCTCCATAGTCTGAGAGCCATAGTTTTTATTAATTTTTGGGTTGATTGTCTTAGGTAGGGGCTAATTTTTTGCGGGATGAAGTGATGGTTAGATTGGTATGAATTTGGAGGGCATACGCCTTTTTGATCACTTGGTGACCGCGGCATATCAAGGGTTAATGCGCCGGCATCTGTGTTTTCAATTATTTTTTGGAATATGTCAAAACCTTCTCTTAGGAATATATCTTCAGTGTCCCAGCTTTTTTAAAGTGTCATCTGGGTGATTTCTCACGTTTAAAAGTACAAGGGTGTCAACAGGTGCCTAAACCACCTAGAGGAGGAGATTGGATCCAAAATGTACGAGCTTGAGCATTTCATTGGATTCAATTTAGACACATGCACAACCAAAGGGTTAAACTTACGATCTGATATCAAATATTTTTATTAGATTTTTGTGATAAAATTGTCTATAATATTACAGTTTTTTTCCTTACTGCTTATATCCTGGTATCTGAGAGGTAATTCAGTAGTGATATTTACCCTTCAGACTTTCAAGGGGTACCATTAGCACAATTAGATCCTGAAGGCGTGTTTTGTTTTACCATGTATGTAGTTGGACTCTGCCAGGTTCTGATTTTAAAATGTCTGTTTGCACATTGTACCTTAATGCCACGATGAAGGACGACATGTGATTGTCTGAAACGCATAGCCTGTGAATTCATACTGTATGGATCTTTTTCAGAAGTGACCAATAAAGTATAATTTTATTGAGACGCTGTGCTGGATTTCTCGTATTAGTATTGTCTATTTTCAGAGTGGCTTCTCTGTTGCATTGTCACATATCTCACTATATTAACAAAAAAAATGTGTAATGGACCATTGACGAGTAAACATGAATCACCTATATTGTGCTTTCTAGCTACTTCCCACAGACTTTTTTTTATTATTATTAAATAGGCATAAAATTCTATGTGGACTAATTTTATTTAGTTAAAGCATGAAAGCATGCCTATCTTTCTAGTGACTTTTCAGAATAAGCTTTCCTGTGTATATATGAATAATAACACAATATTTGATCATAATACAAATTTCATATGCCTTTTTTCACGGGTTTCCCCTTCTGTATGTTTCCCCAGAGCTACTGTTTGTAGAGGAACATTGCTGCTACGATATCTTATATACACTACTTGTGACGCTTTGCGATCTTGGCAATACAAAGAAATAGCGAATGCGTCCTGTTTTAAAAATCACAGAATCACCAGACCCCTCTCCTGATCACAAATAGTTAAAATGTTTTTTTTTTTCCAACCCAGAAGTAATTCAACTTTCAGTTATTGCTCACAGATCAGAGTTACAATTAGCACCTCCATGCCAAAATAATCTTCAAAGACAATGACAGATCTGTAATCAGACACCTGATATACAGGACAAACAGTTTACCTCCAATCTATAGATTTCACATTTGTTTTCACAATACCTTCAAATTTCCTGGGTTAGGAATATACGAGATGAACAATCTCTTCAGATATTGTTTTGGTTTTTAAAACACGCCTTCCAGTAAATCCGCAAGTCAATCGGAGATTCCCGCTCTGAGATATAAATGTTCTCAGGCAAACTGTATTGTCTTTTAGTCATATTTGGCATTAGATGATGATGCGTAAAGTTGTACTGATTATCAATATGAACTTCACTTCCTAATTGGACCTACGGGTACAGAGAAACTGGCACAGCAAAGATTCTGCCAGATTTTCTCTTTCAAGGGCAGGGACTGCCCCCTGTCCTAATTGCACAAGGCTGGACTTTTAGGTGTCATAACTAGGGATGAGCGAACCCGAACTGGATAGTTCGGGTTCGTACCGAATTTTGGGGTGTTCGGGACCCGGACATTTTCAAAAAAGTTCGGGTTCGGGTCCATTGTTCAGCGATTTCTTCCCGCTTTCTGAAGGGCTGCACAGCAGCCATGTAGCTAGCATTTCTTTCCCTAAGAAGCCTTCACAGCCATGCCTACTAATGGCATGGCTGTGATTGGTCAAGTGCAGCATGTGACCCAGCCTCTATTTAAGCTGAAGTCACGTAGCGCCGCACGTCACAATGCTCTGATTAGTGTAGGGAGAGGACGCAGCTTCTGTGAGATTAGGCAGGGAAAAGTCAGCAAAAACACCTAATGAAGTGATCGATCTACAGCTGTGAATCATTCAACTTCTGCTAGTTAATTGCTCACTGGTTTTTTGGCTGCACAAAGCGTTTTTCTGTAACTTTTTTCTGGGGTGATCGGCGGCCATTTTGTGTCTTGTGCTGCACCAGCACAAGCTGCCACCAAGTCCATCAATCCATCAATACTAGTTGTTTTTTTTTGCTATGTCCTACATCAGTGGCTTGGTTGTGCTTATTGTCACCCCTAGAAACTCAGGATAGACATTTCTATGTTTTATTAAGGGGTTAAATTCAATTGCCAAAATAGCAATCCCGTAAATCTGGTGTTCCAGTTGTGGCTAGCCAAGTGAAATACTGTCTGCTGTCTGGCAAAGGATAGATTTTTTTCTGTGGTGAAATTCAATTGCCAAAATAGCAATCCCCTAAATCTGGTGTCCCAGCAGTGGCTGTCAAAGTTTAATATTGTCCGGCAAAGGATATATTTTGTTCTGGGGTGAAATTCAATAGCCAAAAGAGCAATACCGTAAATCTGGTGTCCCAGAAGAGGCTGGCCAAGTTTAATATTGTCCGGCAAAGGATACATAATTTTCTGGGGTGAAATTCAATTGCCAAAATAGCAATACCATAAATCAGAGGATTCAGCTGTGGCTGGCCAAGTTTAATAGTATCCGTCAAAGGATAGATTTTGTTTTGGGGTGAAATTTAATTGCCAAAATAGCAATACCCTGAATCTGGTGTTCCAGCTGTGACTGGACAATTTCCCTAGTGTCCGTCAAAGGATATATTATTTTCTGGGGTGAAATACAGTTGCAAAAATACAAATACAGTAAATCTGGTGTTCCAGCTGTGGCTGGCCAAGTTTAATAGTGTCCGTCAAAGGATAGATTTTGATCTGGGGTGAAATTTAATTGCCAAAATAGCAATACACTGAATCTGGTGTTCCAGCTGTGACTGGACAGTTTCCCTAGTGTCCGTCAAAGGATATATTATTTTCTGGGGTGAAACACAGTTGCAAAAATAGAAATACAGTAAATCTGGTGTTTCAGCTGTTGCAGGCCTAGTTTAAATCTGTCCGTAAAAGGGTATATTTTTTCTGGTGTGAAATTTAATTGCCAAAATAGCAATACCCTGAATCTGGTGTTCCAGCTGTGACTGGACAATTTCCCTGGTGTCCGTCAAAGGATATATTATTTTCTTGGGTGAAATACATTTGCAAAAATACAAATACAGTAAATCTGGTGTTCCAGCTGTGGCTGGCCAAGTTTAATAGTGTCCGGCAAAGGATATATTTTTTTCTGGGGTGAAATTCTATTGCCAAAATAGCAATACCGTAAATCTGGTGTCTCAGCAGTGGCTGGCCAAGTTTAATAGTGTCCTGCAAAGGATATAATTTGTTCTGGGGTGAAATTCAATTGCCCAAATAGCAATACCATAAATGAGTGGTTTCAGCTGTGGCTGGCCAAGTTTCATAGTATCTGTCAAAGGACAGATTTTATTTTGGGGTGAAATTCAATTGCCAAAATAGCAATACCCTGAATCTGGTGTTCCAGCTGTGACTGGACAATTTCCCCAGTGTCCGTCAATGGATATATTATTTTCTGGGGTGAAATACAGTTGCAAAAATAGAAATACAGTAAAACTGGTGTTCCAGCTGTGACTGGACAAGTTTAATAGTATCGGTCAAAGGATAGATTTAGTTCTGGGGTGAAATTCACTTGCCAATATAGCAATACCCTGAATCTGGTGTTCCAGCTGTTGCAGGCCAATTGTTAATCTGTCCGTAAAAGGGTAAATTACACTCAGCATGCATCTCCAAGTATATTTCTTTCCGTAAAAGGGTATATTACAAAAAGAGTTACATTACAATTGCTGAAAGCATAATCCTGTAAATCTGCACGCATTATTGTGCATCTCATGGTGTATTTCTGTCCGTAAAAGGGTATATTACACTCAAGGTGTATATACAGGTGCTGAGAGGGTTATCCTCAATAACTTCACACGCTACCGTGCACACAGTGTTAAAATACAATTGCTGAAGGCATAATCCTACATATTTTTTCACATGCTACTGTGCATCTCCAAGTGTAAATCTGTCCATAAAAGGATACCTTTCATCAAGGGCCTAAATACAAGGCCTACAATTGATATTCCCCTAAATCAGTGGCTAATGCTGTGCCTGGATTAGTGTAATATGGTACAGAAACAAATAGGCAAATAGTGTTAAGTGCCTGTAAAAAAAGGCCTGAATTTGAAATCAATACATTGAGCCAAATATTTTTTTTCTTATTGTGGTGCTTGGTGAACGGTAACAATGAGGAAAACATCTAGTAAGGGACGTGGATGTGGTTGTGGTGGTGTTAGTGGACCCTCTGGTGCTGGGAGAGGACGTGGCCATTCTGCCACAGCCACACGATCTAGTGAACCAACTACCTCAGGTTCCAGTACCCGCCAGAATTTACAGCGATATTTGGTGGGGCCCAATGCCGTTCTAAGGATGGTAAGGCCTGAGCAGGTACAGGCGCTAGTCAATTGGGTGGCCGACAGTGGATCCAGCACGTTCACAACATTATCTCCCACCCAGTCTTCTGCAGAAAGCGCACAGGTTGCGCCTGAAAACCAAGCCCATCAGTCTGTCACATCACCCCCATGCATATCAGGGAAACTGGCTGAGCCTCAAATTATGCAGCAGTCTCTTATGCTGTTTGAAGATTCTGCTGCAGGGTTTCCCAAGAAAATCCACCTAGCCTTTCCCCAGTGGTGGAAGACATAGAATGCACTGATGCACAACCACTTATGTTTCCTGATAATGAGGACATGGGAATCTGATGATGACGAAACACAGGTGCCAACTGCTGCGTCTTTCTGCAGTGTGCAGACCGAACAGGAGGTCAGGGAGGAAGACTGTGTGGAAGACGATGCAGGGGACGATGAGGTCCTAGACCCCACATGGAATGAAGGTCGTGCCACTGACTTTCATAGTTCAGAGGAAGAGGCAGTGGTGTGACCGAGCTAACAGCGTAGCAAAAGAGGGAGCAGAGGGCAAAAGCAGAACTGCCGCCTCCAAGAGAGTTCGCCTGCTACTGGCCACCGCCACCAGGGACCGAGCACCCCAAAGGCAGCTTCAATGAGTTTCCTGGCATGGCACTTCTTTAACCAATGCGCTGATGACAAGACCCAAGTGGTTTGCATGCTGTGCCATCAGAGCCTGAAGCGAGGCATTAACGTTCTGAACCTTAGCACAACCTGCATGACCAGGCATCTACATGCAAAGCATGAACTGCAGTGGAGTAAACACCTTAAAAGCAAGGAACTCACTCAGGCTCCCCCTGCTCCCTCTTCTGCTGCTGCCTCGGCCTCTTCCTCCGCCTCGGGAGGAATTTTGGCACCTGCCGCCCAACAAACAGAGGATGTGCCACCAACACCACCACCTGCATCACCAAGCATCTCCACCATGTCACACGGCAGCATTAAGCTCTCCATCCCAGCTCTCCATCCCGTACCTCATAAAAGGTTAGTATATAAAATGAGGATGCTCGGACTGGGAGAAAATGTCTGTATGTGGGTAAGTAACTGGCTGAGTGACAGAAAACAGAGGGTGGTTATTAACGGTACATACTCAGATTGGGTCACTGTAACTAGTGGGGTACCTCAGGGGTCAGTATTGGGCCCTATTCTCTTCAATATATTTATTAATGATCTTGTAGAAGGCCTGCACAGTAAAATATCTATTTTTGCAGATGACACTAAACTGTGTAAAGTAATTAACACTGAAGAGGACAGTTTTCTGCTACAGAGGGATCTGGATAGATTGGAGGCTTGGGCAGAAAAATGGCAGATGAGGTTTAACACTGACAAATGTAAAGTTATGCACATGGGAAGGAATAATGCAAGTCACCCGTACATATTAAATGGTAAAACACTCGGTAACACTGACATGGAAAAGGATCTAGGAATTTTAATAAACAGCAAATTAAGCTGCAAAAACCAGTGTCAGGCAGCTACTGCCAAGGCCAATAAGATAATGGGTTGCATCAAAGGGGCATAGACGCCCGTGATGAGAACATAGTCCTACCCTTTACAAATCACTAGTCAGACCACACATGGAGTACAGTGTACAGTTCTGGGCTCCTGTGAACAAGACAGACATAGCAGAGCTGGAGAGGGTTCAGAGGAGGGCAACTAAAGTAATAACTGGAATGAGGGATCTACAGTACCCTGAAAGGTTATCAAAATTAGGGTTATTCACTTTAGAAAAAAGACGACTGAGGGAGATCTAATAACTATGTATAAATATATCAGGGGTCAGTACAGAGATCTGTCCCATCATCTATTTATCCCCAGGACTGTGACTGTGACAAGGGGACATCCTCTGCGTCTGGAGGAAAGAAGGTTTGTACACAAACATAGAAAAGGATTCTTCACTGTAAGAGCAGTGAGACTATGGAACTCTCTGCCTGAGGAGGTGGTGATGGTAAGTACAATAAAGGAATTCAAGCGGGGACTGGATTTATTTCTGGAGTGTAATAATATTACAGGCTACAGCTACTAGAGAGGGGTCGTTGATCCAGGGAGATATTCTGATTGCCTGATTGGAGTCGGGAAGGAATTTTTTTCCCCTTAAGTGATGAAAATTAGCTTCTGCCTCACAGGGGTTTTTTGCCTTCCTCTGGATCAACTTGTAGGAAACAGGCCGAACTGGATGGACAAATGTCTTTTTTCGGTCTTATATACTATGTTACTATGTTACTATGTTATCTCATAAACCTTGGAGAGAAAGCGTAAATTCCCACCTAGCCACCGTCGAGCCCTGGGCCTGAATGCCAACATTTCTTAACTACTGGCCTTTGAAATGCTGTCATTCAGGCTGGTGGACACAGACAGCTTCAAACAGCTGATGGCGATGGCTGTCCCACAGTATGTTATACCCAGCCGCCACTACTTCTCCAAGACAACCGTGCCTTCCCTGCACAACCAAGTATCCGATAAAATCAAGTGTGCACTGCTCAGCGCCATCTGTGGCAAGGTCCACCTAACCACAGATACGTGGACCAGTAAGCACGGCCAGGGACGCTATATCTCCTTAACTGAACACTGGGTAAATGTAGTGGCGGCTGGGCCCCAGGCGGAGAGTTCTTTGGCGCACGTCCTTCCGCCGCCAAGGATCGCAGGGCATCATTCTTTGCCTCCTGTAGCCTCCTCCTCCTACTCGGCTTCCTCCTCGTCTGATTCTACCTGCTCATCCAGTCAGACACAAACCTTCACCACCATCTTCAGCACAGCCCAGGGTAAACGTCAGCAGGCCGTTCTGAATATGTTTGGAGGACAGGCCCCACACCGCGCAGGAGTTGTGGCAGGGTATGGTAGGGTATTGAACAAAAGACCGACCAGTGGATGCGGCCAGTGGGCCTCAAGCCCGGCCTGGTGGTGTGCAATAATGGGCAAAATCTCGTCTCAGCTCTGGGACTAGCCGGTTTGACGCACATCCCTTTCCTGGCACATGTGCTGAATTTGGTGGTGCAGAAGTTCATTCACAACTACCCCAACATGTCAGAGCTGCTGCATAAAGTGCAGGCCGTCTGTTCGCTCTTCCGGTGTTCACATCCTGCCGCTGCTCGCCTGTCTGCGCTACAGCGTAACTTCGGCCTTCCCGCTCACCGCCTCATATGCCACGTGCCCACCAGGTGGAACTCCACCTTGCACATGCTGGAGAGACTGTGCGAGCAGCAGCAGGCATAGTGGAGTTTCAGCTGCAGCACGCACGGGTCAGTCGCACTGCGGAACAGCACCACTTCACCACCAATGACTGGGCCTCCATGAGAGACCTGTGTGCCCTGTTGCGCTGTTTCGAGTACTCCACCAACATGGCCAGTGGTGATGACGCTGTTATCAGCATTACAATACCACTTCTATGTCTCCTTGAGAAAACACTTAGGGCGATGATGGAAGAGGACGTGGCCCAGGAGGATGAGTAGGATGTGGGGTCATTTTTTGCACTTTCAGGCCAGTCTGTTAGAAGGGGGGGAGGTTTTTTGCAACAGCAAAGGACAGGTACAAATGAGGCCAGCCAGGGCCCACTACTGGAGGACGAGGAGGATGAGGAGGAGGTGGAGGAGGATGAGGATGAAGCAGGTTCACAGCGGGGTGGCACTCAACATAGCTCAGGCCCATCACTGGTGCGTGGCTGGGGGGATACGGAGGTCGATTACGATACGCCTCCCACAGAGGACAGCTTGTCCTTATCTCTGGGCAGCCTGGCACACATGAGTGACTACATGCTGCAGTGCCTGCGCAACGACAGCAGAGTTGCCCACATTTTAACGTGTGCGGACTACTGAGTTGCCACCCTGCTGGATCCCCGGTACAAAGACAATGTGCCCACCTTACTTCCTGCACTGGAGCGTGATAGGAAGATGCACGAGTACAAGTGCACGCTGGTAGACGCGCTCCTGAGAGCATTCCCAAATGTCACAGGGGAACAAGTGGAAACCCAAGGTCAAGGCAGAGGAGGAGCAAGAGGTCGCCAACGCAACTGTGTCACGGCCAGCTCCTCTGAGGGCAGGGTTAGAATGGCAGAGATGTGGAAAAGTTTTGTCGTCACGCCACATATAACTGCACCACCACCTGATACGGAACGTGTTAGCAGGAGGCAGCATTTCACTAACATGGTTGAACAGTACGTCTGCACACCCCTCCACGTACTGACTGATGGTTCGGCCCCATTCAACTTCTGTGTCTCCTTTTATGCCTTGGAGGTGCTGGCCTGCCCGGCGGCCAGCGTTTTGTCTGAACGTGTATTCAGCATGGAAGGGGGCGTCATTACCGACAAGCGCAGCCGCCTGTCTACAGCCAACGTGGACAAGCTAACGTTCGCAAAAATGAACCAGGCATGGATCCCACAGGACCTGTCCATCCCTTGTGCAGAATAGACATTTATAACTCCCTCCCCCTCAACCATATATTCTTGTACTCCCGGGCACTTTTTTATTGAATCCTCTTTTTTAAATTTTACCATTATATTGTGGTGCAACCAAAAGTTGAATGAACCTCTCCTCCGTCTAAGTGCCAGGGGCCTAATTATCTGAAAGTGGCCTGTTCCAGTGGTGGGTGACATGAAGCCTGATTCTCTGCTATGCGACCTCTGTCCTCTGTCTGGGTGTTGTGGGCTAAATATCTGGAAGTGGCCTTCTCTATTGCTGGGTGACATGAAGCCTGATTCTCTGCTATGCGACTTCTGTCCTCTGTCTGGGTGCTGGGGCCTAAATAACTAAAAAGTGGCCTTCTCCATTGGTGGGTGACTTGAAGCCTGATTCTCTGCTATGGGACCTCTCTCCAATTGATATTGCTTAATTTTTATTTATTTTATTTTAATTCATTTCCCTATCCACATTTGTTTGCAGGGGATTTGCCTACATTGTGCTGCCTTTTGCAGACCTATAGCCCTTTCCTGGACTATTTTACAGCCTTTTTAGTGCCCAAAAGTTCGGTTCCCCATTGACTTCAATGGGGTTCTGGTTCGGGATGAAGTTCGGGTCGAGTTCGGATCCCGAACCCGAACATTTTCGGGAAGTTCGGCCGAACTTCTCGAACCCAAACATTCAGGATTCGCTCAACTCTAGTTATAACCAGTCCCCACTACAGAGTGGGTAAAACACGGTGACACACTCAGCTCTGGGTCCTTCATCTACCATCTAACGTAGACTAACATCATGAGCTCTGTGCTCAGAAATACTACCGCATTGTCTTATTTTTATAAATTGTTGAGTGGTTAGCTAGGTTGCAAATAACAGTTTCTTCTCTTTAGGAATAGCTAGCCAGGGTCTCTTCGCCCGGATTCAATACAAAGGGTGATGGCAGCAAAGTAATTTGACTTCCAGCATGAAATCAAAAATTTTATTTTTCCGATTGTACATACAATCGCGATTGTATCATTTATGGGCACACCAACCAATCTTAAACGTTTACTGTGCTCACAGTAGTTTCACCTCCAGAAGTCTCTAGCGGATGAGACCTGTATGGCAACTGTCACATAGTACGACGGGATTGGCGTGTGGTTGTTACCCTACTCAAATAGCGAAAAGGTGATTTTGATCTCCTGTCTCTTCATAGCATACCCATACAAGCTGTAACTACTTGGAGGACATTATATGGCAGTACTAAGCACTGTTGCTGTGAATCAGGCATTGGGATAAATTAGAACACTTACTAGAAGCAGCAGGAGAATCTCTGTGCAGCTGTCTTTCCCAGCAGCTGACTCTTCCTCTTCCCTTCTCCATAGACTTTTATGGACAGCATGTAACCTAATCCCTCAATGAGTTTATAGTCTGTCTCATTTCTTAAAATGGAATTTAGCAGTTAATTATGGGGGAGTAATTATTTCAGGTTGCAGGGAGAATAGAAGTGAATAGTAATTGGAGAAATATGCATTTTTCTGTAGTACAATATATTACAAATCTTCTTTAGTGATAAGTGGCAGGGGCAATATTCAAATGCGCAATATTTTGCAAATATTTGGGGGAATATTCATCATAAATTAGCAAATTTGAGAATTCACAATTATTTTCTTGATTGCGAAAATCGGCAATGTAATATACGCGTATTGCGCACACAATACAGGCGGACGCGGTGGTCACTTTTCCTACATTTTTCAAGCTGCTAGAAGTTTCCTGAGACTGGAGAAAATGGTTGGCACGGCAGAACATTCCAATAGCTTTATATGCAGATAGAGTGCTCCAATAAATTGATGATTGCGCAAATTGGCAATTAATGATGCACATATTTTGGCCAAATACGTGCAACTTCACATTTTAGCAGGTCTGATATTACTGATTGGTGCACTAAGTATTGTTGTGAACTTGTGACATCACAGCACTATGTCTGTAGCATGTATGTATGTATGGACAGCAGAACCAATTACACTACCTAACACCCTGCACTGAAATCTATCAGCTACACACTATATCACTATCTAACCTACACTGACTATCTCCCACTAACTATCTGTATTATATATATAAGCTAACTATCTAATGTAATGACATAGCAAAGCACAGAGCACAGCAATGACACTGCTGTCTCTCTCAGAACTGCAAAACACTGCAGAACATGGCTGCTGGGGAGGTTCTTATATAGTAAAGGGGTAGGCAACTTTCCTATTGGTTGCTAGGGATGTTTCTAAGCTCAGACAAAGACATTGCAGCCTTCTCATTGGCCCAGAAGTAAGAAGCAGGGAAGGATCATGGGTTCAGATGAAAAAAAAATCTAGAATATTCGCGAATACGAATATATAGCACTATAGTCTAAATCTTCGCGAATTCTTGAAGTGTCGATATTCGCAATAAAAATTTGTGATTTGAATATTTGCAACCAACACTAATCTTATATTCATTTGTATTAATAATATATGTAAAGTTTGTTGAAAGTACGGGGGATATTTTAAGTATTGCTATTGCAGTCAGAGCCCCAAATCTGTGTAGACATAAATTTAATATTGTGGTTTCAAGTGTCCACTGCTAAGGTGAGGACTTCACAGACTCCACCATATATTAATTTTATTTAGTTCTGTCTGTGTGACAAATTTAACTGTAGAATGTACTATGTAAGCACTACTTGGTGACTGTAGCTAAAACACTATACCAAAGACGTCATGGTTAGTAGATGAAAATGGGAAAATAATTTATCAGGAAGAATATTGTTTACAATTTAAACACTACACATTAATTATTTCCTGTGGCACATAATGAAGTCTTTAATTGTTGGACTTTAAGGTCATTTTTCCATTTTAACGAAAGCAGCACTAAGACTTAATTTCCATTTCCAAATTAACAAATGAAACCTTGAGGGTGTCCTTTGATTTAGTATTATTTTATAGGTTATTCTACTCTACGGGCATATTTTCCACCTTGCCACAATTCTCACAATGCTATGTATTTTACTTCCAGCTATTGCTTGCTGCTGGTAGTGTATTAATCACAAAACTAGAATTGCTCAACAGGCAAAATCAAGATGTAGAATCTCCTACTAGTGTAATATTTTCTGTTTAACTGTTTTCATACAGGAGCTCTTTCAGAGTTTGTTAATTTAATGTCATATAAAAAACCTAAATGTGCAGAATAATAAATGTAAATTTTCTTTGAGTGATATATATTTGCATTGATTCTTCTTGGTGTATAGGGATGCATACTGACATTTAGTATAGAAATAAATAGGAATGAGCAAAGCATAGAAGTCAATTCGCTCTAAACTTTATTTTAATGCAGTCTAGAGATCCATCTCCATACATCCTTAAAATCCATGGGCTCCAGCGAGGCAAAATTAGTTATCACTAAAGTCTCGCGAGACTTCAGTGTATAACTTTGGCATTTGATTATTAAACTTGAAAACCATTTTAAAACAGATATCCAAATTTGGCTCCGGTACCGACTGATACCTCAGTACTTCAGCCGAGTTCGGATTCAAGTTTTAAAATGGTTTTCAAGTTGAAATCCAAGGTGTCGGTGATAACAAATTTTGCCTCTCTATGCTTCAGAGACCGCAAGACTTCGGTGATAGTGAATTTGCCACACCGGAACCCATACATTTTAATCTAGGATCCAAAGCTTGCTTCGCTCATCTCTAGAAATAAACTACAAAAATACTTGGTTTTCAAAAATTCCCTAATGTAAATCAATTTGAATATGTATGCCTGACTGGAAATAAGTCCTCATTGTTTCAAAGCAGATGTGGATCTGCTGTGTCTACTGAAAAAGATTTGACATGGGGTTACTTGTAAGCGCATTATATAAGTGCTACCCAGTCTTCACCGTTAACTCCTATACAGGGATCTGGACTCTGCTTTAGGAGAACCACAAGCCTGCTACTTCTTAGAGAAGTCTATGCTCAGCAGATTGCTGACCTACAGTTAGGGGTCAGGCAAAATCATGGTCAAAGACAAGCTGAGGTCAAAGGGAGTTTGTGGAATTTAATGTTAGTCTGAGGTAAGGAGAGCCAGCTTGGGGTCAGTTTGAATATCAGGCAGAGGTCTATTCAGGCTAGCAAAGGGTCAAAGACAGGTAGAAGTCAGTATATGGGAAAGTGACCATAACAACTAGTGCACCTTAGCAGGAAACTAGAAGCTATTACTCAGGCACCTTCCCAATGGGAAAGTAGCTTAAATACCCAAAAAGTGGCCATAGTTTAGGGGACATTATGGTGCATATGCTGGATAAAGTAAGTGCCCTTTCAGCAATAAGAAGTAGGGCCAACAGGATTCAAACTGTGTGGGGTGGACTGAACAGTGCTACCCCTGCTGCTCTGCCCTACAGAAAGAAGCAGAGGGACACCGGCAGAACAGGCTACCAAGTGAGAACTCAAGCAGCCATGCCTGAGAAGGAGATGGAGGCAGGCAAAGACCTTTGGTGCAACATCCATCAAAAGCATCATATGTTTAGAAGCAAGATGCATATCATATTTTATTACATATTTATCCATGATTTTAAAGTTTCATCTTAGATATTTTTTCTTTTTGCAAACTGAATATTTTAGGTGATGGTATGTGGAGGCACACAATATAAAATTAGAGTGCAGATTCATGCTTATACAGTATATGATCATGTTGCATAACAGGCATTGCATTATCACAGTAATGGGACTGATTAGGAAAGCAGACAATAATTATGTTATTCTAGCTATTGAGAATTTTATAAGCTGACTAGTTTAGAATGTGCCCCATTGAAAGTGATTGATTTCTTCAGTATAAAGTCCTTCTACTGTTGATGTTCCCCTCTTGAGATTGCTTGATTTTATACAAAACAACTGAAAAAATGGAGTGGTGTTAGACAGGCAGGAAATGCTCAAACCCAAATTCAGTAATGCATATATACACAGGGGAGCAGATCCTGCACTTGTAGCCCATTACCCCATTACTAATGGCGATCCCCAGCAACAATGCATACAATGGAGGATGCCCGCAGTGGGCCACAAGTACGACAATAGACATCCTACACAAGGTGGCAATTGTGTGGATGTGATAAACAATATAACAATATAAGAATAACAGTTGAAAAGACAGGTGCACTCTGGGGTCTTACTAAACCCTCATATTGATGTTAAAATTGAGAGATTAGCCAACATATCCTACTATGGAGGACATGTCTAAGCCCGAGCACCGCGCCAAGATTTCTCAAGTAGCTTGGGACCTAACACTCACAGATAAGATATGGGCAATACCGGTCAATACCAGGCAATACCATATGGGCAATACCAGGGGCCAGTGGGCGAATTACAGGAGTGTAAAGGCCAACTCGCAGCATACTCCCCAGTCACCTCCAGCATGTGGCCATGCCTGCAATGAGAGGAGAGAGGAGGCTGTGAGCCCCACCCAAGACTGACTGATATGGCCCAGGCCTCACAGGTGCACGAAAATGTAAACTGTGGATGAAAATCAGGCACATTTACATAGGAGTTTATACACCTCCAACTATCTCTATATACAAAACGAGTGAAAGAATGGTGTGGTGTTAAACAGGCAGGAAATGCTCAAACCCAAATGCAGTTGTGCATATAGATACAGGGGAGCAGATCCTGCACTTGTAGCCCATTACTAATGGCGATCCCCAGCAAAAATGCATACAATGGAGGATGCCCGCAGCGCTCCACAAGTACCACAATAGACATCCTACACAACATGGCAATTGTGTGGATGTGATAAACCATGCAACCAACACATTATGCTGATTACAACTATGTGCACTTTGGTTTTAATGAAGGGAAGAGTTGATGGACAGTGTATCACTGCTAAGGGAAAATAGCAATGCACAACTTTTCAATATTATTGCTCCTTATTGACTTCCTTTAAAATGAAAATGGCAGAAAAAGTAATTGGGGGAACCCCCTCTATCACTTATTCATGCCCTGATGGTCATTAACTGGTGTTGTCGTAATGAGGCAATGCCTTTAAACATGAGCTAGTAGCAAGTAGATGTCCACAAATCAGTCACTACTAGAGATGAGCGAACACCTGGATGTTCGGGTTCGAGAGGTTCGGCCGAACTTCCGGAAAATGTCCGGGTTCGTGATCCGAACTCAACCCGAACTTCATCCCGAACCCGAACCCCATAGAAGTCAATGGGGACCCGAACTTTTGGGTTGGCACTAAAAAGCCTGTAAAAGACTCCCGGAAAGGGCTAGAGGGCTGCAAAAGGCAGCAAAATGTAGGTAAATCCCCAGCAAACAAATGTAGATAGGGAAATGAATTAAAATAAAATAAAATAAATAAAAATTAACCAATATCAATTGGTGAGAGGTCCCACAGCAAGGAATCATGCGTCATATCATCCACCACTGGAGAAGGCCACTCTCATTTATTTGGGACCAGCACCCAGACAGAGGATACAGGTCACACAGTAAGGAATCATGCTTTATATCAACCACCACCGGAGAAGGCCACTCTCATGTATTTTGGACCAGCACCCAGACAGAGGATACAGGTCCCACAGCAAGGAATAAGGCGTCATATCAACCACCACCAGAGAAGGCCACTCTCATTTATTTTGGACCAGCACCCAGACAGAGGATACAGGTCCCACATCAAGGAATCATGCGTCATATCAACCACCACCGGAGAAGGCCACTCTCATGTATTTTGGACCAGCACCCAGACAGAGGAGAGAGGTCCCACATCAAGGAATCATGCGTCATATCAACCACCACCGGAGAAGGCCACTCTCATTTATTTTGGACCAGCACCCAGACAGAGGATACAGGTCCCACATCAAGGAATCATGCGTCATATCAACCACCACCGGAGAAGGCCACTCTCATTTAGTTCGGACCAGCACCCAGACAGAGGAGAGAGGTCCCACATCAAGGAATCATGCGTCATATCAACCCCCACCGGAGAAGGCCACTCTCATTTATTTTGGACCAGCACCCAGACAGAGGAGAGAGGTCCCACATCAAGGAATCATGCGTCATATCAACCACCACCTGAGAAGGCCACTCTCATGTATTTTGGACCAGCACCCAGACAGAGGAGAGAGGTCCCACATCAAGGAATCATGCGTCATATCAACCACCACCGGAGAAGGCCACTCTCATTTATTTTGGACCAGCACCCAGACAGAGGAGAGAGGTCCCACATCAAGGAATCATGCGTCATATCAACCACCAATGGAGAAGGCCACTCTCATTTATTTCGGACCAGCACCCAGACAGAGGAGAGAGGTCCAAAAGCAAGGAATAAGGTGTCATATCAACCACCACCGGAGAAGGCCACTCTCATTTATTTTGGACCAGCACCCAGACAGAGGATACAGGTCCCACAGCAAGGAATCATGCGTCATATCAACCACCACTGGAGAAGGCCACTCTCATGTATTTTGGACCAGCACCCAGACAGAGGAGAGAGGTCCGACATCAAGGAATCATGCGTCATATCAACCACCAACGGAGAAGGCCACTCTCATTTATTTCGGCCCAGCACCCAGACAGAGGATACAGGTCCCACAGCAAGGAATCATGCGTCATATCACCCACCACTAGAGAAGGCCACTCTCATTTATTTCGGACCAGCACCCAAACAGAGGATACAGGTCCCACAGCAAGGAATCATGCCTCATATCAACCACCACCGGAGAAGGCCACTCTCATTTATTTAGGACCAGCACCCAGACAGAGGAGAGAGGTCCCACAGCAAGGAATCATGCCTCATATCAACCACCACCGGAGAAGGCCACTCTCATTTATTTGGGACCAGCACCCAGACAGAGGATACAGGTCCCACAGCAAGGAATCATGCGTCATATCAACCACCACCGGAGAAGGCTACTCATGTATTTTGGACCAGCACCCAGACAGAGGATACAGGTCCCACAGCAAGGAATCATGCGTCATATCAACCACCACTAGAGAAGGCCACTCTCATTTATTTCGGACCAGCACCCAAACAGAGGATACAGGTCCCACAGCAAGGAATCATGCCTCATATCAACCACCACCGGAGAAGGCCACTCTCATTTATTTAGGACCAGCACCCAGACAGAGGAGAGAGGTCCCACAGCAAGGAATCATGCGTCATATCAACCACCAACGGAGAAGGCCACTCTCATTTATTTCGGCCCAGCACCCAGACAGAGGATACAGGTCCCACAGCAAGGAATCATGCGTCATATCAACCACCACCGGAGAAGGCCACTCTCATTTATTTCGGACCAGCACCCAGACAGAGGAGAGAGGTCCCACAGCAAGGAATAAGGTGTCATATCAACCACCACCGGAGAAGGCCACTCTCATTTATTTTGGACCAGCACCCAGACAGAGGATACAGGTCCCACAGCAAGGAATCATGCGTCATATCAACCACCACCGGAGAAGGCCACTCATGTATTTTGGACCAGCACCCAAACAGAGGATACAGGTCCCACATCAAGGAATCATGCGTCATATCAACCACCAACGGAGAAGGCCACTCTCATTTATTTCGGCCCAGCACCCAGACAGAGGATACAGGTCCCACAGCAAGGAATCATGCGTCATATCAACCACCAACGGAGAAGGCCACTCTCATTTATTTCGGACCAGCACCCAGACAGAGGAGAGAGGTCCCACAGCAAGGAATAAGGCGTCATATCAACCCCCACCGGAGAAGGCCACTCTCATTTATTTTGGACCAGCACCCAGACAGAGGATACAGGTCCCACAGCAAGAAATCATGCGTCATATCAACCACCACCGGAGAAGGCCACTCTCATGTATTTTGGACCAGCACCCAGACAGAGGAGAGAGGTTTTCACAGCAGAGAATCATGCATTTAGATCACCCACCACAGGAGTAGGCCACCATTTAATGGGACCCCGGCAACCATGTCAGATGGCACAAACATCAGCTTCACATCACCCAGCACAAGAGAAGGCCACTTTGAGAGACTTTGACCCCTGCACCCAGACAGAGGAGAGAGGTTTTCACAGCAGAGAATCATGCATTTAGATCACCCACCACAGGAGTAGTCCACCATTTAATGGGACCCCGGCAACCATGTCAGATGGCACAAACATCAGCTTCACATCACCCAGCACAAGAGAAGGCCACTTTGAGAGACTTTGACCCCTGCACCCAGGCGGAGGAGAGGGGTTTTCACAGCAGAGAATCAGGCATTTAGATCACCCACCACAGGAGTAGCCCACCATTTAATTGGACCCCGGCAACCATGTCAGATGGCACAAACATCAGCTTCACATCACCCAGCACAAGAGAAGGCCACTTTTAGAGACTTTGACCCCTGCAGCCACACGGAGGAGAGAGGTCCCACAGCAGAGATTCAGGCATTTATATCAGCCAGCACAGGAGAAGGCCGCTTTCAGTGACTTTGGCCCCCTGCACCCACACAAAGGAGACATGTCAGACAGCACAAGTATAACATTCATATCACCCAGCACAGGAGAAGGACACTTTCATGTACTTTGGCCCCGGCACCCAGACAGAGGGAAGGTTCATTGAACTCTGGGTTGCACCCCAAGATCCTACTTAATTTCAAAAATTGATTTTCAATGAAGAAGTGGCCAGGAGTACAAGACAACATGGTTTAAGGCAGTTATTAAGGACTACTCTGCACAAGGGAGGGTCAGGTCTTGTGGGATCCATGCCTGGTTCATTTTTATAAACGTCAGCTTGTCCACGTTGGCTGCGGACAGGCGGCTGCGTTTGTCAGTAATGACGCCCCCTGCCGTGCTGAATACACGTTCAGATAAAACGCTGGCCGCCGGGCAGGCCAGCACCTCAAGGCATAACATGCTAATTCTGGCCACGTGGACAATTTGGAAACCCAGAAGTTGAATGGGGCCGAACCATCCGTCAGTACGTGGAGTTGTGTGCAGGCGTACTGTTCAACCATGTTAGTGAAATGTTGCCTCCTGCTAACACGTTCCGTATCAGGTGGTGGGGCAGTTAGCTGTGGCGTGGAGACAAAACTTTTCCACATTTCTGCCATGCTAACCCTGCCCTCAGAGGAGCTGGCCGTGACACTGCTGCGTGGGCGACCTCTAGCTCCTCCTCTACCTTGGCCTTCCACCTGTTCCCCTGTGACAGTTGGGAATGCTCTCAGGAGCGCGTCTACCAGTGTGCGCTTGTACTCGCGCATCTTCCTATCACGCTCCAGTGCAGGAAGTAAAGTGGGCACATTGTCTTTGTACCATGGATCCAGCATGGTGGCCAACCAGTAGTCAGCACACGTTAAAATGTGGGCAACTCTGCTGTCATTGCGCAGGCACTGCAGCATGTAATCGCTCATGTGTGCCAGGCTCCCCAGAGGTAAGGACAAGCTGTCCTCTGTGGGAGGCGTATCGTCATCATCCTCTGTATCCCCCCAGCCACGCACCAGGGATGTGCCTGCGCTGTGCTGGGTGCCACCCCGCTGTGAACCTGCTTCATCCTCATCCTCCTCCACCTCCTCCTCATCCTCCTCGTCCTCCAGTAGTGGTCCCTGGCTGGCCACATTTGTACCTGCCCTCTTCTGTTGCAAAAAACCTCCCTCTGAGCCACTTCTAACAGACTGGCCTGAAAGTGCTAAAAATGAACCCTCATCCTCCTCCTCCTCGGCCACCTCCTCTTCCATCATCGCCCTAAGCGTTTTCTCTAGGAGACATAGAATTGGTATTGACACGCTGATAACAGTGGCATCGCCACTGGCCATGTTGGTGGCGTACTCGAAACAGCGCAACAGGGCACACAGGTCTCGCATGGAGGCCCAATCATTGGTGGTGAAGTGGTGCTGTTCCACAGTGCGACTGACCCGTGCGTGCTGCAGCTGAAACTCCACTATGGCCTGCTGCTGCTCGCACAGTCTCTCCAGCATGTGCAAGGTGGAGTTCCACCGGGTGGGCACGTTGCATATTAGGCGGTGAGCGGGAAGGCCGAAGTTCCGCTGTAGCGCTGACAGGCGAGCAGCGGCAGGATGTGAACGCCGGAGCGCGCACAGACGGCCCGCACTTTATGCAGCAGCTCTGACATGTCTGGGTAGTTGTGAATGAACTTTTGCACCACCAAATTCAGCACATGCGCCAGGCAAGGGATGTGCGTCAAACCGGCTAGTCCCAGAGCTGCCACGAGATTTCGCCCATTATCGCACACCACCAGGCCGGGCTTGAGGCCCACCGGCAGCAACCACTGGTCGGTCTGTTGTTCAATACCCCGCCACAACTCCTGCGCGGTGTGGGGCCTGTCCCCCAAACATATGAGTTTCAGAATGGCCTGCTGACGTTTACCCGGGCTGTGCTGAAGTTGGTGGTGAAGGTGTGTGGCTGACTGGATGAGCTGGTGGAAGCAGAGGAGGAGGAGGAGGATAGCCGAGTAGGAGGAGGAGGCTACAGGAGGCAAAGAATGATGCCCTGTGATCCTTGGCGGCGGAAGGACGTGCGCCAAGGAACTCTCCGCCTGGGGCCCAGCCGCCACTACATTTACCCAGTGTGCAGTTAGGGAGATATAGCGTCCCTGGCCGTGCTTACTGGTCCACGTATCTGTGGTTAGGTGGACCTTGCCACAAATGGCGTTGCACAGTGCACACTTGATTTTATCGGACACTTGCATGTGCAGGGAAGGCACGGCTGTCTTGGAGAAGTAGTGGCGGCTGGGAACCACATACTGGGGACAGCCATGGCCATCAGCTGTTTGAAGCTGTCTGTGTCCACCAGCCGGAATGACAGCATTTCAAAGGCCAGTAGTTTAGAAATGCTGGCATTCAGGCCAAGAGGCTCGAGGGTGACTAGGTGGGAATTTGCGCTTCCTCTCAAAGGTTTGAGAGATGGAGAGCTGAACGCTGCTGTGTGAAATAGTGGAGGCGCTAGGTGACGGTGGTGGTGGTGGTGTCGGTGGCACATCCTCTGTTTGCTGCTCGGCAGGTGGCAACATTCCTCTCGAGGCGGAAGCCGAGGCAGCAGCGGTAGAGGGAGCAGGGGAGCCTGAGCGGGTTCCTTGTTTTTAAGGTGTGTACTCCACTGCAGTTCATGCTTTGCATGTAGATGCCTGATCATGCAGGTGGTGCTCAGGTTAAGAACGTTAATGCCTCGCCTCAGGGTCTGATGGCACAGCGTGCAAACCACTCTGGTCTTGTCCTCAGCACATTGTTTGAAGAAGTGCCATGCCAGGGAACTCCTTGAAGATGCCTTTGGGGTGCTGGGTCCCTGTTGGCGCTGGCCAATAGCAGGCAAACTCTCTGGACGGCGGCTGTTCTGCTTTTGCCCCCTGCTCCCTCTTTGGCTTCGCTGTTGTCTCGGTCTCACCACTGCCTCTTCCTCTGAACTATTTAAGTCAGCGGCACGACCTTCAGTCCATGTGGGGTCTAAGACCTCATCGTCCTCTGCATCGTCTTCCACCCAGTCTTCCTCCCTGACCTCCTCCTGTTCAGTCTGCACACTGCAATAAGACGCGGCAGTGGGCACCTGTGTTTCGTCATCATCAGACACTCGGTCACTCTGCTGTGGTGGTATTCCCATGTCCTCATCATCTGGATACATAAGTGGTTGTGCGTCAGTGCATGGAATGTCTTCCACCGCTGGGGAAGGGCTAGGTGGACGCCCTGGAAAACCGTGGGAGCAGAGTCTTCAAACAGAATAAGAGACTGCTGCATAACTTGAGGCTCAGCCAGTTTCCCTGATATGCATGGGGGTGATGTGACAGACTGATGGGCTTGGTTTTCAGGTGCCACCTGTGCGCTTTCCGCAGAAGACTGGGCGGAAGACAATGTGGTGAACGTGCTGGAAGCACTGTCGGCCACCCAATCGACTAATGCCTGTACCTGCTCAGGCCTTACCATCCTCATAACGGCATTGGGCCCCACCAAATATCGCTGTAAATTCTGCCGGCTACTTGAGGGAGTTGGTTCACTACTTTGTGCGCCTGAGGCCGAACGGCCACGTCCTCTGCCAGCAACAGAGGCTCCACGGACACCACCACGACCGCGTCCTCGTCCCTTAATAGAATGTTTCCTCATTGTTGCGATTCAACTCGCACCACAATAAAATATATTATTTTTAGCCCCAAAATTCCCACACTGGAAGATATAATTCCTTTTCCGGTATTAATTACAAGAAAACTGCTGCAAATTGGACACCAGAATTTTTAAAATGCTAGTTTTGGTACATAGATTCCCACACAGGGAGATATAATTTCCTTTTACAGGAGTAAAAACGTGAGGCCTAGTGTTTCTGGTCTAACAAACACCAGATTGATTAAATTGGCCTTTTTTCAGCAAAATTACAACACTGGACAATAATGCCTTTTGGCGGTATTATTTACAAGAAAACTGCTGCAAAGTGGACATCAGAATTTTTAAAATGCTAGTTTTGGTACATAGATTCCCACACGGGAGATATAATTCCTTTTACAGGAGTAAAAACGTGAGGCCTAGTGTTTCTGGTCTAACAAACACCAGATTGATTAAATTGGCCTTTTTTTCACCAAAATTACAACACTGGACAATAATGCCTTTTGGCGGTATTATTTACAAGAATACTGCTGCAAATAGGACATCTGAAGTTTTAAAATGCTAGTTTGGGTACATAGTTTCCCACACGGGAAGATATAATTCCTTTTTACAGGAGTAAAAACGTGAGGCCTAGTGTTTTTGGTCTACCAAACACCAGATTGATTAAATTGGCCTTTTTTCACCAAAATTACAACACTGGACAATAATGCCTTTTGGCGGTATTAATTACAAGAAAACTGCAGCAAATTTGACATCAGAATTTCTTTAAATGCTAGTTTTGGTACATAGGTTCCCACACGGGGAGATATAATTCCTTTAAACAGGAGTAAAAACATGAGTTCTAGTGTTTCTGGTCTAACAAACACCAGATTGATTAAATTGGCCTTTTTTTCACCAAAATTACAACACTGGACAATAATGCCTTTCGGCGGTATTATTTACAAGAAAACTGCTGCAAAGTGGACACCAGAATTTTTAATATGCTAGTTTTGGTACATAGATTCCCACACGGGGAGATATAATTCCTTTAAACAGGAGTAAAAACGTGAGGCCTAGTGTTTCTGGTCTAACAAACACCAGATTGATTAAATTGGCCTTTTTTTCACCAAAATTACAACACTGGACAATAATGCCTTTTGGCGGTATTATTTACAAGAATACTGCTGCAAATAGGACATCTGAAGTTTTAAAATGCTAGTTTGGGTACATAGATTCCCACACGGGAGATATAATTCCTTTTACAGGAGTAAAAACGTGAGGCCTAGTGTTTTTGGTCTACCAAACACCAGATTGATTAAATTGGCCTTTTTTCACCAAAATTACAACACTGGACAATAATGCCTTTTGGCGGTATTATTTACAAGAATACTGCTGCAAATAGGACATCTGAAGTTTTAAAATGCTAGTTTGGGTACATAGTTTCCCACACGGGGAGATATAATTCCTTTTACAGGAGTAAAACGTGAGGCCTAGTGTTTTTGGTCTACCAAACACCAGATTGATTAAATTGGCCTTTTTTTCACCAAAATTACAACACTGGACAATAATGCCTTTTGGCGGTATTAATTACAAGAAAACTGCTGCAAATTGGACATCAGAATTTTTTAAAATGCTAGTTTTGGTACATAGATTCCCACACGGGAGATATAATTCCTTTTACAGGAGTAAAACGTGAGGCCTAGTGTTTCTGGTCTAACAAACACCAGATTGATTGAATTGGCCTTTTTTTCACCAAAATTACAACACTGGACAATAATGCCTTTTGGCGGTATTAGAAAACTGCTGGTATTTCAGAACACCCGAATTTTTAAAATGCTAGTTTTGCTAGATAAATTTCCCACACTGGGAGAAATATTGCCTAAGCCTTTTTACAGTATTAATTACGACTGGAGTGCTTCTTCTGGTCTAACACCAGAATAATTTTATTATTACGGTGAAAGCTTTTTCTAATTTATATTTCTGGCACGTAAAAAAATTATTTTTTTCTGGCTGACAGTATTGGACTTGGCTGGCTGTAGTGGCACTGGCTAGCCTAGCTGGAACAGCACATTCATGGGATTTGCTATCCAAGTGGGTTACTTTCAGTTTCACCACTGATATATTAAATATCTTTGCAGTTAGTATGGGTGACACAAGCACAGCCAAACTCCTGATGTAGTATATCTATGAAAAAATCGAGTATTACATGAGATTAATGGACGTTGTGGCAGCTTTTGCTGTAGAACCACAAGTCCCAAAATGGCCGCCGCCTATCAGCCCAGTAACATGTGCCAGAAAACGGTCTGCCCATCCAGAAAAGAAATAGACTTTGACTGAGCAGCTGAATCGCTGTTGTTCTGATTCACAGGTGTAGATTTTACACTTCTTTGGAGCTTTGGTTTAGACTCTGTGGCAGCAAGTGCTGGCGCACCACAAGTCCCAAAATGGCCACCGCCGGTCAGCCCAGTTACATGTGCCAGCAAAAATCGCTCTGGCCAGTCTCAACAAAATAGTGACTTTCAGTGAACAGCTCAGCTGAGTTGTTCTGATGCACAGGTGTAGAAAGGTAGATCATTCAATCACTTCTTTATCCCTGCCTATCTCGCCCTCACAGAAGCTGCATCCTCTCCCTACACTAGTCAGAGCAGTGTGACGTGCGGCGCTACGTGACTCCATCTTAAATAGAGGATGGGTCACATGCTGCACTTGGCCAATCACAGCCATGCCATTAGTAGGCATGGCTGTGATGGGCTCTTAGGGCAGGAAGTAAAACGCTAGCTGATTGGCTGCTGTGCAGCCCTTCAGAAAGCGGGAAGTAATCGACGAACACCGGACCTGAACCCGAACTTTTTTGAAAATGTCCGGGTTCGGGTCCGTGTCACGGACACCCCAAAATTCGGTACGGACCCGAACGATTTTCGAACTGTTCGCTCAACACTAGTCACTACATATACAGTGCCAAAGTCTTAAATGAATAATTTGTTCAAATGGGCATCTAAAAAGTGTTTTACATAATTTCCTAATGAAATGTAATGTTTCCAAACAAAGATAATTATAATTGAGGCATACATTGTCATTACTGCTTGGTTAATTTCTCCTTTGGCCATATAAGCAATTAGACAGTAAAAGGTAGATGAATAGTAGATGAATAGTTGATGTGCTTTATTGTTTTGGCTTATTTGTCAGATATAAGACAGATCAGTCTTCAAATGCTTTCAGGTCACTTGCGTTGTTACGGATCCGGCGGGCATTTCCGGCGATGGAAGTGCACGCCGGATCCTAACAACGCAAGTGTGAAAGAGGCCTAAGACATGAAAACATACCAGTGTGGCTCCAAGACCCCAACTCGCATTTCGCATCTCGCTTCCTTTATGAAAATAAATTTTCCATACTATTGTTGCGCTGTGTTATTGTGGTTCTCATATTGGTGTAATTGATTGTTTCTAGCGCACACAGTAGTGTTATTATTATTTGGAACCCTATGATTAGATTGGGGTTGTTTATATTAGGGTACCTTCAGCTCATCTTTTGTGCATGAAATTTTATATCCACAGCATGTAGATCTATACTGCAGAGTTCTACCTGGGATTTTACCCTTTGCAAGGCAAAGGGAGAAATCAGCTACAGATTCGTTACATAATCCATGGCAAATGTGCATTTAATAGATACCTATTTTGATGAAGATATTGAGCCATCTACCTACTATTGTGTACTCTTCCTCTCTTGTACCACCAAACAAATCTTAAATCATCAAAGCAAGAACTCAATCAGATTGAAATCTAGAGAATTTCAAGGCCAAGTCATCATCTTAGTCCATTTTGTCATATTCCTAAAGCCATTCCTGAACAATTTTATAGTGTTTCAGGGCATATTATACTGCTGAAAGGCCACCACTGTTTGCTAATACTTTTGTCAGGGAATGTGTATTTGGTCTGCAATAGGTAGGTGCACTAGGTACTGTAGGTGATACATAACAAAATAAAATTTACCAGGCCTCAATATTTCTTAGCTAAACATTGTTCAGAGCATAACAATGTCTCCTGCTTCTTTCCATAGTGCATTCTTTGCCATCTCTTCCCCAAGTAAGTGACATGATGATTTATCAGCTAAGACCACATTTTTAAAATCTCTCTATGATCCAGTTTTGATGCCTACATGGTCATTTGTAGACACTTTCTGTGGCGGATGGCACTCTGAATAGTGTGCACTATGCAGCAAGCTGCACTGTGTGTTCTGATATGTTTCTATGATAGCCAGCATTCATTTATATCATAGCCTGCATTTTGTGCTACAATTGTTCTTGTGTGGCAACAGACCAGACTGACTATCCTTTTTTTGGTGTGTTCTGTTGTCTCTCTCAGTCTATTTATGTCTCTCTTTTTTGTAGCATTTATAACTGTATATTTTGTTCATTAATTTTTATGGTCAGATATTACTTTAAAGAGCCTCTGTCAGCATGAGCAACTATATTAATCCAGGCATACTGCCTGGTAAGGTTCATCAAACAACACCTTTCTATTGCCTGTATGTTAAACAGCTACAGAGATATCTGCATTTTATTAATATGCAAATAAGCAAGTTGGAACATCAATAGGTGGGGCTGAATCATTGGAGCACAACTTTGTAATACCCCCTATGCTCTGCCCATTCACCCTCCCCTTGATTAACAGGGCTAGTCATCAGAGCTGTGTCCTAGCATGTACATATCATATACAGTACTTACTGTAGTATTAACATATTGAGATATGCTAAGAAAGCTAATATACATGTTACTGCTTTATTCATAGGCATAATATATGATTATAAGAGACCAATAATATGACTTATCTTTCTCTGCATACAAAAGGCATTCTCTTTGCTTAGAAGTTAATAAGTCTCTCCTGGGACTTTGGATCTACATGTCAGGTTGAGCACTTATCACTAAGCTACAGCCTTTCCACATAGAGAAGAATGGTTTTTCTATGCGTAGAAAGATCACACATATATTGGCTTTCTTAACATATCTTAATGTGGTAACACTACAGTAGGTGGAGTACTAACCAAACAGTCTTTCTATACAGGGCAAAAGAAAGGTCAAATTTTATAAAAAGCCTGGAAAAGCTATTTAAATTATGTGTATCCTGTTCTATCTGGCTATGTACTTACTCCAACTAAGCATTAAAGCAAACCTTCAGTTACAAAGTGCCTGTGCCCCTCAACTTCTTCAAAAACTTAGACTTACCAATGAAGCTGCTCTCAGAAAGTCTATGGCATCCCCCATAAACACTCTACTTCCCTGGGATGATCCAATGGATATTACATATGCACTGTGTCCACCCTATCTGTGTTATCCCCAAGGCAGTGTCTTAGACTTTGTAAGAACAGCTCAATTGGCAGGTCTAAGACTCTGGTGGCCACTTTGGATAGAAGAAGTTGAGGGACCAGATCTTGAGAATGGAGGCCCCATAAATCAAATAGAGATTGGTCATCAAGTATGACTACTTTGCATTTCTAGTGAACAGTCAATTTGTATTTTGGTACTGGAAGGTCACTTTAATTCACAACCTCAGTGATAGCAGAGAAGACTCCCTAATCACCACTGAAACCACTTGTCCTCATTACAGTTAGGTTACATACTTGATATTTATATATCATAATGAATGCTAGCAAGCTATTTATTTTCAAAGACTAGAAGCATTTGGGTCTAGCCTTTCAATTTCTGCTGCTTGAGCACAATCTCCTCATGAGGGAAACATATGTGAACATGAGGTTAAAAATTGCAAATATTATTTTATCAAATAAAGTGAAATGTTCCTTGCCAAAATAGTTTCATAATTCATGGTTTGTTGTGTATTCTGTCACAATACAGTATATGAATATGATTAAGAACTTAGACACCATGGGGGAGATTTATCAAAAGTTATGTAAAAGAAAACTAGCTTAATTGCCCAGAGCAACCAGATTCTACCTTTCATTTTCCAAAGGAGCTCTGAAAAATGAAAAGTGGAATCTGATTGCTTTCTATGGACAACTAAGCCAGTATTTCTTTACACCACTTTTGAAAAATTAATGAATCCATGCAAATTTCATATCTGTCATGTAGCTTCTTCTCAGGGACAGGGGCCACGAAAAATCTCAATGTGAAGGTAATCTCAGGCATTGCTTCCCCATATGCTATTAACAGTAAAGTAGGTTTACACATCAAATAATCCTTTTAGGCCAGGTAAATGTCTACCGCTAGTATTACCAGTCGGCAATGTTCGTATAAATTCAGGCTGGCTTCCTCCTTAGGCATTTCTAGTCCTACTGCTTCCCCTATGCATTTCTAGTCCTGCTACTTCATTTTCTCATTTTGAAGAATCTGCAAAATAAACTCCTCCATTTTCATGTAACCTAGAACTGTCTCCTATGCAATAAAAGGAGTCTGTTTCATTAAACCTTATTTAAATAGAGTTAAGATGTGTCTTAATATCCCACTCAGTCAATAGATCATTAGCAGTTATATGTAATATTTGAGTGCTTGCTGAGTGCCATTTCCCCCTCTTTTATTCTCTTTAAGTATTATTAATCTATTAATCTGGACTAATAGCCATAAGGTAAAGAAGCAAAGCAAATGCACAGGGAAAAAAATATCCACTTTAGTTCTTTTTTTCCTAAAACCTTTAAAAGCAATCTTCGTTCCGTCACCCTGCTTTGTACTATTTTAAAACAGTTATCACTAAAATGGCAAATTTGTCTCAAATAAAGGGATCATTTAATCAAACTGGTGTATGGTAGAACTGGCTTAGTTGCTCATGGCAACCTATCAGATTCTCATTTTCCAAAGGAGCTGTCCAAAATGGAATTAAGCCAGTTCTACTTTACACCAGTTTGATAAATGATGCCCAAATAGTTTTGGGTTTGCTGAAAGTTCTATATATGTGAAATATGATTTGTTTTTGTAATCATTAGAATTTTGAAATAATAGAAAGGCAAATAGGCAATAAACCCTTATCATGATATACAAAATATTTTAAAATGGTTTGGTTTAATAATGAGTTTCTTTCTCCACTCTTGTCCATTGGGACATTGTACTTTAGCTCGATTTCAGTTAAATGGCACAGTGCTGCAGTACTAGACACTGCTCATGGATGAGTTCCGTTCTCTCTTTAAAAAAAGTAAAACATTTTTCTTTCTGAAACATATTTGGGCATGTCTACTTATTTCTAAAGTAGAAGTCTTTAGACGCTTCAACTTGTGAATTCTCAATAGCACCGAAAACCACAGATTTTTTATCTTTTCTAAGGAAAGTTTACTTGAAAACGTGCATGTTTAGACTTTGAACCTGTCTTGTAAAGTTGACAAACATAATGTGTGAAAAAAATGACTGTGTATTCGCTCATTGTATCACATTTATTTGTAAAGATGGGTTTAGGCAGGCCAATGGAGTAGCCGATTGACAGGAAGTCGCTCAGTGAAGGAGACCGCTGCATTTACATGCAGCGATCTCCTTCACAGTATGAGGATGAGGGATCGCTATACTGATCCCTTGTCCCAATACAGAATCAATGTTTCTGGGCAGCAGATCGCTGTTTAGACAGTTTGATCTGCTGCCCAGAAATGATGATTTGCGGTGCCTGCATGAACGACAGGATCACCCGCATTTTGCTTGATCATCAGGTGATTGGCGACACATTTAGATGGCCAGATTATCGGGAAAGAGCATTTGCAGGAACGTTCAGTTGTCCCCGATAATCTGGACGATTATTGGTTTGTCTAAATCCACCTTTACTTTTTTTTTTGTCCCAGAATCTAACTCTGAAGAAATTAGTTGATATGTCATATGATGGATTGTTATTTTTTTTTTCCTTTTTGTTTCTTTCAAAATTTCTAAATGTTTATCAGATAATAGAGGATAGTAGAGCATGCATTTTTCTAAAAAAATGTATATTAGGACATCAAGTCACACATAGTTTTGATATCTAGCATCATCCATTATTATTTACTAGACATTTTATGTTGTCTTTACATATAGAGATAAACATCCACATAGGCATTTACTTATGTAAATTAATATAGTTTAAAGACCAATAATCTGGACTTCATAAAAATACATATAGTAATGAGAAGAGCAATGATATATGGAAATGTTATTAGGTGCCATTGAGAGTATACTAAGTCTGGGTCCTTTTAGTTTCTACTGTATCTCACAGAGTAAATAGATGGGAAATCCTACAGATTTCATTATGAGTAGTGTTGAGCGAACAGTTCGAGCATCGTTCGGGTTCGTACCGAATTTTGGGGTGTCCGGGACACGGACCCAAACCCGGACATTTTCAAAAAAGTTCGGGTTCGGGTTCGGTGTTCGTCGATTACTTCCCACTTTCTGAAGGGCTGAACAGCAGCCAATCAGCTAGCGTTTTACTTCTTGCTTGTGACCCAGCCTCTATTTAAGCTGGAGTCACGTAGCGCCGCACGTCACACTGCTCTGACTAGTGTAGGGAGAGGATGCAGCTGCTGTGTTAGGGCGAAATTAGGAAGGGATCAATTTAGCCAAAACACTTAATGAAGTAATCGATCAACAGCTGAGAATCATTGAACTTCTGCTAGTTACTTGCTCACTGGTTTTTAGGCTGCACAGAGCGTTTTTCTGTCACTTATTTTCTGGGTTGATCGGCGGCCATTTTGTGACTTGTGGTGCACCAGAAGAAGCTGCCACCAAGTCCATCAATCCATCAATACTAGTTTTTTTTTTGCTATATCCTACATCAGGGGCTTGGCTGTGCAAATTGTCACCCCTAGAAACTCAGGATAGCAATTTCTATAATTTATTAAGGGGTTAAATACAATTGCCCAAATACCAATCCCCTAAATCTGGTGTTCCAGCTTTGGTTAGACAAGTATAATACTGTCTGCTGTCTGGCAAAGGATAGATTATTTTCTGGGGTGAAATTTACCTGCCAATATAGCAATACCCTGAATCTGGTGTCCAAGCAGTTGCAGGCCAGATTTCATAGTTTCCGCATACACATATATTTTGTTCTGGGGTGAAATTAACCTGCCAATATAGCAATACCCTGAATCTGGTGTCCAAGCAGATGAAGGCCATATTTCATAGTGTCCGCTTACACATATATTTTGTTCTGGGGTGAAATTAACCTGCCAATATAGCCATACCCTGGATCTGTTGTCTAAGCAGTTGCAGGCCAGATTTCCTAGTATCCGCTTACACATATATTTTGTTCTGGGGTGAAATTAACCTGCCAATATAGCAATACCCTGAATCTGGTGTCCAAGCAGTTGCAGGCCAGATTTCCTAGAATCCGCTTACACATATATTTTGTTCTGGGGTGAAATTAATCTGCCAATATAGCAATACCCTGAATCTGGTGTCCCAGCAGTTGCAGGCCAGATTTCATAGTGTCCACTTACACATATATTTTGTTCTGGGGTGAAATTAACCTGTCAATATAGCAATACCCTGAATCTGGTGTCCAAGCAGTTGCAGGCCAGATTTCATAGAGTCTGCTTACACATATATTTTGTTCTGGGGTGAAATTAGCCTGCCAATATAGCCATACCCTGGATCTGTTGTCCAAGCAGTTGCAGGCCAGATTTTCTAGTATCCGCTTACACATATATTTTGTTCTGGGGTGAAATTAACCTGCCAATATAGCAATACCCTGAATCTGGTGTCCAAGCAGTTGCAGTCCAGATTGCATAGTGTCCGCTTACACATAAATTTTGTTCTCGGGTGAAATTAACCTGCCAATATAGCAATACCCTGAATCTGGTGTCCCAGCAGTTGCAGGCCAGATTTCATAGTGTCAGCTTACACATATTTTGTTCTGGGGTGAAATTAACCTGCCAATATAGCAATACCCTGAATCTGGTGTCCCAGCAGTTGCAGGCCAGATTTCATAGTGTCCGCTTACACATATATTTTGTTCTGGGGTGAAATTAACCTGCCAATATAGCAATACCCTGAATCTGGTGTCCCAGCAGTTGCAGGCCAGATTTCATAGTGTCCACTTACACATATATTTTGTTCTGGGGTGAAATTAACCTGCCAATATAGCAATACCCTGAATCTGGTGTCCAAGCAGTTGCAGGCCAGATTTCATAGTATCCGCTTACACATATATTTTGTTCTGGGGTGAAATTAACCTGCCAATATAGCAATACCCTGAATCTGGTGTCCAAGCAGTTGCAGGCCAGATTTCATAGTATCCGCTACACATATATTTTGTTCTGGGGTGAAATTAACCTGCCAATATAGCAATACCCTGAATCTGGTGTCCAAGCAGTTGCAGGCCAGATTTCATAGTGTCCGCTTACACATATATTTTGTTCTGGGGTGAAATTAACCTGCCAATATAGCAATACCCTGAATCTGGTGTCCAAGCAGTTGCAGGCCAGATTTTATAGTATCTGCTTACACATATATTTTGTTCTGGGGTAAAATTAACCAGCCAATATAGCAATACCCTGAATCTGGTGTCCAAGCAGTTGCAGGCCAGATTTCATAGTATCCGCTTACACATATATTTTGTTCTGGGGTGAAATTAACCTGCCAATATAGCAATACCCTGAAACTGGTGTCCAAGCAGTTGCAGGCCAGATTTCATAGTGTCCGCTTACACATATATTTTGTTCTGGGGTGAAATTAACCTGCCAATATAGCAATACCCTGAATCTGTTGTCCCATCAGTTGCAGGCCAAGTGTAAATCAGTCCATAAAAGGATACCTTTCGTCCAGGGCCTAAATACTAGCCCTAAAAAAGATATTCCTCTAAATCAGTGGTTACTGCTGTGCCTGGATTAGTGTAATACGCTACATAAACAAATAGGCAGATAGTGTTAGGTGCCTGTAAAAAAAGGCCTAAATTTGAAATCAATACATTGGGCCAAATATTTTTTCCTTATTGTGGTGCTTGGTGAACGGTAACAATGAGGAAAACATCTAGTAAGGGACGCGGACGCCGTCGTGGTGGTGTTAGTGTACCCTCTGGTGCTGGGAGAGGACGTGGCCATTCTGCCACAGCCACACGTCCTAGTGAACCAACTACCGCAGGGTCCAGTACCCGCCAGAATTTACAGCGATATTTGGTGGCGCCCAATGCCGTTCTAAGGATGGTAAGGCCGGAGAAGGTACAGGCGCTAGTCAATTGGGTTGCCGACAGTGGATCCAGCATGTTCACAACATTATCTCCCACCCAGTCTTTTGCAGAAAGCGCACAGGTGGCACCTGAAAACCAAGCCCATCAGTCTGTCACATCACCCCCATGCATATCAGGGAAACTGTCAGAGCCTAAAGTTATGCAGCAGTCTCTTATGCTGTTTGAAGACTCTGCTGGTAGGGTTTCCCAAGGAAATCCACCTAGCCCTTCCCCAGTGGTGGAAGACATAGAATGCACTGATGCACAACCACTGATGTTTCCTGATGATGAGGACATGGGAATACCACCTCATCGGAGTCCACACGTCTCTGATGATGACGAAACACAGGTGCCAACTGCTGCGTCTTTCTGCAGTGTGCAGATCGAACAGAAGGTCAGGGAGGAAGACTGTGTGGAAGACGATGCAGGGGACGATGAGGTCCTAGACCCCACATGGAATGAAGGTCGTGCCGCTGACTTTCATAGTTCAGAGGAAGAGGCAGTGGTGAGACCGAGCCAACAGCGTAGCAAAAGAGGGAGCAGGGGGCAAAAGCAGAACAGCCGCCGCCAAGAGAGTTCGCCTGATACTGGCCACCGCCACCAGGGACCGAGCACCCCAAAGGCAGCTTCAAGGAGTTCCCTGGCATGGCACTTCTTTAAACAATGTGCTGACGACAAGACCCGAGTGGTTTGCACGCTGTGCCATCAGATTCTGAAGCGAGGCATTAATGTTCTGAACCTTAGCACAACCTGCATGACCAGGCATCTACATGCAAAGCATGAACTGCAGTGGAGTAAACACCTTAAAAGCAAGGAACTCACTCTGGCTCCCCCTGCTCCCTCTTCTGCTGCTGCCTCGGCCTCTTCCTCCACCTCGGAGGAACGTTGGCACCTGCCGCCCACCAATAAGAGGATGTGCCACCGACACCACCACCTGCGTCACCAAGCATCTCCACCATATCACACGGCAGCGTTCAGCTCTCCATGTCACAAACCTTGGAGAAAAAGCGTAAATTCCCACCTAGCCACCCTCGAGCCCTGGGCCTGAATGCCAGCATTTCTAAACTACTGGCCTTTGAAATGCTGTCATTCAGGCTGGTGGACACAGACAGCTTCAAACAGCTGATGTCCATGGCTGTCCCACAGTATGTTGTCCCCAGCCGCCACTACTTCTCCAAG
The DNA here is from genome assembly GCA_033119425.1 of Bufotes viridis. Lineage (NCBI taxonomy): Eukaryota > Metazoa > Chordata > Amphibia > Anura > Bufonidae > Bufotes > Bufotes viridis. The sequence continues at coordinate 331,715,222 of CM065590.1, read as the reverse complement.
ACAGCCGTGCCTTCCCTGCACAACCAAGTATCCTATAAAATCAAGTGTGCACTGCGCAACGCCATCTGTGGCAAGGTCCACCTAACCACATATACGTAGACCAGTAAGCACGGCCAGGGATGCTATATCTCCCTAACTGCACACTGGGTAAATGTAGTGGCGGCTGGGTCGCAGGCGGAGAGTTCCTTGGCGCACGTCCTTCCGCCGCTAAGGATCACAGGGCATCATTCTTTGCCTCCTGTAGACTCCTCCTCCTACTCGGCTTCCTCCTCCTCTGCTTCCACCAGCTCATCCAGTCAGCTACACACCTTCACCACCAACTTCAGCACAGCCCGCGGTAAACGTCAGAAGGCCATTCTGAAACTCATATGTTTGGGGGACAGGCCCCACACCGCGCAGGAGTTGTGGCGGAGTATTGAACAACAGACCGACCAGTGGTTGCTGCTGGTGGGCCTTAAGCCCGGCCTGGTGGTGTGCGATAATGGGCGAAATCTCGTCGCAGCTCTGGGACTAGCCGGTTTGATGCACATCCGTTGCCTGCCGCATGTGCTGAATTTGGTGGTGCAGAAGTTCATTCACAACTAACCCGACATGTCAGAGCTGCTGCATAAAGTGAGGGCCGTCTGTGTGCGCTTCCGGCGTTCACATCCTGCCGCTGCTCGCCTGTCTGCGCTACAGCGTAACTTCGGCCTTCCCGCTCACCGCCTCATATGCGACGTGCCCACCAGGTGGAATTCCACCTTGCACATGCTGGAGAGACTGTGCGAGCAGCAGCAGGCCATAGTGGAGTTTCAGCTGCAGCACGCACGCATCAGTCGCACTGCGGAACAGCACCACTTCACCACCAATGATTGGGCCTCCATGCTAGACCTGTGTGCCCTGTTGCGCTGTTTTGAGTACTACACCAACATGGCCAGTGGTGATGACACCGTTATCAGCGTTACAATACCACTTCTATGTCTCCTTGAGAAAACGCTTAGGGCGATGATGGAAGAGGAGCTGACCCAGGAGGAGGAGGAGGATGAGGGGTCATTTTTAGCACTTTCAGGCCAGTCTGTTAGAAGTGGCTCAGAGGGAGGTTTTTTGCAACAGCAGAGGCCATGTACAAATGTAGCCAGTCAGGGCCCACTACTGGAGGACGAGGAGGATGAGGAGGAGGTAGAGGAGGATGAGGATGAAGCAGGTTCACAGCGGGGTGGCACCCGACACAGCTCAGGCACATCACTGGTGCGTGGCTGGGTGGATACGGAGGACGATGACAATACGCCTCCCACAGAGGACAGCTTGTCCTTACCTCTGGGGAGCCTGGCACACATGAGCGACTACATGCTGCAGTGCCTGCGCAACGACAGCAGAGTTGCGCACATTTTAACGTGTGCGGACTACTGGGTTGCCACCCTGCTGGATCCCCGGTACAAAGACAATGTGCCCACCTTACTTCCTGCACTGGAGCGTGATAGGAAGATGCGCGAGTACAAGCGCACGCTGGTAGAGGCGCTCCTGAGAGCATTCCCAAATGTCACAGGGGAACAGGTGGAAGCCCAAGGCGAAGGCAGAGGAGGAGCAAGAGTTCGCCAACGCAGCAGTGTCACGGCCAGCTCCTCTGAGGGCAGGGTTAGCATGGCAGAAATGTGGAAAAGTTTTGTCTCCACGCCACAGCTAACTGCACAACCACCAGATACGCAACATGTTAGCAGGAGGCAGCATTTCACTAACATGGTTGAACAGTACGTCTACACACCCCTCCACGTACTGACTGATGGTTTGGCCCCATTCAACTTCTGGGTCTCCAAATTGTCCACGTGGCCAGAGTTAGCATTTTATGCCTTGGAGGTGCTGGCCTGCCCTCCGGCCAGCGTTTTGTCTGAACGTGTATTCAGCACGGCAGGGGGCGTCATTACTGACAAACGCAGCCGCCTGTCCACAGCCAATGTGGACAAGCTGACGTTCATAAAAATGAACAAGGCATGGATCCCACAGGACTTGTACCTCCCTTGTGCAGAATAGACATTTATAACTGCCTCCCCATCAACCATGTATTCTTGTACTCCGGGGCACTTCTTTATTGAATCCTCATTTTTTTAACTTTACCATGATCTTGCGGTGCAACCCAAAGTTGAATGAACCTCTCCTCTGTCTGGGTGGTGGGGCCGAAATAACTGAGAGTGGCCTTCTCCATTGGTGGGTGATATGACGCATGATTCCTTGCTGTGGGACCTCTCTCCTCTGTCTGGGTGCTGGACCCAAATAAATTAGAGTGGCCTTCTCCGGTGGTGGTTGATATGACGCATGATTCCTTGCTGTGGGACCTGTATCCTCTGTCTGAGTGCTGGTCCAAAATAAATGAGAGTGGCCTTCTCCGGTGGTGGTTGATATGACACATGATTCCTTGCTGTGGGACCTCTCTCCTCTGTCTGGGTGCTTGGCCGAAATAAATGAGAGTGGCCTTCTCCAGTGGTGGGTGATATGACGCATGTGGGACCTCTCTCCTCTGTCTGGGTGCTGGTCCCAAATAAATGAGAGTGGCCTTCTCCGGTGGTGGTTTATATGAGGCATGATTCCTTGCTGTTGGACCTCTCTCCTCTGTCTGGGTGCTGGGCCGAAATAAATGAGAGTGGCCTTCTCCGGTGGTGGTTGATATTATGCATGATTCCTTGCTGTTTGACCTCTCTCCTCTGTCTGGGTGCTGGGCCGAAGTAAATAAGAGTGGCCTTCTCCGTTGGTGGTTGATATGAGGCATGATTCCTTGCTATGGGACCTCTCTCCTCTGTCTGGGTGCTGGGCCGAAATAAATGAGTGGCCTTCTCCGGTGGTGGTTGATATGAGACATGATTCCTTGCTGTGGGACCTCTCTCCTCTGTCTGGGTGCTGGGCCGAAATAAATGAGAGTGGCTTTCTCCGTTGGTGGTTGATATGAGGCATGATTCCTTGCGGAAGAAACACATCAAATAAGACTAGTCATCCGTTCTTTAGAAAAGATGGGGAGATGCATCCCAGAGTTCACTAAACAGACAAATAAATTGACACCTGTGTACTTGATTTAATCTAATACTTCTTGGTTTTTAAACTCTGTCTACCAGAAAACTAACTTTCTGCAGTGAGTATTGATTGGGTGTTGCTGTGCATTCTCGGTGATGGCTCTTATTGTATATTTTATGGTTACCTGTACATTAATGCCTGTGCAAATGCTTCTGCCAGTGTACTTGCAGACTGTATATGAACACTATTTTATCTTACAGAATTGCCACTATTGGTCTGATAGGCAAACACAACTGACAACAGTCACATTGAGACGATGAGGCATATGTGCTCACTTACTAATAAGTGATTTTCTTTTCTAATAGCTTTTTTGGTTTTAAAGGCAAACACATACTGTATCATCTTTATCCTAATGACATTATTCATTCTGATGCAACTGGATGTATCTGACATTTAATCACTGCTAGTGTAAATCAAATGCATAATAGTGCATTAATGAAACTAACTCTGTATGAAATTGATTTCCCATCAGAAGATTTATTTTATCATTTGAGAAAATATTTCATTGTCAGTTGTTTACCCACATTTTGCAAGGGGCCATAACCTGCATTTGAGGATAAGTATTTAGGTGACAGTATAGATTAGAATTTTACATACAGTATAAGGCAAGGTTATATAGGTGTACTTGGTTAGACAGTGAAGTATCTACCCACTTGACTCTAAGGAGTCTACACTGTAGCTGAAAATGTAGAGTAAAAAAATATTATTTTATACCTGATGATTACATTTATTAAGAACAAGGCTCATTTCTAGCGCTTAAAGGGAATGTGTCATCAGAAAATGACTCATTGTTTAAATCACGTCTTTATTTTTAACATATTTTTAAATAATTTTTGACTTTGTATTATTTTTTATTTTCCATGTCAATATCTATATTTAAATAAATAACATAAATTCTTGAAGTTTTCACACTGACCACTAAGGCACCACTTCTTGGTCTCTACAGATCACTCTACTGCAGTTATCTGCTTATCTGTCATTCTAATCCTGCCTGTAATGATATCACCTCTGTGTACATATAGGAGAGGATCCACCATTCATTGTACAAGGAAAGAATAGATAAGCTTTGACAACAACCTATTGGTTGTTGTCAAAGCTTATCTATTCTTTTCTTGTACAATGACCTCTGCACAGAAAACTCTCCCAATGAGGTCCCCTCCAGAAGTCAATGAGGTCCCCTCCAGACCATTGTATCAATGGCCCATGGGGCTGTAGTAAAGCAATTTTCTTACTTCTTTCTAAATGCTACTAAGAAAAGCTCATGCAAGATGGCAGCCCCCATAATCATATTCAGGAAATAGAATAAATGAATCTGCAATCAAAAAATAAAAACAGATTAGAAAAAAGGACATGTGTTACTATGTGGTTTTAACTGGCAGATAACATTTTTGGTGACACAATTCCTTTTCATGCTTTCACATTACACCACAGTACAATGTATCCCAAAATACACTGAATAACATGGAGACCAATTCATCCCTAAACAGCACATTCATCAATTTTCTGTGTTTTAAACAGCTTACACGGGAAAAGTTGAAACCTTTAGTGGACTTTCTTTCAATATTAAGATTTCATATTGGCCTTTTTGTGCAGAAACATTTTTCTTTCTTAGCAGTAACTATTGATGGATATAGGGTGAAAAGCAGAAAGGAGTTCATGATTTCTGCAGCATGTAGTTGCTCATGTGTGCCAGGCTTCCCAGAGGCAACGACAAGCTGTCCTCTGTGGGAACTGTATCGTCTGTCATTTACATGCAACTGAGGAAGGTGTTTTTTTTGGGTGTGTAGCTGGCACAGATCGACCAAGTCCTCTCCCTGCAAAAGGAGCTCCACCAGCACCACGACCAGGGCCACGTCCCTTATTTGACACTCTCCTCATTTTTTGTGGTCATCCACCGAAGTTAGACGTTTTTACTAAATTTAGTTCCATGTCAGAAAGGCAGAGCAGAGGTTTTTCACCGGCAAAACTGGGTTAATGTCACCCACCAAGGTTTTTAGAAATTTAGGTCCCTGTCACCTATGCTAAGCAGTGGTTAATTCACGGCAAAACTGGGTTAATGTCACCCAACAATGTAAAACACGATTTTTATAGGGTGAAAAGCAGAAAGGAGTACACGATTTCCCATGTGCAGTCTGCATGGATAAGTAGATATTCAATTGTTCCTTTTCCTGACAAAAACAACACTTGTCTACTTGTAAATTTAAGTTGTTATAAACATAATGCCCTGCAAAATGCCTTTGTAGACTATTTCATGAATTCTGACAGCCTCTATGATGAGTAGCCTGACCAAGACTGATGGGTCTCCTCGTGTCTTCTAGTGATGAGCGGGAGGTGCCATATTAAATTTTGCGATATTTCGTGACGGAACTTTAAAAGTGCTGAACTTAAGGTTGTTTATTTGTGCGCCATAAGAAGTACCTCCAGCTGTGCCTTTTGCACAAAACACTTTACCTTCTTCATAACAAGCCTGAGGAGAACAGGCACCTCCGCTAAAGGGATTGTACGGGTACCGGCAGCACCGACCGACCACTGTGGTCACCACAAACCACCTATACGCATGTATTGTCCTCCAATGGACACCATTAAAAGGTGAGCAGAACCAAATCACCCTTTAAGGTGAAGTTTGGACTCACCACCCTATGAGCGCCTCTCCCTCTTTTTCTTTTGCCAAAATTGCTGCATGCACACAGGAAGTCGGCAGAAGCAGCAACAGGCATTAACTGGAGTGGGCAGGGAGCCAGGAATCCTCTGGACAGGTAAGAACAGCTTTTGGGAAGTGGGAAGACAGCCAGAGTAAAACAAGGATTAAAATCTACAAAAAAAAAAAAACGAATATTCGAAATCGCGAATATATAGCGCTTTATTCGCAATATTTGCAAATTATCGAATTTGCGATATTCGCAATAAAATTCGCTATTCGAATATTCGCGCTTTACACTAGTGTCTTCAAGCAAGCAATAAAATATGACTGTATCCTCCCAAACATCCATATCTTTAGTGAACACCTGCAAAACCCTGATCGATGGAGTCCAAACCACATACTATATTTCTAATTTTGTTTAAATTCAATTAAGCATATTTTTTTTTTCAACTTTAACTGTGTCTGTTTTTCCTTTTTAATCAATTTTGATCATGTTTTCACTCCATCTTTTAAAAAACTACAACTAAGGGTTGTTGTAATAACAAAAGAGTGAAGAGGAGAGTGAAGATGATTGCAGAACCCTGATAAATGTGAGGACCTTTACTTAGAGTAGGAGTCTGAAACCAGTAAAAGTGATGTTAATTTAAAGACAGTATGGAAGTGCTGCTAATTTAACGGGTGCAATTATTGGTAAAAACTTCCATATGAATGCTCATTCCCGATAATTTATGTGCCATGAATTACAAGACTGAGTACTTTTGTTCCCACAATTGAAAGAAGTGACAAGCACACAAATGCATGCCTGCTAATTCATTCAATAGGTTAGCAAAAGCCCTTATTCTCTTGATTGGCCAGTGCCTGCACTAGGACCCCTTCTAATCAGAGTCACATAGCCTAATAATAATATCCTTTATTTATTTACAACTATTGCCAGGCCATAAAAGACAAGGGGTTAGAAGACTCTCATCCACACTTCCTCGTTAAATGTAGACAATTTATGTCCAGACAATAATTTTTAAGGCATTTTGAAGACTGAAAATAAATAAATAAATGTAGCAGGTTTGCAGTATTTTCCTCCTATATTTGTCCTGTACACAAAACTTTTTATTAAATCCAATCTGACATGTATCCCCTCCCTTTGTTTAACCACACAGTAGAGTTGAGCGAACACCTGGAAGTTCGGCTTCGCCGGGTTCGGCAGAACTTCCCCGCAAAGTCCAGGTTTGAACTTTGTGGCACTAAAATGGCTCTAAAAGAGTCGTGGACAGGGCTAGAGGGCGGAAAAAGGCAGCAAAATGTGGGTAAGAGCATGACAAGTGCCCTGCAAACAAATGTGGATTAGGGAAATGACTAAAAATAAAAATAATTAAAAAAAATAAAAATAAACCTTGAACTAGGAGAAGGAGGTCCAAATGGAGTAGGAGGTTGAGGAAGCGGTGGATGTGGCAGTATAGGTGGACGTGGCAGTGTAGGTGGAAGCGGCGGTGGAGGAGGAGGAGTTAGCCAACACTTTTATTTTTATTTAATTTGGGTAGACAGCAAAACATTGTGCAATATATAAAATAAAACAAAGAGAAAGTGCGCTGGCGTATAACAATGGCTGTGTGAGGCCAGTATAAATGTGTATTCTGCACAAGGTACGGACAAGTCCTGTGGGATCCATGCCTGGTTCATTTTAATGAAAGTGGGCTTGTCCACATTGGCTGTGGACAGGCGGCTGTGCTTGTCTGTGATAACGCCCCCTGCTATGCTAAATACACGTTTAGACAATACACTGGCTGCAGGGCAGGCCAGCACCTCCAAGGTGTAAAGGGAAAGCTATGGCCATGTGCCCAATTTGGAGACCCAGAAGTTGAATGTGGCAGACCCATCAGTAAGAACGTATTGGCGTGTGCACAGGTGGGAATGCCATCAGCAGCGCATCTACCAGTGTGCGCTTGTAGTCGCGCATCTTCCGATCACGCTCCAGTGAGGGAATTAAGGACAGCCAGGGTGGCCACCCAGTAATCAGCACAAGTTAGAATGTGGGCAACTCAGCGGTCATTGCGCAGGCACTGCAGCATGTAGTTGCTCATGTGTGCCAGGCTTCCCAGAGGCAACGACAAGCTGTCCTCTGTGGGAACTGTATCGTCTGTGTCCTTGGTATCCCCCAGCCACGCTGCAGTGATGGCCCTGAGCTGCTTTGCCACCCTGCTGTGAACATGTTTCCTCCTCATTCTCTCCATCCTCCTCCTTCTCATCCTCCAGAACGGTGCCCTGGCTGGACAATTGTGTACCTGGCCTATGTTGGTGCAGGAACCCACCCTCTAAGCCACTTGTGAATGACTGGCCTGATAACAGTGGAAATGATCCCTCTTCCTCCTCCTCTTCCTCCTGTGCCACATCCTCTTCCATCATCGCCTGAAGTGTTTTTTCAAGGAGACATAGAAGAGGGATAGTAACGCTGAGAACAGCGTCATCGGCACTGACCATGATGGTGGAGTAGTCGAAACAGCGCAGCAAGGCACACAGGTCTCACATGAAGGCCCACTTAGTGGCAGTGAAGTAGTGCTGTTCCACAGAGTGACTCACCCGTGCTTGCTGCAGCTTAAGCTCGACTGTGCAAGGTGGAGTTCCACCTTGTGGGCATGTCGCATATGAGGTGGTGAGCGGGTAGGCCGAAGTTACGCTGTAGCACAGACAGGCAAGCAGCAGCAGGGTGAGAACGCCGAAAGTGTGCACAGACGGCCTGCACTTTCTGCAGCAGCTCTGACATATCGGGGTAGTTTTTCCGGAATTTCTGCACCACCAAATTCAGCACATGCACTAGGCAAGGGATGTGCATCAAACTTGCTAGGCCCAGAGCTGCTACGAGATTTCGCCCATTATTCGCCCACACTACCAGTCCGGGCTTGAGGTTCAGTGGCACAAACCACTCATCGGTCTGTTGTTCCATGCCCATCCACAGATCCTGAGCAGTGTGGCGGTTTTTCCCCAAACAGATGAGTTTCAAAACTGCCTGCTGTCGTTTTCCCCTGGCTTTGCTGAAGTTGGTGGTGAAGGTGTTACGCTGACCAGATAAGGAGGTGTTGGAGGAGGAAGAGGAGTAGGAGAAGGAGGCAACAGGAGGCAAAGAGAAATGCCCTGCAATCCTCGGTGGTGGAAGGATATGCGCCAAACAGCTATCCGCCTCAGGCCCAGCCGCCACAGCATTTACCCAGTGTGCTATTAGGGAGATATAATATCCCTGCCAATGCTTACTGGTCCACGTATCAGTAGTTATGTGAACCTTGCCACAGATGGCGTTGCACAGTGCACACCTGATTTTGATCCCCACTTGTTTTTGCAGGTAAGGGATGTCTCGCCTGGAAAAGTAGTAGCGGCTGGGAACGACATAATGTGGGACAGCCAACTCCATAAGGTTTTCAAAAGTCTCCACCAGACAGAATGACAGAATTTCAAATGGCAGGAATTTAGAAATCCTGGCAATCAGGGCCAGGGATCGCGGGTGGGTAGGGGGGTACTTCCTCTTCCGCTCCATGATTGGTAGATGGACAGCTGAACGCTGCCATGGGACATTGTGGTGCTGCTTGTTGAAGGTGACGGACATGGTGGCGTTGCTGCAACATCCTCTGTTTGTGGGGTGGCTGGTACCATTGTCACTCCAGAGGTGGAGGAAGACACATTATCTGAAGAACTGAAAAGCCAGGGAACTCCTTGAAGCTGGCTTTGTTGTGCTCGGTCCCTCGGTGCGGTGGGCAGTAGCAGGCGTACTGTCTAGGGGACGGCCGCTCTACTTTTGAACCCTGCTCCTTCTTTTGCTGTGCTGGTGGCTTTGTGTGACCACCGCCTCTCCCTCCAAACTGCACAGTTCACTCGCATGACCTTGATTCCATGTTGGGTCAAGGACCTTATCGTCCTCCAAATAATCTTTAACCCAGTCTTCACCCTGCCATCCTTGTCGGCTTGCACACTGCAGAAAGCCGCAGCATTTGGCACCTGTGTTTCGTCATCATCAGAGATGTGTCGCTATGTTCTTCCCATGTCCTCATCCTCAAACATAAGTGGTTGGGCATTGTTGCAATCAATCTCTTTAACTTCTGGGGCAGGGCTATGTGGATGGCCCTGGGAAACCCTGCCAGCAGAGTCATCAAAAAGCATAAGAGACTGCTGCATGACTTAGGGCTCAGACTGCTTGGCTGATTTGCAAGGGGTTGAGGTGCTAGATAGATGCTTATGGCCTGCAGGTGCCAACTCTGAGCTTTCAGCAGTGGACCGGGTGGGAGACAATGTAAATGTACTGGAGGCACTGTCAGCCACCCAATCTACTAGCGACTGTACTTGTTCTGGCCTCACCATTCCTAGAGCGGCATTGGGGCCTACTAAATAACGCTGAAAGCTCTGTCATTTACATGCAACTGAGGAAGGTGTTTTATTTGGATGTGTAGCTGGCACAGATCGACTAAGTCCTCTCCCTGCAACAGGAGCTCCACCAGCACCACGACCAGGGCCACGTCCCTTATTTGACACTCTCCTCATTTTTTGTGGTCATCCACCGAAGTTAGACGTTTTTACTAAATTTAGTTCCATGTCAGCAAGGCAGAGCAGAGGTTTTTCACCGGCAAAACTGGGTTAATGTCATCCACCAAGGTTTTTAGAAATTTAGGTCCCTGTCACCTATGCTAAGCAGTGGTTAATTCACGGCAAAACTGGGTTAATGTCACCCAACAATGTAAAACACGATTTTTATAGGGTGAAAAGCAGAAAGGAGTACACGATTTCCCATGTGCAGTATGCATGGATAAGTAGATATTCAATTGTTCCTTTTCCTGACAAAAACAACACTTGTCTACTTGTAAATTTAAGTTGTTATAAACATAATGCCCTGCAAAATGCCTTTGTAGACTATTTCATGAATTCTGACAGCCTCTATGATGAGTAACCTGACCAAGACTGATGGGTCTCCTCGTGTCTTCTAGTGATGAGCGGGAGGTGCCATATTAAATTTTGCGATATTTCGTGACGGAACTTTAAAAGTGCTGAACTTAAGGTTGTTTATTTGTGCGCCATAAGAAGTACCTCCAGCTGTGCCTTTTGCACAAAACACTTTACCTTCTTCATAACAAGCCTGAGGAGAACAGGCACCTCCGCTAAAGGGATTGTACGGGTACCGGCAGCACCGACCGACCACTGTGGTCACCACAAACCACTTATACGCATGTATTGTCCTCCAATGGACACCATTAAAAGGTGAGCAGAACCAAATCACCCTTTAAGGTGAAGTTTGGACTCACCACCCTATGAGCGCCTCTCCCTCTTTTTCTTTTGCCAAAATTGCTGCATGCACACAGGAAGTCGGCAGAAGCAGCAACAGGCATTAACTGGAGTGGGCAGGGAGCCAGAATCCTCTGGACAGGTAAGAACAGCTTTTGGGAAGTGGGAAGACAGCCAGAGTAAAACAAGGATTAACATCTACAAAAAAAAAAAAACGAATATTCGAAATCGCGAATATATAGCGCTATATTCGCAATATTTGCAAATTATCGAATTTGCGATATTCACAATAAAAATTCGCTATTCGAATATTCGCCCTTAACACTAGTGTCTTCAAGCAAGCAATGAAATATGACTGTATCCTCCCAAACATCCATATCTTTAGTGAACACCTGCAACACCCTGATCGATGGAGTCCAAACCACATACTATATTTCTAATTTTGTTTAAATTCAATTAAGCATATTTTTTTTTTCAACTTTAACTGTGTCTGTTTTTCCTTTTTAATCAATTTTGATCATGTTTTCACTCCATCTTTTAAAAAACTACAACTAAGGGTTGTTGTAATAACAAAAGAGTGAAGAGGAGAGTGAAGATGATTGCAGAACCCTGATAAATGTGAGGACCTTTACTTAGAGTAGGAGTCTGAAACCAGTAAAAGTGATGTTAATTTAAAGACAGTACATAGGCTGCCTAAAACGGGTGCAATTATTGGTAATAACTTCCATATGAATGCTCATTCCCGATAATTTATGTGCCATGAATTACAAGACTGAGTACTTTTGTTCCCACAATTGAAAGAAGTGACAAGCACACAAATGCATGCCTGCTAATTCATTCAATAGGTTAGCAAAAGCCCTTATTCTCTTGATTGGCCAGTGCCTGCACTAGGACCCCTTCTAATCAGAGTCACATAGCCTAATAATAATATCCTTTATTTATTTACAACTATTGCCAGGCCATAAAAGACAAGGGGTTAGAAGACTCTCATCCACACTTCCTCGTTAAATTTAGACAATTTATGTCCAGACAATAATTTTTAAGGCATTTTGAAGACTGAAAATAAATAAATAAATGTAGCAGGTTTGCAGTATTTTCCTCCTATATTTGTCCTGTACACAAAACTTTTTATTAAATCCAATCTGACATGTATCCCCTCCCTTTGCTTAACCACACAGTAGAGTTGAGCGAACACCTGGAAGTTCGGGTTCGCCAGGTTCGGCCGAACTTCCCCGCAAAGTCCAGGTTTGAACTTTGTGGCACTAAAATGGCTCTAAAAGAGTCGTGGACAGGGCTAGAGGGCGGAAAAAGGCAGCAAAATGTGGGTAAGAGCATGACAAGTGCCCTGCAAACAAATATGGATTAGGGAAATGACTAAAATTAAAAAAAATAAAAATAAACCTTGAACTAGGAGAAGGAGGTCCAAATGGAGTAGGAGGTTGAGGAAGCGGTGGATGTGGCAGTATAGGTGGACGTGGCAGTGTAGGTGGAAGCGGCGGTGGAGGAGGAGGAGTTAGCCAACACTTTTATTTTTATTTAATTTGGGTAGACAACAAAACATTGTGCAATATATAAAATAAAACAAAGAGAAAGTGCGCTGGCGTATAACAATGGCTGTGTGAGGCCAGTATAAATGTGTATTCTGCACAAGGTACGGACAAGTCCTGTGGGATCCATGCCTGGTTCATTTTAATGAAAGTGGGCTTGTCCACATTGGCTGTGGACAGGCGGCTGTGCTTGTCTGTGATAACGCCCCCTGCTATGCTAAATACACGTTTAGACAATACACTGGCTGCAGGGCAGGCCAGCACCTCCAAGGTGTAAAGGGAAAGCTCTGGCCATGTGCCCAATTTGGAGACCCAGAAGTTGAATGTGGCAGACCCATCAGTAAGAACGTATTGGCGTGTGCACAGGTGGGAATGCCATCAGCAGCGCATCTACCAGTGTGCGCTTGTAGTCGCGCATCTTCCGATCACGCTCCAGTGAGGGAATTAAGGACAGCCAGGGTGGCCACCCAGTAATCAGCACAAGTTAGAATGTGGGCAACTCAGCGGTCATTGCGCAGGCACTGCAGCATGTAGTTGCTCATGTGTGCCAGGCTTCCCAGAGGCAACGACAAGCTGTCCTCTGTGGGAACTGTATCGTCTGTGTCCTTGGTATCCCCCCAGCCACGCTGCAGTGCTGGCCCTGAGCTGCTTTGGGTGCCACCCTGCTGTGAACATGTTTCCTCCTCATTCTCTCCATCCTCCTCCTTCTCATCCTCCAGAACGGTGCCCTGGCTGGACAATTGTGTACCTGGCCTATGTTGGTGCAGGAACCCACCCTCTAAGCCACTTGTGAATGACTGGCCTGATAACAGTGGAAATGATCCCTCTTCCTCCTCCTCTTCCTCCTGTGCCACATCCTCTTCCATCATCGCCTGAAGTGTTTTTTCAAGGAGACATAGAAGAGGGATAGTAACGCTGAGAACAGCGTCATCGGCACTGACCATGATGGTGGAGTAGTCGAAACAGCGCAGCAAGGCACACAGGTCTCACATGAAGGCCCACTTAGTGGCAGTGAAGTAGTGCTGTTCCGCAGAGTGACTCACCCGTGCTTGCTGCAGCTTAAGCTCGACTGTGCAAGGTGGAGTTCCACCTTGTGGGCATGTCGCATATGAGGTGGTGAGCGGGTAGGCCGAAGTTACGCTGTAGCACAGACAGGCAAGCAGCAGCAGGGTGAGAACGCCGAAAGTGTGCACAGACGGCCTGCACTTTCTGCAGCAGCTCTGACATATCGGGGTAGTTTTTCCGGAATTTCTGCACCACCAAATTCAGCACATGCGCTAGGCAAGGGATGTGCATCAAACTTGCTAGGCCCAGAGCTGCTACGAGATTTCGCCCATTATTCGCCCACACTACCAGTCCGGGCTTGAGGTTCAGTGGCACAAACCACTCATCGGTCTGTTGTTCCATGCCCATCCACAGATCCTGCGCATCCCCCAAACAGATGAGTTTCAAAACTGCCTGCTGTCGTTTTCCCCTAGCTTTGCTGAAGTTGGTGGTGAAGGTGTTACGCTGACCAGATAAGGAGGTGTTGGAGGAGGAAGAGGAATAGGAGAAGGAGGCAACAGGAGGCAAAGAGAAATGCCCTGCAATCCTCGGTGGTGGAAGGATATGCGCCAAACAGCTATCCGCCTCAGGCCCAGCCGCCACAGCATTTACCCAGTGTGCTATTAGGGAGATATAATATCCCTGCCAATGCTTACTGGTCCACGTATCAGTAGTTATGTGAACCTTGCCACAGATGGCGTTGCACAGTGCACACCTGATTTTGTTCCCCACTTGTTTTTGCAGGTAAGGGATGTCTCGCCTGGAAAAGTAGTAGCGGCTGGGGACAACATACTGTGGGACAGCCAACTCCATAAGGTTTTGAAAAGTCTCCACCAGACAGAATGACAGAATTTCAAATGGCAGGAATTTAGAAATCCTGGCAATCAGGGCCAGGGATCGCGGGTGGGTCGAGGGTACTTCCTCTTCCGCTCCATGATTGGTAGATGGACAGCTGAACGCTGCCATGGGACATTGTGGTGCTGCTTGTTGAAGGTGACAGACATGGTGGCGTTGCTGCAACATCCTCTGTTTGTGGGGTGGCTGGTACCATTGTCACTCCAGAGGTGGAGGAAGACACATTATCTGAAGAACTGAAAAGCCAGGGAACTCCTTGAAGCTGGCTTTGTTGTGCTCGGTCCCTCGGTGCGGTGGGCAGTAGCAGGCGTACTGTCTAGGGGACGGCCGCTCTACTTTTGAACCCTGCTCCTTCTTTTGCTGTGCTGGTGGCTTTGTGCGACCACCGCCTCTCCCTCCAAACTGCACAGTTCACTTGCATGACCTTGATTCCATGTTGGGTCAAGGACCTTATTGTCCTCCACATAATCTTTAACCCAGTCTTCACCCTGCCCTCCTTGTCGGCTTGCACACTGCAGAAAGCCGCAGCATTTGGCACCTGTGTTTCGTCATCATCAGAGATGTGTCGCTATGGTCTTCCCATGTCCTCATCCTCAAACATACATGGTTGGGCATTGTTGCAATCAATCTCTTTAACTTCTGGGGCAGGGCTATGTGGATGGCCCTGGGAAACCCTGCCAGCAGAGTCATCAAAAAGCATAAGAGACTGCTGCATGACTTAGGGCTCAGACTGCTTGGCTGATTTGCAAGGGGTTGAGGTGCTAGATAGATGCTTATGGCCTGCAGGTGCCAACTCTGAGCTTTCAGCAGTGGACCAGGTGGGAGACAGTGTAAAGGTACTGGAGGCACTGTCAGCCACCCAATCTACTAGCGACTGTACTTGTTCTGGCCTCACCATTCCTAGAGCGGCATTGGGGCCTACTAAATAACGCTGAAAGCTCTGTCATTTACATGCAACTGAGGAAGGTGTTTTATTTGGGTGTGTAGCTGGCACAGATTGACCAAGTCCTCTCCCTGCAACAGGAGCTCCACCAGCACCACGACCAGGGCCACGTCCCTTATTTGACACTCTCCTCATTTTTTGTGGTCATCCACCGAAGTTAGACGTTTTTACTAAATTTAGTTCCATGTCAGCAAGGCAGAGCAGAGATTTTTCACCGGTAAAACTGGGTTAATGTCACCCACCAAGGTTTTTAGAAATTTAGGCCCTGTCACCTATGCTAAGCAGTGGTTAATTCACGGCAAAACTTGGTTAATGTCACCCAACAATGTAAAACACGATTTTTTGAAATATAGGTCCCTGTAACTTATGCAGAGCTGGGGTTTGTATACAGCAAAACTGGGTTATGTCACCCACCAATGTAACAGAGGATTTTTAGAAATATAGGTCCCTGTCACCAATGCAGAGCAGGGGTTTGTATATGGCAAAAATGGTTCAATGTCAACCACCAGTTAAATAGACCAATTGTAGAAATTTATTTCCCTGTCACCTATGCAGAGCAGGGGTTTGTATACGGCAAAAATTGTAAAATGTCACCCAAGAATGTAACAGGATTTTTAGAGATATAGGTCCCTGTCACCTATGCAGAGCAGGCGTTTGTATATGTCAAAAATGGTTCAATGTCAACCACTAATTTAATCGACCAATTGGAGAAATTTATTTCCCTGTCACCTATACAAAGCAGGGGTTTGTATACGGCAAAAATGGGTTAACGTCACCCACCAATGTAACAGAGAATTTTTAGAAATTTAGGTCCCTGTCACCTATGCAGAGCAGGGATTTGTATACGGCAAAAATGGTAAATTGTCACCCACCAATGTAACAGACGATTTTTTAGAAATATAGGTCCCTGTCACCTATGCACAGCAGGGGTTTGTATATGGCAAAAATGGGTTAATGTCACCCACCAATGTAACAGAGGATTTTTAGAAATTTAGATCCCTATCACCTATGCAGAGCAGGGGTTTGTATACGCAAAAATGGATTAATGTCACCCACCAATGTAACAGAGGATTTTTAGAAATATAGGTCCCTGTCACCAATGCAGAGCAGGGGTTTGCATATGGCAAAAATGGTTCAATGTCAACCACCAGTTAAATAGACCAATTGTAGAAATTTATTTCCCTGTTACCTATGCAGAGCAGGGGTTTGTATACGGGAAAACTGAGTTAATGTCACCCAACAATGTAACAGATACATTTTTGAAAATTATTTTCCTGTCTGCTATGTAGAGTAGTGGTATAAAACAGCAAAAAATTGTTTAATGTCACACCCAACAATGGAACAGACGAATTTTTGAAAATTATTACCCTATCTGCTATGTAGAGCAGGGGTATAAAACAACAAAAAATGGGTTAAAGTCACCCAATAATGGAACAGACGAACTTTTGAAAATTATTTCCCTGTCTGCTATGCAGTGCAGGCCGCAAATGTACTTAATGGCACAAAAAAGGTGTTTTTTTCACACCCAATGAAACAGATGGATTTACGTGACTCAAACTTAAATAGAGGCTGGGTCACATGCTGCACTTGGCCAATCACAGCCATTCCATTAGTAATCATAGCTGTGATGGCTTCTAAGGGCACACTAGTTAATAGCAACATGTGCCATTGAAGCCAAAATCGAACCCAAACTTTTATGAAAATGTTCGGGTTTGGGTACCAAAAACCCTAAAGTTTGGTTCGGCTCAACCATACCACACAGATGCAGTGGTCATTATTGACAGCGGCATCAGAGGATAGATCAAAATCATGAGAATGCAGGCATCAAAGTACCACTGCGAGAATGTTGCAGTGTTCCGCCCACAGAAGAGAATGGAGCAGTGATCAAATATGCTACATTCTCATGTGGCACTTTATGATCTGAGTTCTCATAAATGCCAAGGGTCCAATGGGTTAGACCCCTAGCGATCAGATAGATCAGATAATAATATGCACATCATATAGATGTGCATTTCAATGCTTACAAGGTGCTAGTGGCAGCAGAAGTAGAAGCAAGGAAGCCACAGTAGGTAGCTCGGTAGTTTTGTTCTGCTAAAAAAAAAAAAAGAAGTTTTTGACTTTTTAATGCCGTTCATGATTCTAAATACATATCTAATCACTGGAGGTTGGACCCCTGGCAATCAGGGCACGTGAATGAAGCGATGACCACACATGCTCAATATTCTCATGTGGCACTTTGTGACCTGCGTTCCCATGATCGCAAGGGGTCCAATTAGTCAGACCCCAAGCACATAAATGATCATATACACATTATATAAAGTATATGTACTTACCAAGGTGGTAGTAGTAGCAGAAGTAGTTGCAGCAGGGATCATAGGTGTTTTATTAGCTGCAGTAGGTGGTGTTAACAACACTTGTGGTAGCAGCAGCACCTCCAGCAAGCACATGTACAAAATGGCTGCCTGCAGTTGAAAGTATACAGCTCTTTTGGATATGTGTACTTTATTTCAAAACTGCATTTTCAGAGCATGGTTTTTGGTGCAGATCTGCATCAGAAACCATGAAAAAAGCTAGGTTGTGTACATAGAAACCTGCACATTTTCAGCAGCTTTTTGGTGCCAATTCAGATGCACAAAATGTGCTAATTAGAGATGAGCGAACACCTGGAAGTTCGGGTTCGGGAAGTTCGGCCGAACTTCCCGAAAATGTTCGGGTTCGGGATCCGAACTCGACCGGAACTTTATCCTGAACCCGAACCCCATTGAAGTCAATGGGGACCCGAACTTTTAGGCACTAAAAAGGCTGTAAAATCATCCAGGAAAGGCCTAGAGGGCTGCCAAAGGAAGCAAAATGTAGGTAAATGCCCTGCAAACAAATATGGATAGGGAAATAATAATACTTAAAATAAAATAAAATAAATAAAATTTAACCAATATCAATTGAAGAGAGGTCCCACTGCAAGGAATCATGCGTCATAACACCCAACACTGGAGAAGGCCACTTTCAGTTATTTTGGCACAAGCACCCAGACAGAGGAGAGAGGTCCCACAGCAAGGAATCATGCGTCATATCACCCACCACTGGAGAAGGCCACTTTCAGTTATTTCGGCCTCAGCACCCAGACAGATGAGAGAGGTCCAACAGCAAGGAATCATGCGTCATATCACCCACCACTGGAGAAGGCCACTTTCAGCTATTTTGGCCAGGCACCCAGACCGAGGAGAGAGGTCCCACAGCAAGGAATCATGCGTCATATCACCCACCACTGGAGAAGGCCATTTTCAGTTATTTCGGCCCAGCACCCAGACAGAGGAGAGAGGTCCCACAGCAAGGAATCATGCGTCATATCACCAACCACAGGAGAAGGCCACTTTCAGTTATTTCGGCCCCAGCACCCAGACAGAGGAGAGCGGTCCCACAGCAAGGAATCATGCGTCATATCACCCACCACTGGAGAAGGCCACTTTCAGTTATTTATTCCCCACCACCCAGACAGAGGAGAGAGGTCCCACAGCAAGGAATCATGCGTCATATCACCCACCACCGGAGAAGGCCACTTTCAGTTATTTCGGCCCCAGCACCCAGACAGAGGAGAGAGGTCCCACAGCAAGGAATCATGCGCCATATCACCCACAACTGGAGAAGGCCACTTTCAGTTATTTATGCCCCACCACCCAGACAGAGGAGAGAGGTCCCACAGCAAAGAATCATGCATCATATCACCCACCACTGGAGAAGGCCACTTTCAGTTATTTCGGACCCAGCACCCAGACAGAGGAGAGCGGTCCCACAGCAAGGAATCATGCGTCATTTCACCCACCACTGGAGAAGGCCACTTTCAGTTATTTATGCCCCACCACCCAGACAGAGGAGAGAGGTCCCACAGCAAGGAATCATGCGTCATATCACCCACCACCGGAGAAGGCCACTTTCAGTAATTTCGACCCCAGCACCCAGACAGAGGAGAGAGGTCCCACAGCAAGGAATCATGCGTCATATCACACACAACTGGAGAAGGCCACTTTCAGTTATTTATGCCCCACCACCCAGACAGAGGAGAGAGGTCCCCTAGCAAGGAATCATGCGTCATATCATCCACCACCGGAGAAGGCCACTTTCAGTTATTTCGGCCCCAGCACCCAGAAAGAGGAGAGAGGTCCCACAGCAAGGAATCATGCGTCATATCACCCACCACTGGAGAAGGCCACTTTCAGTTATTTATGCCCCACCACCCCACCCAGACAGAGGAGAGAGGTCCCACAACAAAGAATCATGCGTCATATCACCCACCACTGGAGAAGGCCACTTTCAGTTATTTCGGACCCAGCACCCAGACAGAGGAGAGCGGTCCCACAGCAAGGAATGATGCGTCATTTCACCCACCACTGGAGAAGGCCACTTTCAGTTATTTATGCCCCACCACCCAGACAGAAGAGAGAGGTCCCACAGCAAGGAATCATGCGTCATATCACCCACCACCGGAGAAGGCCACTTTCAGTTATTTCGGCCCCAGCACCCAGACAGAGGAGAGAGGTCCCACAGCAAGGAATCATGCGTCATATCACCCACAACTGGAGAAGGCCACTTTCAGTTATTTATGCCCCATCACCCAGGGAAATGCTGCCTCCTGCTAACACGTTCCGTATCAGGTGGTGGTGCAGTTAGCTGTGGCGTGGAGACAAAACTTTTTCACATTTCTGCCATGCTAACCCTGCCCTCAGAGGAGCTGGCCATGACACAGCTGCGTTGGCGACCTCTTGCTCCTCCTCTGCCTTTGCCTTGGGCTTCCACCTGTTCCCCTGTGACATTTGGGAATGCTCTCAGGAGCGCGTCTACCAGCGTGCACTTGTACTCGCGCATCTTCCTATCACGCTCCAGTGCAGGAAGTAAGGTGGGCACATTGTCTTTGTACCGGGGATCCAGCAGGGTGGCAACCCAGTAGTCCGCACACGTTAAAATGTGGGCAACTCTGCTGTCGTTGAGCAGGCACTGCAGCATGTAGTCGCTCATGTGTGCCAGGCTCCCCAGAGGTAAGGACAAGCTGTCCTCTGTGGGAGGCGTATCGTCCTCCGTATCCCCCCAGCCACGCACCAGTGATGGGCCTGAGCTGTGTCGGGTGCCACCCCGCTGTGAACCTGCTTCATCCTCATCCTCCTCCACCTCCTCCTCATCCTCCTCGTCCTCCAGTAGTGGGCCCTGGCTGGCCACATTTGTACCTGGCCTCTGCTGTTGGAAAAAAACTCCCTCTGAGCCACTTCTAACAGAATGGCCCGAAAGTGCTAAAAATGACCCCTCATCCTCCTCCTCCTCCTCCGTCAGCCACCTTCTCTTCCACCATCGCCCTAAGCGTTTTCTCAAAGAGACATAGAAGTGGTATTGTAACGGTGTCATCGCAACTGGCCATGATGGTGGAGTAATCGAAACAGCGCAACAGGGCATACAGGTCTCGCATGGAGGCCCAATCATTGGTGGTGAAGTGATGCTGTTCCGCAGTGCGACTGACGCGTGCGTGCTGCAGCTTCACTATGGCCTGCTGCTGCTCGCACAGTCTCTCCAGCATGTGCAAGGTGGAGTTCCATCTGGTGGGCACGTCGCATATGAGGCGGTGAGTGGGAAGGCCGAAGTTCCGCTGTAGCGCAGACAGGTGAGCAGCGGCAGGATGTGAACGCCGGAAGCGCGCACAGACGGCCCTCACTTTATGCAGCAGCTCTGACATGTCGGGGTAGTTGTGAATGAACTTCTGCACCACCAAATTCAGCACATGCACCAGGCAAGGGATGTGCGTCAAACCAGCTAGTCCCAGAGCTGCGACGGGATTTCGCCCATCATCGCACACCACCAGGCCGGGCTTGAGGTCCACCGGCAGAAACCACTCGTCGGTCTGTTGTTCAATACCCCGCCACAACTCCTACGCGGTGTGGGTCCTGTCCCCCAAACATATGAGTTTCAGAATGGCCTGCTGACGTTTACCCCCTGCTGTGCTGAAATTGGTAGTGAAGGTGTGTGGCTGACTGGATGAGCTGGTGGAAGCAGAGGAGGAGGAAGCCGAGTAGGAGGAGGAGGCTACAGGAG
This sequence comes from Bufotes viridis, assembly GCA_033119425.1. Taxonomy (NCBI): domain Eukaryota; kingdom Metazoa; phylum Chordata; class Amphibia; order Anura; family Bufonidae; genus Bufotes; species Bufotes viridis. The sequence continues at coordinate 331,693,828 of CM065590.1, read as the reverse complement.
GCAAAGAATGATGCCCTGCGATCCTTGGCGGCGGAGGGACGTGCGCAAAGGAACTCTCCGCCTGCGGCCCAGCCGCCACTACATTTACCCAGTGTGCAGTTAGGGAGATATAGCGTCTCTGGCCGTGATTACTGGACCACGTATCTGTGGTTAGGTGGACCTTGCCACAGATGGCGTTGCGCAGTGCACACTTGATTTTATCGGATACTTGGTTGTGCAGGGAAGGCACGGCTGTCTTGGAGAAGTAGTGGCGGCTGGGGACAACATACTGTGGGACAGCCATGGACATCAGCTGTTTGAAGCTGTGTGTGTCCACCAGCCTGAATGACAGCATTTCAAAGGCCAGTAGTTTACAAATGCTGGCATTCAGGCCCAGTGCTCGAGGGTGGCTAGGTGGGAATTTACGCTTTCTCTCCAAGGTTTGTGAGATGGAGAGCTGAAAGCTGCCGTGTGACATGGTGGAGATGCTTGGTGACGCAGGTGGTGGTGTCGGTGGCACATCCTCTGTTTGGTGGGCGTCAGGTGCCAACGTTCCTCCCGTGGTGGAGGAAGAGGCCGAGGCAGCAGCAGAAGAGGGAGCAGGGGGAGCCAGAGTGAGTTCCTTGCTTTTAAGGTGTTTACTCCACTGCAGTTCATGCTTTGCATGTAGATGCCTGGTCATGCAGGTTGTGCTAAGGTTCAGAACGTTAATGCCTCGCTTCAGGATCTGATGGCACAGCGTGCAAACCATTTGGGTCTTGTCGTCAGCACATTGTTTAAAGAAGTGCCATGCCAGGGAACTCCTTGAAGGTGCCTTTGGGGTGCTCGGTCCCTGGTGGCGGTGGCCAGTATCAGACGAACTCTCTTGGCGGCGGCTGTTCTGCTTTTGCCCCCTGCTCCCTCTTTTGCTACGCTGTTGGCTCGGTCTCACCACTGCCTCTTCCTCTGAACTGTGAAAGTCAGTGGCACGATCTTCATTCCATGTGAGGTCTAGGACCTCATTGTCCCCTGCATCGTCTTCCACACAGTCTTCCTCCCTGACCTCCTGTTCGGTCTGCACACTGCAGAAAGACGCAGCAGTTGGCACCTGTGTTTCGTCATCATCAGAGACGTGCGGACTCCAATGAGGTGGTATTCCCATGTCCTCATCATCAGGAAACATCAGTGGTTGTGCATCAGTGCATTCTATGTCTTCCACCACTGGGGAATGGCTAGGTGGATTCCCTTGGGAAACCCTGCCAGCAGAGTCTTCAAACAGCATTAGAGACTGCTGCATAACTTGAGGCTCTGACAGTTTCCCTGATATGCAGGGGGTGATGTGAAAGACTGATGGGTTTGGTTTTCAGGTGCCACCTGTGCGCTTTCTACAGAAGACTGGGTGGGAGATAATGTTGTGAACATGCTGGATCCACTGTCGGCCACCCAATTGACTAGCGCCTGTACCTGCTCAGGCCTTACCATCCTTAGAAAGGCATTGGGCCCCACCAAATATCGCTGTAAATTCTGGCGGGTACTGGAACCTGAGGTAGTTGGTTCACTAGGACGTGTGGCTGTGGCAGAATGGCCATGTCCTCTCCCAGCACCAGAGGGCACACTAACACCACCACGACCGCGTCCGCGTCCCTTACTAGATGTTTTCCTCATTGTTACCGTTCACCAAGCACCACAATAAGGAATAAAATATTTGGCCCAATGTATTGATTTCAAATTTAGGCCTTTTTTTACAGGCACCTAACACTATCTGCCTATTTGTTTATGTAGCGTATTACACTAATCCAGGCACAGCAGTAACCACTGATTTAGGGGAATATCTCTTTTAGGGCTAGTATTTAGGCCCTGGATGAAAGGTATCCTTTTATGGACAGATTTACACTTGGCTTGCAAGAGCTGGGACACCAGATTCAGGGTATTGCTATATTGGCAGGTTAATTTCACCCCAGAAAAAAATATATGTGTAAGCGGACACTATGAAATCTGGCCTGCAACTGTTTGGACACCAGATCCAGGGTATTGCTATATTGGCAGGTTAATTTCACCCCAGAAAAAAATATATGTGTAAGCGGACACTATGAAATCGGTCCTGCAACTGCTTGGACACCAGATCCAGGGTATTGCTATATTGGCAGGTTAATTTCACCCCAGAAAAAATATATATGTGTAAGCAGACACTATGAAATCTGGCCTGCAACTGTTTGGACACCAGATCCAGGGTATTGCTATATTGGCAGGTTAATTTAACCCCAGAACAAAATATATGTGTAAGCGGACACTATGAAATCGGTCCTGCAACTGCTGGGACACCAGATCCAGGGTATTGCTATATTGGCAGGTTAATTTCACCCCAGAACAAAATATATGTGTAAGCTGACACTATGAAATCTGTCCTGCAACTGCTGGGACACCAGATCCAGGGTATTGCTATATTGGCAGGTTAATTTAACCCCAGAACAAAATATATGTGTAAGCGGACACTATGAAATCGGTCCTGCAACTGCTGGGACACCAGATCCAGGATATTGCTATATTGGCAGGGTAATTTCACCCCAGAACAAAATATATGTTTTGGCGGGCACTATGACTCTTGGCCTGCAACAGCTGGGACACCAGATTCAGGGTATTGCTATTTTCGCAATTGAATTTCACCCCAGAACAAAATATATGTTTTGACGGACACTATGAATCTTGGCCTGCAACAGCTGGGACACCAGATTCAGGGTATTGCTATTTTGGCAATTGAATTTCACCCCAGAACAAAATATATGTTTTGGCGGACACTATGAATCTTGGCCTGCAACAGCTGGGACACCAGATTCAGGGTATTGCTATTTTGGCAATTGAATTTCACCCCAGAACAAAATATATGTTTTGGCGGTCACTATGAATCTTGGCCTGCAACAGCTGGGACACCAGATTCAGTGTATTGCTATTTTGGCAATTGAATTTCACCCCAGAACAAAATATATGTTTTGGCGGACACTATGAATCTTGGCCTGCAACAGCTGGGACACCAGATTCAGGGTATTGCTATTTTGGCAATTGAATTTCACCCCAGAACAAAATATATGTTTTGGCGGACACTATTATACTTTGCCAGCCACAGCTGAAACCACTGATTTATGGTATTGCTATTTTGGCAATTGAATTTCACCCCAGAACAAAATATATGTTTTGGTGAACACTATGAATCTTGGCCTGCAACAGCTGGGACACCAGATTCAGGGTATTGCTATTTTGGCAATTGAATTTCACCCCAGAACAAAATATATGTTTTGGCTGACACTATGAATCTTGGCCTGCAACAGCTGGGACACCAGATTCAGGGTATTGCTATTTTCGCAATTGAATTTCACCCCAGAACAAAATATATGTTTTGGCGGGCACTATGAATCTTGGTCTTTAACAGCTGGGACGCCAGATTCAGGGTATTGCTATTTTCGCAATTGAATTTCACCCCAGAACAAAATATATGTTGTGCCGGACACTATGAATCTTGGCCTGCAACAGCTGGGACACCAGATTCAGGGTATTGCTATTTTGGCAATTGAATTTCACCCCAGAACAAAATATATGTTTTGGCGGACACTATTATACTTTGCCAGCCACAGCTGAAAGCACTGATTTATGGTATTGCTATTTTGGCAATTGAATTTCACCCCAGAACAAAATATATGTTTTGGTGAACACTATGAATCTTGGCCTGCAACAGCTGGGACCCCAGATTCAGGGTATTGCTATTTTTGCAATTGAATTTCACCCCAGAACAAAATATATGTTTTGGCTGACACTATGAATCTTGGCCTGCAACAGCTGGGACACCTGATTCAGGGTATTGCTATTTTGGCAATTGAATTTCACCCCAGAACAAAATATATGTTTTGGCGGGCACTATGAATCTTGGCCTGCAACAGCTGGGACACCAGATTCAGGGTATTGCTATTTTCGCAATTGAATTTCACCCCAGAACAAAATATATGTTGTGGCGGACACTATGAATCTTGGCCTGCAACAGCTGGGACACCAGATTCAGGGTATTGCTATTTTGGCAATTGAATTTCACCCCAGAACAAAATATATGTTTTGGCGTGCACTATGAATCTTGGCCTGCAACAGCTGGGACACCAGATTCAGGGTATTGCTATTTTGGCAATTGAATTTCACCCCAGAACAAAATATATGTTTTGGCGGACACTATTATACTTTGCCAGCCACAGCTGAAACCACTGATTTATGGTATTGCTATTTTGGCAATTGAATTTCACCCCAGAACAAAATATATTTTTTGGCGGACACTATGAATCTTGGCCTGCAACAGCTGGGACACCAGATTCAGGGTATTGCTATTTTGGCAATTGAATTTCACCCCAGAACAAAATATATGTTTTTGCGGACACTATTATAGTTTCTAGGGGTGACAATTAGCACAGCCAAGCCCCTGATGTAGGATAGAGCAAAAAAAAAAAACTAGTATTGATAGATTGATGGACTTGGTGGCAGCTTGTTCTGGTCACAAAATGGCCGCCGATCTCTCCAGAAAATAAGTGACAGAAAAACGCTCAGCGCAGCCTAAAAACCAGTGAGCAAGTAACTAGCAGAAGTTCAATCATTCACAGCTGTAGATCGATCCGTTCATTAGGTGCTGCTGCTGACTTTTCCCTGCCTAATCTCGCCCTTACAGAAGCTGCATCCTCTCCCTACACTAATCAGAGCAGTGTGACGTGCGGCGCTACGTGACTCCAGCTTAAATAGAGGCTGGGTCACATGCTGCACTTGGCCAATCACAGCCATGCCATTAGTAGGCATGGCTGTGATGGGCTCTTAGGGCAAGAAGTAAAATGCTAGCTGATTGGCTGCTGTGCAGCTCTTCAGAAAGCAGGAAGTAATCGCCGAACAACGAACCCGAACCCGAACTTTTTTGAAAATGTCCGGATTCGGGTCCGTGTCCCGGACACCCCAAAATTTGGTATGAACCCGAACTATGCTCGAACTGTTCGCTCAACACTAGTGCTAATATCAGCACCTAAAACTCAGAATGAACAGTTTCTTTTTATCATTCATCCAAAAATCTAATAATTTTATTAAAAACCAAACAAGTTAATATTGTATAGGAGCTTTGGTCTTTTCTTGAAATATGGGCAGATCGGCCATGGACCCTACAGTGAAATTTCCAGGAGGCCACCTGAGCCCCACCTTCCCCCCCCCCCCCGTCTGCCACTGATCGGGTACATAATGAGCTCTCAACAGTAATTAACAATGTGAGAATCTGGTACCCAGCCAGCGACCACACATGCCGTCCTAAATTCGACTGTTGTGGCCCACACCTCACTTCCTAAGCCCCCTTCTCCAAAGACAACTGGAAGAGGACAGAAGATAGTAGCTATTGATGGCTACCACAGAGGGCTAGCTTTTGGGGCAGTATATTGTGCTACACTGTGTTACTTTGTTCTGCTGGGATGGTATTTTGTACTATGGTGTTGTTGACCTCGTCGACTAGTTATTTTTTTCCAGGGCCATTTTAAGTTCCCAGTCCACTCCTGGTATGAAAACACCAATACACACATATTATAGCATTGAGGTCAAGGAGGTGGTGCTATCAGTGACTGACAGCTATCTTTGAATGCACAGTAATACAGGGAAAGTTGTCATTCACTGATAGGACCGCCTCTTTGACATCAAAGTGTAGAATAAGCAAGAATTTAATGGTATAAATTACAAGTTCTGCCAAACCTTTTCCTATAAAACTGTATATAAATCTGCTCAGTTTCTCCTGCTCTGTAACCTCCTGCCTGCAGCTCAAAAAACATGTTCAATGTGACAAGTTCCCTTTAAACTGTTCCCAAGGGTATAAAAAAATGTATCTAATAGTGATGATCGAGCACCAAAGTATTCGGCCCGAACACATTGCTATATTCGTGTGCTTGGGCGAGCACCCGAGTATAATGGAAGTCAATGGGAAACAACCAGGCACCCCCTGCTCTGAAGAGGGGAGGGTGCCTGGCCCATTGTAAAAAGTCAGAAAGTGACAGAAACACCAACAAAATGGATCGAGAACAGCATGGGGATGATGTCTGGATGCATCTTGGACTCCCAGGTCGCTGCTGGGAACCATGTTGTCCAAGTTGTACGCCACTTTTACAGACTGACAAAAATACGCACAAACACCCCCCCAAAAAAATAATTTCACAGGAAAAATTGTTAGGAAACATTCTTTCCTGTATATTCAATTGTATATAAAGTGCAAGTGCTGCAAAAAAGTACAAGCAAGAGGCACTCTGAAACAGCCTGTATATCACATAAAGGAGGGCCTTATTCACATTGTGGTACAATTGTTCAGGTAGTGGGACTCCTACACTCATAAAGCCTATGCACTAAGTGAAAGGGCTGCCAAAAATTACAAGGAACCGACACTGCAATTCACCCTTTGTTTCACATAAAGGAGGGTATCATACACACCCTTGAAAAATTATCATTAATGGCCTGCTGGTGACCCTCTAAGATATTAGGAGCAAGGTCCTACTCGCCCATCATTTTTCAGCTAATGGTCAGCTAAGCAGCAGGCACTCGAGCATCATTTTTGGCAAAGCTCAGCAGCAGGCCCTCGCCTCTAATGTTTTAAAGGGTCAATAGCAGGACCTTGCTCCTAATTTTTTGGAGGGTCACCAGCAGGTCATGAATAGAGATGTCCCGAACTATTCGCTGGCGAACAGTTCCTTGCGAACATCGGGGCGAGGGTCTGCTGCTGAGCTTTGCCAAAAATGATGCTCGTGTGCCTGCTGCTTAGCTGACTATTGAAAAAGTGATGGGAGAGTGCCTGCTCCTGAGCTGACCCTGTAAAATATTGTAGTTGAGGGCCTGCAGGTAAGCTGACCCTCTCAAATATTGTAGGTGAGGGCCTGTAGGTGAGGTGACTCTGTAAAATATTGTAGGTGAGGGCCTACAGGTGAGCTGACCCTCTCAAATATTGTAGGTGAGGGTCTGCAGGTGAGCTGACCCTCTCAAATATTGTAGGTGAGGGTCTGCAGGGGAGGTGACCCTGTAAAATATTGTATGTGAGGGCCTGCAGGTGAGCTGACCCTCCCTGAAGAGGGACATGAGGAGATCTTGTGCACTGATTCCCAAACTCTTCAGCATCCACAGTCAGAAGAAGATGATGTCAATTAGTGTTTCATGAAGTGGATGATGCGCAGGAGACACAGTTGTCAATAAGTGAGGGTCTTGATAGGTCAACAACACAAGTCAGGATTATCACCTGAGTGAGGAAGTGGAAGAGGGGGTGGTGGACAATGACATCACTGACCAAACCTGGGAAGGTGGCAAGCCAAGCGAGGACAGCAGTACAAAGGGGGAGGGATCCACAGCACTGGAACAGGATGAAAGAGGTTGTGGGATAGCAAAAGGGAGAAGGCAGGCCACATCAAATAGGCCCACGTACATATGTCCTAACACAGGCCTTTGAACGTAAGCGCAAATACCCAGCCACCCACCCTCAGGCCATAGCACTAAATGCACACCATTAAAAATTGCTGGTCCTGGAAATGTTGCCATTTACGTCTGTGGACACTGAGGCTGTCCTTTCTCGGTGTGCCGTCCCCGCATTACACCAGCAATTATGTCCCGTAACATCACCCATGCCCTGACCAATGCAGTTATTAGGAAGGTCCACCTAACGACTGACACACGGACAAGTGTTTGTGGCCAGGGCCGCTACATTTCCATGACGGCACACTCGGTGAACCTTGTGGAGGCCGGCAGCTAGTCGTAGCCTGGGTTGGCACAGGTGCTACCAACGCCAAGGATTGCGTGCCCCAGTTCCATCAGGATTTTCATCACCACCTACATTAGTTGCAACAAGCCCCCCTTTTCTCCTACTGCTACTCCACTTCCACCTCTGAATTCTCATCTTGCAGCACGAGTTAGCCATCAGTCAATGTCTGGAAGCACTGTAGCACGGCAGTAAGGAAGCGGCAACAGGCCATGCTAAAACTAATTTGCTTAGGTGTCAAACAGCACACCGCCACAGAGCTGTGGCAGGGTTTAAGGGACCAGACTGAGCTGTGGCACTCGCCACTGAACCTACAACCAGGCATGGGTTGGTTGTTGTGTCTGATTATGGCTGTAACTTTTTGGCAGCTTTGAAGCCTGGCAAGCTCACGCACATGGCAATCATACATTATATATGTCCCATGCACAACAAACATCCCAAACTTATACATTAAAGGTCTTCTGTCCCCCCCACACCTCAATTTTCCCTATTGGATTTAATAGAATTGCTAATGCACGCAGAGTTGATATTTACCCCTCCTACCTCTGTCAGTGCTTTAAATTCTTAAAAAAATCGTCATTTTGTGGCATGCAAATTTCTTCACTACCAGAAAGTTGGGCGGTTACTTGCTGGTAGCCGCCGCATCCTCGTTCTAAAAAGACGCCCCCGACTCCACTTGATTGACAGGGCCAGCGAGTGCTCTCCTCCTCCGATGGCCCTGTTAGCGGCTCAAATCCAGCTCCTGTACAGTACCGGTCCTCATTCAGCGAAGGCACTCTGAGAGAAGGATGCTCGCTTGGCTGCTCCTTCCTCAGTGCGCCTGCGCTGATGATGTCAGCCCTACACCCGGAAGAGAAGACGGTATAATGATACCAAGAATAATACAACCACAAACTATAATAATAATAGAATAGAAAGTCATTGCGGATAAATTTACAGCTGACAATGCTGGCGGCAGAGTACGTAGTTCCTTGTGCAACCAAGGAGGCGAGATGAGGGGAACACACAGCAGTTCCAACAGAGGCAGAACAAAACTCTTCAAGGCCTGGAACAGTTTCATGACACCCCGCCAGCACCCTAGTTAATAAGGTCGGGCTACTTCTAAAGAGATTAACTACATAAATACTGGATAAGAGCTGCGGGGCCGGTGTATTGCTGCAGAGTAACACTGCACCGGCCCCGCAGCTCTTATCCAGTATTTATGTAGTTAATCTTTAGATAGCCCGACCTATTATTCATTGTTGCGCAGGCTCCGGGCAGCTCTCTGTTCCTCCATGCGCCGTCTGCCCCTTCATTCATAAAGTGGGCGGAGCAGACAGGCGGAGCATGGAGGAACAGAGAGCTGCCCAGGGAGCCTGCGCAACAATAGTTCGGTCGGGCTACTTCTAATAACATTAACTACATAAATACTGGATCAGAGCTGCGGGGCCGGTGTATTACTACAGAGTAACACTGCACCAGCCGCTGCGAGTGCCCCCCCCCCACAGTGTTGGGGGTCTGTGGCTGACACTGTTATGGGGTATATGTGGCTGACACATATATAGCAAAAGATGCTATATATGTGTCAGCCACTGACCACCATAACAGTGCATCATCCAAGGATCCCCCCATAACAGTGCGTCAGCCACAGTGCCCCCCCATAACAGTGCGTCAGCCACAGTGCCCCCCCATAACAGTGCGCCAGCCACAGTGCCCCCCCCATAACAGTGCGTCAGCCACAGTGCCGACCCATAACAGTGCGTCATACAGTATAACGCCTCTTTGTGGCTGCCCCCATACAGTATAACGCCTCCTTGCGGCTGCCCCCATACAGTATAACGGTTCCTTGTGGCTGCCCCATACAGTATAACGTCTCCTTGTGGCCCCCATACAGTATAACGTCTCCTTGCGGCTTCCCCCATACAGTATAACGTCTCCTTGTGGCTGCCCCCATACAGTATAAACGTCTCCTTGTGGCTGCCCTCATACAGTATAACGTCTCCTTGTGGCTGCCCCCATACAGTATAACGTCTCCTTGTGGCTGCCCCCATACAGTATAACGCCTCCTTGCGGCTGCCCCCATACAGTATAACGTCTCCTTGCGGCTGCCCCCACACAGTATAACGTCTCTTTGCGGCTGCCCCCATACAGTATAACGTCTCCTTGTGGCCCCCATACAGTATAACGTCTCCATGCGGCTGCCCCCATACAGTATAACGTCTACTTGTGGCTGCCCCCATACAGTATAAACGTCTCCTTGTGGCTGCCCCCATACAGTATAAACGTCTCCTTGTGGCTGCCCTCATACAGTATAACGTCTCCTTGTGGCTGCCCCCATACAGTATAACGTCTCCTTGTGGCTGCCCCCATACAGTATAACGTCTCCTTGCGTCTGCCCCAATACAGTATAACGTCTCCAAGTGTTACTTTCTTCTAAATGGGCATTTATCGTGATATATATCGTTATCGCGATAAATGTATTAATGTCGTTATCGTGGCAATATTTTTGATATCGCCCAACCCTAGTACAAACTGCCACTTTAAGCCAAAGAGGTGCTGGCCTTCCCTGCTGCCAGCATTTTGTCAGGGCGGGTATTAAGTGTTGCTGGAGGCATAATAACATCCTGATAACCACATCCGTCTGTCAACTGAAAATGCTGACAGGTTGACTCTTATAAAAATGAACAAGGCCTGGATTGCCCCTGACTTCTCTACTCCTCCTTCTTCTCCATCATATCAACATGCTTTTTAGACTGCCCTCGCTCATAATGTTTTAAAGGTTCAGCTGAACTGCAGGCCCTCACATATACTGCTTTATAGAGACAGCTCACCTACAGCCCCTCACATATAATGTTTAACAGGGTCAGCTCACCTACAGGCCCTGGCAATTCATGTTTTTTAGGTTCAGATCACCTGCAGGGCCTCACATATAATTTTTAACAGGGTCAGCTCACCTGCAGGCCTTGGAAAATTATGTTTCTTAGGGTCAGCTCACATGCAGGCCCTCACAAATAATGCTTTATAGGGTCAGCTGCCCTGAAGGCACTCGCAAATGATGTTTTAGAGGGCCAGCTGCCCTGAAGGCACTCGCAAATAATGTTTTAGAAGGTCAGCTGCCCTGAAGGCACTCGCAAATTATGTTTTAGAGGGTCAGCTGCCCTGAAGGCACTCGCAAATTATGTTTTAGAGGGTCAGCTGACCTGAAGACACTTCCAAATGATGTTTTAGCGGGTCAGCTGACCGGAAGACCCTTCCAAATAATGTTTTTGAGGGTTAGCGCACCTGGTGGCCCTAAGCTACATAATTTTACTCAGTTTCATTGCACCCAGGGTCACGGCCTCTGCGTGCACCATTAGCATCACCTTCAGCCACCTTCTTAATATTAGATATATAATATTAAATTTTATGTATGCTCTAAAGTATGTCACACGTACAGTAGCATAGGATTTGTAAGTGTATGCACCAATAAATTAAAAAAGGTATTTGGGATGCGCACACATTACCCAAGAGATATAGCTCTGATAATGTCAAAGACTAGCATACACCGTCTACAGATCTCACTTTATATGGTGATAACTTTAAAACACGTTTACTTATCCAGGCCATTCTGAGACAGTTTTTTTGTCACATATTGTACTTCATGACAGTGGTAAAATTTCATTTTTATTTATTAAAAAAATACAAAATTGACCAAAAAAGTTGAAAAATTTGCAATTTTCCAAGTTTCAATTTCTCTACTTCTATTATACATAGTAATACCACCAATGGAAGTTATTGATTTACATTCCCCATATGTCTACTTCATGTATCTATCATTTTGGGAATGCCATTTCATTTTTTGGGGACGTTACAAGGCTTAGAAGTTTAGAAACAAATCTTAAAATTTTTCAGAAATTTTCAAAAACCCACTTTTTAGGGACCAGTTCAGGTCTGAAGTCACTTTATGAGGCTTACATAATAGAAACCATCCAAAAATGACCCCATTCTAGAAACTACACCCCTCAAGGTATTCAAAATTGAATTTACAAATGTCATTAACCCTTTAGGTTTTCCACAAGAGTTACTGGCGATTTTTTGGAAAAATTTTCATTTTAATCAATTTTTTCCAGTAACACATCAAGGTTTAATAGCCAAACAAAATTAAATATTTATTGCCCTGATTCTGTCATTTGCAGAAACACCCCATATGTGGTCATAAACTGCTGTATGGAAAAAACGGCAGGGCACAGAATGAAGGGAACGCCATATGGTTTTTGGAAGGCGGATTTTGCTGGACTGGATTTTTGACACCATGTCCCATTTGAAGCCCCCCTGATGCACCCCTAGAGTAGAAACTCCATAAAAGTGACTCCAGCTAAGAAACTACACCCCTCAAGGTATTCAAAACTGATTTTTAAAACTTTGTTAACCCTTTAGGTGTTCCACAAGACTTATTGGCAAATGGAGATGAAATTTCAGAATTTCTATTTTTGTTACCTTGCCTCAAAAAGAGTGTAATATAGAGCAACCAAAATCATATTTGCCCTAAAATAGTACAAACAAAACTGCCACCTTATCCCGTAGTTTCCAAAATGGGGTCACTTTTTTGGAGTTTCTTCTGTAGGCATGCATCAGGGAGGCTTTAAATGGGACATGGTGTCAAAAAACCAGTCCAGCAAAATCTGCCTTCCAAAAACCATATGGCGTTCCCTTCCTTCTATGCCCTGCCGTTCGGCCATACAGCAGTTTTACGACCACATATGGGGTGTTTCTGCAAACTACAGAATAAGGGCAATAAATATTGAGTTTTGTTTGGCTGTTAACCCTTGCTTTGTTAATGGAAAAATGGATTAAAATGGAAAATTTTAAAAAGAATAGCTGTTTTGGGACCGTTTTTATTTTTTATTATTTACATAGTTGATCTGACAGGTTAGATTGAGTGCTATTTCTATTGAGCAGGTTGTTACGGATGCAACAATACCAAATATAACTACTTTTTGTTTTTTGTTTTATTCAGTTTTTATTCAGTTTCTCATAACAAAGCGTTTTTGAAAAAAATTATTTTTTAGTGTCTCCACATTTTGAAAGACATATTTTAAATTTTAATTTTTTGGGTGACTGTCTTATGTAGGGGCTCTGTTTTTTGCGGCGTGAGATGACGGTTTGGCACTATCTTGGGGTGCATATGTCATTTTGATCGAGTATTTATATATTTTTTTTTCTGTGTTCACTTAAGGGGTTAGGTTATGTGTTATTTTTATAGAGCAGGTTGATACGAATGCGGCAGTACCTAATATGTATACTTTTTATTTATTTATGTAAGTTTTACACAATAATATAATTTTTGAACCAAAAAAAAATAATGTTTTAATGTTTCCATAGTCTATGCCATATTTTTCAATTTTTGGGGGCAACTGTCCTATGTAGGGTATAATTTTTTGCAGGATGAGATGGCGGTTTGATTGGCACTATTTTTGAGTGCATATAACTTTTTGATCGATTGCTATTACAGTTTTTGTAATGTGAGGTGACAAAATAGATTTTTTTGACATAGTTTTTATTTAATTTTGTTTTTACGGTATTTTCCTGAGGGGTTATATCATGTGATATTTTTATAGAGCAGGTTTTTACGGACGTGCCAATACCTAATATGTATACAGTTTTTTTTTTTTTTTTTTACTTTAACACAATAACAGCATTTTAGAAAAAAACATTTTTTTGTGTCTCCATAGTCTGAGAGCCATATTTTTTTATTTTTTAGGGCAATTGTGCTATTTAGGGGCTCATTTTTTGCGGGATGAGATGGCGGTTTGATAGGTACTATTTTGGGAGGCATACACCTTTTTGATCGCTTGGTATTACACTTTTTGTGATGTAAGGTGACAAAAAAAGGCTTTTTTTTTACACCATTTTTTTAACGTTATTTACTTGAGGGGTTAGGTCGTGTGATATTTTTATAGAGCAGGTATTTGCGGACGCAGCGATACCTAATGAGTAGTGTATTTTATTTTTGTAATTTTTAGTCAGTGATATATGTGTTTTTTTTTTTTTACTCTTTTTCACTTTTTTTTTACATTTTTTTGACCCAGACCCACTTGGTTCTTGAAGATCTAGTGGGTCTGGTGTCTATATAATATAGTACAGTACACTATATAGTGTACTGTACTGTATTTTGTACTTTACTTTAGCAGAAGTCTAGGCGTCCTGTTGTCATGGTAACCATCACCCGCTGCCAGAACTGAGCAGCGGGTGATGGGGAGGGCCCTCTGTGATCCCATCCTGTCCGGGGGCTGCAAAGGCACAGCATCCCCCCGATGGCAGAGGAAGGGAGCTCCCTCCCTGTAAACCCCTTCCATGCCGCAGACCGTCTGGACCGCGGCATGGAAGGGGTTAAATGGCTGGCATCTGTACAAGCACAGATGTCAGACGTTTTTAGCAGAGTGTCAGCAATGTGCTGACACTATGCTAACCACTGGCCTCCAATGAATATTGCACAGGAGGCGGGTGGTGCGGCGTGCAGGGGGGTAGCTTAACACATTGAGGACTCGGGGGGGTGGGTTATAGTGGGGAATATTTTTTATACATCTTATAAGGTTCTGATTCCCGCAGTAATGGACTGTGGGAATCAGAACCTTTGACCCGGCATTATAAGTCTCTGATTGGCTAGTCTGTGCCCTTGGTGTTTGTAGATTAGCGTGCCTGTGGCTGGGTGTCCCTGATGTCCGTGATGCCAGTGCCGGTAACGGTGGCACACCGATTTGCTAGGAGGAATAATTGAGGTGCAGGCTTGGATAGTAAACCAGAACTTCACTTTGATGAACAGTAATAAACAGCATACACTTTCTTGACAGTTCCTCAGAAGACGATTGGTTTCAGCAGGCTTTAAGTTACAGTACAGTAATGGCATACTTATATTTAGCAAGGTGATCACAGAGGGTTAAAAGCAGGACTTGCAGTACAGGCGGCTTGCACACTATTCCTGACTGATCCTGACTAGGAATATATTCTTCTCCAAGGCCCCAATGCCCAATCTCTGGCTTATTTCCTTGGGATAAAGTTAACTTTAAGTACCTCCTCTGGTATTTGTAGTACCTCTTGCTGTCTTGGTTACTGCTCTGCCTTCCCTCAGCTCACTCAGGCTGGTGACCAGTGACGTTCCTGCTAGGATCCTTATTCTGTTTGCAGCTTGACTAAGGAGGCAACACTTCTCCACTAGTCCTAGGGTCTGGACTGCTCTTCCCAGGGAATGACTCTTCCTAGGCTGGACCCTCTCAGGCTATAAGGCCTGGGCTGACTTCAACAGGCTCAGGGCCTGAACACTGAACACCTTCACAGGCTCATGGCCTGGACTGGACTGCCTTCAACAGGCTCAAGGCCTGAACTACCTAACTCCTCCCTTGACTGGGCCTATATTAACTAGGGCTCCCTAGCTCCCTCTAGTGGACATAGCTGAGATGACACCCCTAGCAGGCCTGCACAAAGGCACATAATAGCAGTAACAGGGTGAAAGGATATATAAATAGGCATTACATTACATAGCATTTACTGAAAATGACATTCAACAATCTCCCCACAAATGAGGGGAACGTACGTACCATGGTGACCCTTCTGTAGTGTCGGACATTACAACTCCCGTACACAACAACTACACATTCTCATGGTGGTAAGCTGGGTTAGTCACCAACATGTGTTTATGTTATAGATTGGTGACTTGGTGTGAATATATTAGGACACATGTTCTTGCAATGCACATATAATATACACGATTATCCACAGAACAACTCACCAATACTTTAACTGGAAATGAATTGGTGAACAGACCCATTGTAATAAATTGTTTAAAAAGGACCTGTCTCCACTACTGACTTATCTGTTTTAGTAAATAAAGTTGTGTTCAAAATTATTCAACCCCCAATGCTGTAAAGAGTTTTAGGGAATTTAGTGTACATTTGTAATTGTGTTCAGAATGACATTTTACACAGACTTTTTAAAGAATCAAATGCAACTAAAATGACATCAATTGTTTTTGTAATACAGTATTACAAGTTTTTTTTGTGATTTCTTCATTGACACAATTTTTCAACCCCCTTAAAGACTACCACTCTTAAGAACAGAGGTTCATTCAAGTGTTTTCGATCAAGTATTGAAAACACCTGTGGATGTCAAGGAGCAGCAATCAAGCATAATAAGCACCAATTAGGCAGATTTAAAATGACTGTGACACTCAGCTCCTTCTAGACATTTACTGGCGTGTTTACAAACATGGTGAAGTCAAGAATGGTCCAGGAAGACAAGAGAAGAGGTGATTTCTCTTCACAGGAAGGGCAATGGCTATAAGAAGATTGCAAAGATGTTAAACATACCAAGAGACACCATAGGAAGTATCATTCGCAAATTCAAAGCAAAGGGCACTGTTGAAACGCTACCTGGTCGTGGCAGAAAGAAGATGCTGACTTCGACTGCTGTGCGCTACCTGAAGCGCAAAGTGGAGAAATGTCCCCGTGTGACTGCTGAGGAACTGAAAAAAGATTTGTCAGATGTGGGTACTGAAGTTTCAGCTCAGACAATAAGGCGCACACTGCGTAATGAAGGCCTCCATGCCAGAACTCCCAGGCGCACCCCCTTGCTGTCTCCAAAGAATAAGAAGAGTTTACTGCAGTATGCCAAAAGTCATGTGGACAAACCACAAAAGTTTTGGGATAGTGTTCTGTGGACTGATGAAACAAAATTTGAAATTTTTGGGCCCATGGATCAACGCTATGTTTGGAGGAGGAAGAACAAGGCCTATGAAGAAAAGAACACCTTGCCTACTGTGAAGCATGGCGGGGGGTCAATCATGCTTTGGGGCTGTTTTGCTTCTACAGGTACAGGGAAGCTTCAGCGTGTGCAAGGTACCATGAATTCTCTTCAGAACCAGGAGATATTGGATGAAAATGTGATGCAGTCCGTCACAAACATGAGGCTTGGGAGACGTTGGACCTTTCAACAGGACAATGATTCCAAGCATACCTCCAAGTCCACTAGAGCATGGTTGCAGATTAAAGGCTGGAGCATTTTGAAGTGGCAATCGCAGTCACCAGACTTAAATCCGATTGAGAACCTCTGGTGGGACTTAAAGAAAGCAGTTGCAGCTTGCAAGCCTAAGAATGTGACTGAACTGGAGGCTTTTGCCCATGAAGAATGGGCGAAGATACCCGTAGATCGCTGCAAGACACTTGTGTCAAGCTATGCTTCACGTTTAAAAGCTGTTATAACTGGAAAAGGATGTTGTACTAAGTACTAAGATTGAATGTCACTTGGGGGTTGAATAAAACTGATAATGATGTGAGCACAGAAAAGACATTTGTGGTTATTTCATTATAAATGTTATGTTATATTTGTCTGATTTACAAATGCCTCTTTGATTTAATTGTAAACAAGATGACTGAAATGATCAAAATCAAAGTCAAACTGGTCAAAACACTCAATTTCAGTGGGGGTTGAATAATTTTGAACACAATTGTATGTATATTTCCTATAAAAAATAATTCTGGGGAGTCTTTTCTTAAGACTGTATGTTCTGTTCCTCTGTGATTGCTCCTAATTTGACAACTGGCCGTTACTATTCCCATTGTCAAAGGGATGTGTCTTTATTTGGTCATGTGCTGCTGGTAATGTTTGGACCATGTTTCAGCCTGTACACACACACACACACACACCTCTAGCATCCTGTTGGCAATTTATCCATACATTTACACACATTAGGAGGTATAAGAGAGGAATAGCACTATTCAGCTTTGAGAATAAAAGGCCCCAGCATTGTTATTTCATGAAATATTTACTAAACGGCACTCTTTTATTGACAGGGCTGTGTTATAATCCTAACTAATTGTCAGTACTTTTCTTAGTAAAGTAAGTCTTAGTGAAATATTCCCGTGCATTGGATCACAATATTCTGTCCTTTGCAGTGGGCTTTATATTTTTATTTATTTTGCTTCAGCCTGCACATATCTTCTTTCAATTCTATTTAAAGCCGTGAAAGAACAAGATGCCTAAAGGCTGGCACCTGCCTTTAAGTCGAACATGCTACCTTTCTGTCAGGCAGCTTTCAATTATTGTGCTTCTGCGCATCCAAGTGCATCTTTGTCAAGAGATGCAAGATGGCAGTGACAAGCCTTCCTGGTACTTAAGGCTATATGCATGACAGTCTACCTTTAACACTTGCATAAAACTCTTCCCTTGAAGGACATCTGGTAGCTTATGTTGCAGAAAACTAAAGCTCTTTAGTGCACACTCTATGCTTCCTACACCTTTATGGAAAATCCCTTATAGGTAAAGAACACACAGTTATTTACTAGAGTTGAGCGAACACCTGGATGTTCGGGTTCAAGAACTTCAGCCGAACTCGACCCAAACTTGACCCCGAACCCCATTGAAGTCAATGGAGACCCGAACTTTTGGGCACTTAAATGGCTGTAAAATAGCTCTGGAAAGAGCTAGAGGGCTGCAAAGGGCAGCAAAATGTAGGTAAATGCCCGGCAAACCTATGTGGATAGGGAAATGACTTAAAATAAAATACAGAAAAATAATAAATAAACATTCTAAACTTTAGCCCAAGTGAGTGACCACATCTGTCATTGTCACCAAGCATCTCCACCAAATCCCATGGAAGTGTTCAGCTATCAGCTGTCCATCTCCCAAACACTGGAGAGAAAAAGAAATAGAAAGAGGAAGTGCCCCCCTACCCATGGCTTTGAATGCCTTATTTCAAACTTCCTGGTCCTTTGAAATGCTGTCATTCTGTCTGGTGGACAGTTTTAAAAACCTTATGGTGGTGGCTATCCCACAGTACGTGTATCCCAGCCGCCGCTACTTTTGCAGGCGAGCCATCCCTTCCCTGCACAATCAAGTGGAGGACAAAATCAAGTGTGCACTGAGCAACGCCATCTATGGCAACGTCCACATAACCAACAACACAGTGGGTAAATGTAGCGGCTGGCCCAGAGGCAGATCGCATTTTTGCAAATGTCCTTCCGCCCCCGAGGATTGCTGGGCATTTCTCTTTGTATCCTGTTACCTTCTCCTCCTACTCGGCTTCCTCCTCCTCTACCACCTCCTCATCCACTCAGTGTAACACCTTCACCACCCACAGCAGCACAGCCAGGGGGAAACGACAGCAGGTTGATTTAAAACTTGTGTGTTTGTGGGACAAACTCCGCACCGCGCAGGAGCTGTGGACAGGAATGGAACAACAGACCGATCATTGGTTGATGCCACTGAGCCTCCAGCCCGGCCTGGTGTTGTGCGCTAACGGGCGAAATATACTAGTAGGTCTGGGCCTAGCGGGTTTGACTCGCGTCCCCTGTGCTGAATTTGGGGAACAGAAATTCCTAAACACCATACAGTGAAAATCAATTCAGTTAATCGAACACACACAACACCCCCACCCCCCCTTTCACTCAAATCATTAACAAACTATTTACAAATATTCTTAAAAACATATTAAAATAACTATAATGCAGCTAACCTTACTATATAAACAAACAAAACTATATACACGCCTTATACTTAACTTAAGGCCAGTGACATCCAAGCGGCTCGAAGGGTGGGTTCCTGCACCAACATAGGCCCTGGCCTGGAACACAATTGTCCAGCCAGGGCACAGTTCTGGAGGATGAGGAGGATAAGTAGGATGAGGAGTAGTAGGAGGAACCGTGTTCTCAGCAGGGTGGCACCAAAGCCAGCTCACGGGCTGCTGGGTCACCATCAGCACCTCAGAAGGCTGGGTTAGCATTGGCAAAATGTGGGAAAGCTTTGTCATCACGCCACAACAACCTGCACCACCAGCAGATCTGGAACATCTTAGCAGGAGGCAGCATTTAAGCAACATGGTGGAATAGTACAAGTACAGACTGATGGGTTTGCCCAGGGGCGTAGCTACAGGGAAGCATAGGAAGCTACTGTTTTGGATTCCTGACCTAGAAGGGGCCCATTCAGGAGGAGGAGGAGGACTAAAAGACTTTGTCAGATCCCCCTCAACAGTATTATACAATGAAATTATATACAGTGGCAGTATAGACAGTGTAGAAAGCGGATGGAAATTAAACCCAAACAGCCTCACATCCTACACACTCAACACTCTTTCACTCCCTTTCACTCAAAGCATTAATAAACTATTTACAAATTTACTTAAAAACATATTAAAATAACTATAAGGCAGCTAAACTAACCATATAAATAAACAAAACTATATACACGCCTTATCCTTAACTTAAGGCCAACCAAATACAAGTGGCTCGGAGGGTGGGTATCTGCACCAACATAGGCCCTGGCCTGGAACACAATTGTCCAGCCAGGGCACAGTTCTGGAGGATGAGGAAGAGGAGTAGGAGGAACGCTGGGGGATACAGAGGACACAGACGATATACCTCCCTCAAAGAGGATAGCTTGTCCTTGCCTCTGGGCAGCCTGGCAGACATGAGCGACTACATGCTGCAGTGCCTGCGCAACGACCGCCCAGTTACTGTCACATTCTAACTTGTGCTGATAACTGGGTGGCCACCCTGCTGCATCCCCATTACAAGACCAAATTAAGGGACCATCCAGGTGGAGGAGGAGTACTAAAGAACTTTGTCAGTGCCCCTTCAACAGTATTATACAATTAAATTATATACAGTGGCAGTATAGACAGTGTAGAAAATGAATGGAACAGCTGCCAGGCCTGGTCTGAGAGAGCGATCTTTAGTAGCCACAGGCATGACGGCATGAAAGGAAGGGGCTTGCGCAAAAATTACTGAGGGAGGGGGGCCCCATTCAAAAAGTTGCGGTGTTGCCCAATTATGTC
The DNA here is from genome assembly GCA_033119425.1 of Bufotes viridis. NCBI lineage: Eukaryota > Metazoa > Chordata > Amphibia > Anura > Bufonidae > Bufotes > Bufotes viridis. The sequence goes on along the minus strand of CM065590.1, from coordinate 331,673,309 downwards.
TAGCTACGCCACTGGGTCTGCCCCATTCAACATCAAATTGGGCGCATGTCCTGCCCTTTATGCCTTGGAGGTGCTGGCCTACCCTGCAGCCACTGTATTGTCTGAAGGGGGTATTATCACAGACAAGCGCAGCCGCCTGTCCGCAGACCATGTGGGCAAGCATTCGTTTATTAAAAAGAACCAGGCATGGATCCCACAGGACTTGTTTGTACCTTATGCAAAATAGAGATATATACCGGCCTCACCCAACCATTGTTATACTACCGTACACTTACACTTTGTTTTATTTTTTATATTTTCCCAATGTCTTGGCGTCTACACTAATTTATTTAAACAAATTAAAAATAAAAGAACAGTTATTGGTGACTACCTTTGGCTTCACAGCCCAAAAAGGCTTTATTTCATGCAAGAATGTAACCGCCAATTGTAAGTTCCCTGTCAGTTATGCAATGCATGGGATTGTATCTTGCAAAAAATGGTAATATCACCCAACAATTTAAAATCTATCCTTTGCCGGACAGTATTAAACTTGGCCAGCCACAGCTAAAACCACTGATTTACCGTATTGCTATTTTGGCAATTGAATTTCACCCCAGAACAAAATCTATCCTTTGCCGGACACTATTAAACTTGGCCAGCCACAGCTGAAACCAATGTACAGTATTTCTATTTTTGGAACTGAATTTCACCCCAGAAAATAATATATCCTTTAACGGACACTATGAAACTTGTCCAGTCACAGCTGGAACACCAGATTTACAGTATTTCTATTTTTGCAACTGAATTTCACCCCAGAAAATAATATATTCTTTGACGGACACTATGACACTTCTCCAGTCACAGCTGGAACACCAGATTTACGGTATTTCTATTTTTGCAACTGAATTTCACCCCAGAAAATAATATATCCTTTGACAGACACTATGAAACTTGTCCAGTCACAGCTGGAACACCAGATTTACGGTATTGCTATTTTGGTAATTGAATTTCACCCCAGAAAAAAAAAAATATTTTTTTGCCAGGCAGTATTACACTTGGCTAGCCACAGCTTGAACACCAGATTTAGGGGATTGCTATTTTTTTAAGTGAATTTCACCTCTCAATAAAATATAGAAAAGTCTATCCTGAGTTTCTAGGGGTGACAATAAGCACAGCCAAGCCCCTGATGTAGGATATAGCAAAAAAAAAAAAAAAAAACTTCTATTGATGTGGCGCACCACAAGACACAAAATGGCCGCCGATCACCCCTGAAAACCGTGAGCAATTAACAAGTAGAAGTTGAATGATTCACAGCTGTAGATCGATCACTTCATTAAGTGTTTTTGCTGAGTTAATCCCTGCCTAATCTCGCCCTAACAGCAGCTACATCCTATCCCTACACTAATCAGAGCAGAGTGACGTGCGGCGTGACGTGACTCCAGCTTAAATAGAGGCTGAGTCATATGCTGCACTTGGCCAATCACAGCCATGCCAATAGTAGGCATGGCTGTGATGGCCTCTTGGGGCAAGTAGTATGACGCTTGTTGATTGGCTGCTTTGCAGGCTTTCAAAATGCGCCATAGAAATCGCCGAACAACGAACCCGAACTTTTACGCAAATGTTCGGGTTCGCTCATCCCTATTATTTACCACTCTTAGTAATTTTTGCTTAAAAGCATCTATTTTTAACTCCTTAGTGACCAAGCTCGTTTGGGCCTTTATGACCAAGCGTTTTTCTTCCTTTTATCATGGTTTCGTTCCAAGAGCTATAACTTTTTTATTTTTCCATCTATATAGCTTTATGAGGGCTTGTATTTTGCGGGACAACTTGTAGTTTTTAATGGCGCCATTTTAGGGTACACATAACTTTCTGGTTAACTTTTAATAACTCTTTCTGGGAGGGAGAAAGGGAAAAATAGCAACAGTGCCAATGCGTTTTTACATTATAAATTTTACGGCGTTCATTTTTCTGTAAAAGTAACATAATATCTTTATTCTGTGGGTCAGTACGATTACAATGATACTAAATACATATAGTTTTTTACGTTTTACTACTTTTTTTTTTCAATAAAACCCCTTTTTTATTTTATTTTCTATGGAGTTGTGTGAGGGCTTGATTTTTGCGGGACGACTTGTATTTTTCATTGGTATAATTTTGGAGTAAATGCCACTTTTTGATTACTTGTTATTACGTTTTTTTCCGTGGAAACCAAGAATAAATGAGAAATTCTGTCTTTTTTTTTACAGTGTCTACCATAGGGGATAATTTATGTAATATTTATGTAGTCCCAGTCATTACGGACGCAGTAATACCAAATATTTGGGGGGGGATTTCAATTTTTTTGTCATTGAAAAGCGTATTTTCAATGGAAAAAAAAGAATATTTTTTTATTTTATGGAAATTTTTTATTTAATAAATGTGTTTTTTTCTATTTTTTTTACTACTTAATAGGGGACTATATTATACAGTGTTTTGATTGCTTTTAAAATGTAATGCATTATTTCTATAATGCATTACATTTTAATAGCAATGTAATTCAAACTTTGACTAGCAGGCTGTGCCAGAGAGGCATATCCTGCTGGAGTTAACTAAAGAAGAGGCTCGGGGTCCACTCCCGCTCCCTCTGTTCGCTCCCTCTGTCAACGCTGTTATATGCGGCAGGCGCCATTGCACCCGGCATGTAAAGGGTTAAACAGCCCGGATCGGCACTCCTGCCAGTCCGGGCTGTTAGAGCAGGGCCCCGGGTCTCATGTGAGAGCCGGGTCCGCGCTCCCCACTGCACGGGGACCCGTGCAGCGCTTAGACTGAGCCACCGTAAAAATGCAGTGTCCCAGCCTAAGGCCCCTTAGTGACCGCCGTAAAAAGGCGTAAGGGGTTAAATGTTTTCAATCTGTAGATTTCTAGGAAAACAAGTTCTTTGTAATCTTTTCATCTGAGAATACAAACTACTGTATGCGTTGGCATGGATTTTGCAAGGACAAACACACCTAATATATCTATATGAGTAGCTTAATGCTTTACCTGGTGATAAGTAGATCCTAGCAAGGCAGTATCCTGTAGCATTGTAAGACATATTGACACTGCACCCTGAGATTGCCAATCAAACCTGAACACATGAAAATTAATGGAAGTACAAATCTTTACAGTGCACAAGGGTCACTCTTAGTAAGGGTACTGCCACATGGCATAGTAGTCATGCAGTCATGATTAGTGATGAGCGGCAGGGGCAATATTCAAATTTGCAATATTTTGCGAATATTTGGTAGAATATTCGTCATATATTCGCGAATTTGCAAATTCGCTGTTATTTTCTTGATTGCGAAAATTGGCAATGTAATATGCTCGTAATGCGAGCGCAACACAGGCGTGGGTCACTATAGCTACATTTTTCAAGCTGCTAGAAGTTTCCTGAGACTGGAGAAAATGGTTGGCATGGCAGAACATACAATAGTTTTATCTGCAGATAGCGTGCTATGATATATTATAATATATATATATATAATACACTTATACTTAACAGACTGAATAATGTACAAATGCAAATTTGTCAGATATTATTTCAGAAAAATTAAAACAATAATAAAGTTATTGCAAATTTTATTAATTTTTTTCAGATCCGATTTGCTGAATTTTTCAAAAAATGTGAGTCACACCTTTATTGGCTATGCTTCAATTGCCCTGAAAACTAGTATATAACTCTCTGATCTTCTATGACTTATATTGTTTTCAGAAAAGACTCTGAACACTAAAAAATAAAAATAAACAATTTAAAATATAAAAATATTCTCTAATTCAGTAAATGGTGTAACAGAAAAAAATATCATAATGGCCAATTCGATATTTTTGTTCTTGCTTCAGCAATTTTTTTTTATAAAAAGTGATCAAAAAGTCATACACATTCAAGAATGGTATCAAAGTATAGATCATCCTTTAAAAAGACGTAAAAATAAAAAAGTTATGGGGTCAGAATATGTTGATTAAAAGGAAAACATTTTTTCCAAAGTTTTTTTTACTTTTTTGAGTATTAACACAAGAAAAACAATACAAAGGTGATATCACTGTAAGTGCACTGACCACTTTTAGGCCTCTTTCACACGACCATATGGTTTTGCGGTCCGCAAAAAAAACGGATGACATCTGTGTGCATTCCGTTTTTTTGTGGAACAGAACATCTGGCCCCTAATAAAACAGTACTATGCTTGTCCGTGATGCGGACAATAATAGGATATGTTCTATCTTTGAACGGAATGGAAATACTAAAACGAAAGGCATGCGGAGTACCTTCCAGTTTTTTTTGGCGGACCCATTGAAATGAATGGTTCCGTATACAGACCATATACGGAACGCAAACAACGGCCCGTACACTCGCAAAAAAATGTTTGTGTGAAAGAGGCCATACAGCTTAGGAAATACTATAAAAACAAAACCACAAAGATCAAAATGTGTAAGGCAAAGTACTCAAGATATGTCCATCTTGATGTCTTGAAATAAAGTACAGAAAATTTTATGGATATTCCTGCTATTACTTCTTAGAAACTAGTGTAAGTAATGACTGAAATCTACGCCACCTATGAGCTGGAGTAGATCTATTTGACGCACAGACTGCTATAAGAAGCATTTAAGTTATGATAATGTCTGTGCCTCATTATACATTAAATGGCTCTTCTGGTGGCGAGGTAGCACACGCCCGTCTTGATAAATCAGGTCCTTCTATATAAAAGACAGAAGTGACTGTCTCACTGTTACAACATTAGGCCTCTTTCACATTGAATGTTGAATGTTGGTGCGTTGCGGGAATATGCGCAATTTTTCCGTGCGAGTGCAAAGCGTTTTAATGCGTTTTGCACGCGCGTGCGAAAAAATTGCATGTTTGGTACCCAGACCCGAAGCCGGACTTCATCATTCCATGGAAGCAGGTGATTGGACCATGTGACCCAGTGACGTCACTGAAGATCCTTCACCCCCTTCCCGGCTGAATGCAGAGCAGGAGACCGGTAACCGGCTGCTACGCGATCAAATGGAGGGGGTAAGTTTATGTTTTTATTATTTTTAACCCTCTAGTGCCCTTTTTACTTTGCATTCTCTATTGAGAATGCTATTATTTTCCTTTTTAACTATGTTATAAGGGAAAATAATAAAGATCGGGTCCCCATCCCGATCATCTCCTAGCAACCATGCGGGAAAATCGCACCGCATCCGCACTTGCTTGCGGATGCTTGCGATTTTCCCGCAGCCCCATTCACTTCTATGGGGCTTGCGTTGCGTTAAAAACGCACAATTATAGAGCATGCTGCGATTTTCACGCAACGCAGAAGTGATGCGTGAAAATCACCGCTCATGTGCACACCCCATAGAAATGAATGGGTCCGGATTCAGTGCGGTTGTAATGCGTTCACCTCACGCATTGCACCGACGCGGAAAACACGTCAGTGTGAAAAGGGCCTTAGAGCTCATGCACACGAACGTGTGCCAGCCATTCCGTGCATTGGGGACTGCAATTGCGGTCCCCAATGCACAGGCAACATCCGTGCGGCTGCCGCAGACGGATCTAGACCCATTCAACATGAATGGGTCTGGGATCCGTCCGTTCCGCAAAAAAGTAGTGTATGCACTACTTTTTTGCGGTGCGGAGGAAGAGCCAGAAACGCCACGGAAGCACTCTGTAGTGCTTCCGTAGGGTTCCACTCCGTCCTTCCACACTGCATCTACCGGATTGCGGACCCATTCAAGTGAATGGGTCCGTGATCCGTGATGCGGGATGCACACGGCTGGTGCTCGTATATTGCAGACCCACTGTATGCGGGTCGCAATATGACCATGGCCGGCACACAGTCGTGTGCATGAGCCCTTACACACGGTTATTATACAATCATAAGTGACAACTTACTGCATGTGACTGCACACTTCTTATGACAAGCTTTGTTTCAATTTTCCATGTTATTTTATACTGATTTTCTCTTTACTTCTGTACCAGTCCAGTCATAAAGAAAAATATCTGTGACTTTTATTCACCTTTGGCATTGCTTTGTATCATTTAAATGCACCACTTTTGTGGTGGGAAAAAGTCGTAAACTGCACATCTGTAACTTTAACTGCACTTGCGCAAAACTTTTTGAGTAAGTGCTGTTACTCTGCTGGCCTCACTCTTTTCCTGGTGTGGTGTGGTGAGGGGGTGCAGCTGGCGGCCCAGCCACATTTTTCATCTTTTATAGCTGTTTTAAGGTGTAGAAGAACACTGGTTGCGGTAGATTTCAGTTCAGGTGCATGGACTGCAAGATAGTGATGAGCGGCAGGGGTAATATTTAATTAGCGATATTCTAAAACACAGATATATAGCACTATAGAATATAGTGCTATATATTCGTTTTTTAGAATATTCGTCATTTTTTCCAATTTAATGTGAACAGTCATTGGCCCAAAAGCAACTTAAGCAGGGAGGAATTTATGACTTCAGATGAAAAAAAATGACGAATATTCTAAAAAATGAATATATAACACTATAGTGCTATATATTCGTGTTTTAGAATATTCGCATTACGCAAATATTACATTGCCAATTTTTTGCATAAGAGAAAATAAATTAAATAATGAAGAATATTCTAATTCACTACAGATTACAATATTGCAGCCATCTCACATTGGCCCACAAGCAAGAATCAGGTAGGTATACTAGGTAATACGTTCAGATGAAAAAAATATATATATTTGTTTTTACGAATATATATCACTATATTCCAAATATTTGCGAGTTCTCGAAGTGCCGAAATTCGCGATAAAAATTTGCAATTCGAATATTCTCGCCCAACACTACTGCCAGATGCTGCGTCTGATTTATGATGAGGTGTATGCCGCCAGGCTATGATAAATCTGCCCCGCTGTCTAGACATAGAGCAAGCATTAGGTTTCTGCCCTGAATATAAATCCCATTCAGAGGATTGGTATTTTTAAAAATTGTTTTCATACAGTGCAAATAAATGAATAAATCAGTGCACATTTTTAGGCCAAAGTTATTGCTACCCTACCACATGGATTTTTACTGCGCTCACATATTCTGCAGCAGAAATTTACAGACATTATCATCATTTGCTATCCCTAAAGTAGATCACTATCTAAGTTCCCTATCAGTATGTCTTTGGATTGTGGGGGAAACCCATGCAACCACGGAAATAACATACAAATATTGTCCTTGGTCTGATTTGAACCTGGGCCCCCAGCAATTTCAAAATCTGTAATGTGCAGTGTCAATTTATTACTTTATGATGAGGATTGTTCAATAATGCTTGGGATATAACTTAGTACAGCAATAATAAATATATATTATAATTGATGCTTTGAGTAAAAGATTCCTCATCTATCAGTGTCAAGGTATAACGGCTTGTATTATTTTCATGTACTCCGGTATGTGATTAAGGTGCTGACAGTAGAAGGTATTGCAAGTATCACATATATCATAATATTATCTGCCAAAATTTGTAACTCACCAATTTTTAATTACTGCACAAAATCATCCTTCTAATGAATACAAATGTATCTTCTGACCTTCACTAGAGATGGCACAGGGATTTATTGGCTTCAGATGCTAGAAATAGTCACTGGTATTATTTAGAGGAATAGTTAGCAATTTGCACCCAAAAGCAAAGATGACTCTAATAAGGTTGATCAAGGAAACATGCTGTTATAGTTTAATAACTACATCATTAGACTTTTTTTGTTTGCCTTAAAAAAGTACCTTTTTCTTAAATTACATTTTAATCTCTAACACCACTCCTCCTAAATATATATAATTATTGAACTCTGTTGAGACCTGTCTGTCCCCCTTCCCCCCCTTCCACCCCCCCCAGACTCCTCTAACAGTGGCCAAAACAAAAGGATGGAGCAGTAGGAATCTGACAGTCCAGTACTTACCTCCCCCAACATCTGCTATTAAGGGAGAGTCACCACCTCTTCACTTTTCCACTGCTAAGGTCTGCCCACCATTTAATGATCACATGATGGTGAGGTCATCACAGGTCCTTCATCACCACTTCTCTCCTTTGATGAGCTCTGCCAATCCTGCACTGATCACATGATGGTGACATCATCACAGGTTTTCCAGATACTAGTAGAGCACTCTTGCTAACTATATACAGTCTAGCAGTGGAGACCCAGTACTAAACGCCTAGACTCCCCCGTGGAGTCACTACCCCTGCTTCTACAGTAGTTATGCTCCTGATACTGACAAAACCAAATGCCTCACTCCCTGTAAACTACCGCTCATATACTGTGGTTGTAATTGACCACAACTTCAGGGGAGTTAAAATTCTGCGATCAGAGTTGTCTCTGCAGACTCTGACATTTTGTGTCTGCCATGTAAAACAGCAGGCATTTACCAGTATTGGTGCCATCTACTATACTGCGGGAAGTGGTTAAAATGGGAAGTCAATCTCTCCAGACCCAAGAAGAACATTTTAAACCACTTTTTTTTTTACAATGTAATGTATATTTATAAAACTTTGTACTCTATCTCCAGCAGTCATCATCCTGTAAGTAATTTCCATGACTGCTGGATGTCAGTAAATACTGACATATTTCTAATGCTTGGTTCACATTAGGTTTTTTCCTCATATTGTGGGGAGGAGGAAAAAGGAGATGTGTCATGCATCCCATGACACATCTCTCTTTTCCTACTCCCCTATTAAATTATTGCCTAAACTCTACTGAAATATTATGTCCTATTAAACCCATAAGAAAACATTTATTTTTTACATGGGAGAGGGAGCTCAACCCGATTATGTACATCAGACATTCCCTTCACTTCACACTCAGTCACGTGGAATCTCCAGGCTGGATTCATGTCTCTTGTATGTACTTTCCATTTTATACCTTTTGAATCCAGAGGGAAAAAAAACAGGCTGGTGTATTTGAGTTTCATTTACAGTATACTTATATAAGTAGATATATATATAACGCGAGGTTGGTCGCGACGCATGGTTGATTAAATGTGTGGTTGTGTAAGTGTGACTTAAGATTAAGTGACTTCAGTGGGGGACTGAAATTCGTCAGTTCTTGTTACTACATTATATTGTATTTTTTTGTTTTTGTGGTGTAATCCCCATTAGTATGTCTTGCACAATTGACAATGCCGTCCAGTGCACATCTTGCATGATGTATGCAGTCCTGGAACAGCCGTTTGAGGGTGCATATCTTTGTTCAAAATGTGAGCAAATTGCCCGTTTGGAATCGCACATCGAGTCTCTAAACGGGCATATTGCAAAAGAGTTTGCTGCTCACCGAGCAAGCAGTCTTTGGGGTAGTTCAGGGGAAGGGTGACAGTAAGGAGGCTGAGGAAAGTGAGGTAGCTAGCTGGGTGACAGTAAGAAAGGGGGGTAGAGGGAAGAGTGCCAGGGAGGCCAGCCCTGATCTGACACACCCCAACAAGTTTGCACGTTTGGCAGCTGAGGGGGTTGGCAGCTCAGGGACAGCACTGCTGCAGCCAGACACTTCCTCTGCCGGTCAGGGGAATATCAGCTCCAGTAAGCAGGGGACCAGGAGAGCAGGGCAGGCCAGACAGGTACTGGTAGTGGGAGACTCAATTATTAGGGGAACAGATAGGGCGATCTGTCACAAAGATCGTGATCGCCGAACAGTGTGCTGTCTTCCTGGCGCTAGAGTTCGACACATCGCAGATCGGGTTGACAGATTACTGGGAGGGGCTGGAGAAGATCCAGCAGTCATGGTCCATATCGGAACCAATGACAAAGTTAGAGGTAGGTGGAGAGTCCTTAAGAATGATTTCAGGGATTTAGGTGAAAAGCTTAGGGCAAGGACCAAGGGTATTTTCCGAAATACTGCCTGTACCACGGGCCACACAAGAAAGGCAGAGGGAGATTAGAGAGGTTAACAAGTGGCTCAAGAACTTGTGTAGGAAGCAGGGTTTGGGTTCATGGAGAACTGGGCCGACTTTGCTATCGGCTACAGGCTCTATCGTAGGGACGGGCTGCACCTCAATGGGGAAAGGGGCAGCCGTGTTGGGGAGAAAGATGGCTCGAAGGTTAGAGGAGTGTTTAAACTAGGGACTGGGGGGAAGGGAAATTACATTATAGGAGGGGAAGATAGTGCAGATAGAGACCGGGGGCAAAGTAGTGGGACTGGGGGAGGAATGGAAGGAGGGACTAGAAAAGTTCAGAAGGAAAGGTGTAGGGCAAAAAATATGCATAAACCTCTCAAATGTATGTATACTAATGCCAGAAGCCTGACTAATAAAACTGGGGAACTGGAATTAGTGATGTGTGAGGAGGATAATGACATAGTGGGAATAACTGAGACATGGCTGGACGATAGCTATGACTGGGCTGTTAATGTACAAGGTTACAATCTGTTCAGAAAGGATCGTCAAAACCGGAGAGAGGGAGGGGTCTGCCTTTACATAAAGCCCTGTCTAAAGCCCACACTCCGGGAAGACATCTGTGAGGGACACGAAAATGTGGAGTCATTGTGGGTGGAAATAAATGGAGCCAAAAACAATAATAAATTACTAATAGGAGTTTACTATAAACCACTTAATATACCAGAGTCCGCAGAAAATCTATTACTAAACGAGATAAACAAGGCGGCAAACCATAATGAGGTGGTTATTATGGGGGACTTCAACTACCCAGATATAGACTGGGAAACTGAAACCTGTACATCCCATAAAGGAAACAGGTTCTTGGCAATAACCAAAGACAATTACCTTTCCCAAATGGTTCAGGACCCAACTAGAGGGACGGCCATACTGGACTTAGTATTAACCAATAGACCTGATAGAACAATAGACGTGCAGGTCGGGGGACACCTGGGAAATAGTGACCATAAAGTAATAACCTTCCAATTATCCTTCAAACGAGAGTTTCTACAGGGAGGAACAAGGATACCAGACTTCAAAAAAGCAAAATTTAGCCAACTAAGAGAGGCCATAGGCCCAATTAACTGGGACAAAGTCCTCAAAAATAAAAATACAACCACAAAATGGGAGATTTTTAAAAGCATCGTAACATCTAATTGTGGATGTGGATAAATAGAACCGTAAAAAAAGCAATAAATGACAAAAAGAAAGCATATAAATCACTAAAACAGGAGGGGAGCCAGGAAGCTCTGATAAACTATAAGGAAAAAAAAAGTATATGTAAAAAACTAATAAAAACTGCCAAACTAGAGACCGAGAGATTAATTGCCAAAGAGAGCAAAACTAACCCTAAAATGTTTTTCAATTACATAAACGGTAAAAAATATAAATCTGAAGGAGTCGGCCCTCTACATAGCAATGAGGGGGGAGTTGCAGAAAGCGACGAGGATAAAGCTAAGCTATTAAATATTTTCTTCTCCACTGTTTTCACTGAGGAAAATAGACTGTCAGATGAAATGCAAAATGTAAAAGTAAATTCCCCTTTAAAAGTGCCCTGTCTGACCCAGGAAGAAGTACAGCAGCGACTTAAAAAGATTAAAATAGACAAATCGCCAGGACCGGATGGCATACACCCCCATATCCTAAGGGAATTAAGTGATGTCCTAGCCAGACCCTTATTTTTGATATTCACGGACTCCATACTGAAAGGGAATGTTCCACCAGACTGGCGTATAGTAAATGTGGTGCCAATATTCAAAAAGGGTCCAAAAACAGAGCCTGGAAATTATAGGCCGGTAAGTTTAACATCTGTTGTGGGTAAACTGTTTGAAGGTTTTGTAAGAGATGCTATCTTGGAGTATCTCAATGAAAATAAGCAAATTACACCATATCAGCATGGCTTCATGAGGGATCGGTCATGTCAAACTAATTTAATCAGTTTCTATGAGGAGGTAAGTTCTAGACTTGACCGGGGTGAATCAGTGGATGTCATATATCTGGACTTCTCCAAAGCATTTGACACTGTACCACACAAAATGTTAGTATATAAAATGAGAGCACTTGGACTAGGAGAAAATATCTGTATGTGGGTAAGTAACTGGCTCAGTAATAGAAAACAGAGAGTGGTTATTAACGGTACACACTCAGATTGGGTCACTGTCACTAGTGGGGTACCTCAGGGGTCAGTATTGGGCCCTATTCTTTTCAATATATTTATTAATGATCTTGTAGAAGGCTTGCACAGTAAAATATCAATTTTTGCAGATGACACTAAACTGTGTAAAGTAATTAACACTGAAGAGGACAGTTTTCTTCTACAGAGGGATCTGGATAGATTGGGGGCTTGGGCAGAGAAATGGCAGATGAGGTTTAACACTGACAAATGTAAAGTTATGCACATGGGAAGGAATAATGCAAGTCACCCGTACATACTATATGGTAAAACACTCAGTAACACTGACATGGAAAAGGATCTAGGAATTTTAATAAATAACAAACTAAGCTGTAAAAACCAGTGTCAGGCAGCTGCTGCTAAGGCCAATAAGATAATGGGTTGCATCAAAAGGGGCATAGATGCCCGTGATGAAAATATAGTCTTACCACTTTATAAATCACTAGTCAGACCACACATGGAGTATTGTGTACAGTTCTGGGCTCCTGTGAACAAGACAGACATAGCAGAGCTAGAGAGGGTTCAGAGGAGGGCAACTAAAGTAATAACTGGAATGGGGCAACTACAGTACCCTGAAAGGGTATCAAAATGTGGGTTATTCAGAAAAAAGACGACTGAGGGGAGATCTAATAACTATGTATAAATATATCAGGGGTCAGTACAGAGATCTCTCCCATCATCTATTTATCCCCAGGACTGTGACTGTGACGAGGGGACATCCTCTGCGTCTAGAGGAAAGAAGGTTTGTACAGAAACATAGAAAAGGGTTCTTCACGGTAAGAGCAGTGAGACTATGGAACTCTCTGCGTGAGGAGGTGGTGATGGTGAGTACAATAAAGGAATTCAAGAGGGGCCTGGATGTATTTCTGGAGCGTAATAATATTTCAGGCTATAGCTATTAGAGATAGGTCGTTGATCCAGGGAGTTGTTCTGACTGCCTGATTGGAGTTGGGAAGGAATTTTTTCCCCTTAAGTGGGGAAAATTGGCTCTACCTCACAGGGGTTTTTTGCCTTCCTCTGGATCAACTTGCAGGAAACAGGTCGAACTGGATGGACAAATGTCTTTTTTCGGCCTAATATACTATGTTACTATGTTACCTACCATGCACTATTGTAACTTTTCATTCATTGCAAACTCTAAATGCTTTAGGGAGGATTTTGAGATATTGAAAAAAAGACTCAATGTGTGAATAATCTGACAACGGGCTTGTACTATCCCACAGGGGTGCAGGTGAATCCACTGGTGGGCCCCTAGTTCCACACTCCCTGCACAGTAGCACATGGCACAGTACACTGACTGCCCTACATACAGATAGACAGACTGATGTCCATATTAAAAAGATTATTTAACAAGTATTGAGGATGCATCAGGTGGCTGAGATTACTTCTAGCCACAGAGGCAGGTTGGCCAGTATCCTCTTTCTCCAGGGGCCCACCTCCTTGCTGCTGTATCTCACTGTGTGAGCATGTGTTCCTGGCTTATATAGCTTAGAGGGCCGTAGATTAAGGCAGGAACCAGTCAGAATGAATTTTACTGCTAGGCCCTAGGCACCCTAATGCAACACTGTCTAAGAATATTTTAATTTCTTTACTTTAAAGATCATGCACAACATTTGTTGAGATATTCTAAATAGACCACTTGATAGACAGACAGTAAGTACCATACTGATTCAGTATTTTTTTTAAATATGTTTTATGTTGTATCGAGATGTATTGCATATTGTGGCTAAATTGTCGGTCATTAAATAGATTTTCAGAGCAGTATTTGGATGTTTAAGACTGGTTAATTGGTAAATTTATAGACATTATGGGGGGATTTATCAAGCTCTGTACTCATAAAATTCTGGTTTAAAAAAAATCGCATAAGATGCTTTTGCGAATTTTTGGGCTTATTAGTGCAAAAATTTGTCCCTTTTTGTGTTTGTACACCCCTCACTTCAGTTTTAAGCAATAGCCATGGTTAGCTATGTTAATGAGATGTAGGCCAGATTTAATAAACGTAAAAGTCAAACAATTATCACAGAAATTGCTAGTTCACTCCAGCATGAGATTGGTTGCATAAAAGCTGGAGTAATATCTTTAGACATATTTAGGATGCCCCTAACTTATCAAACAACTTGCAATGTTTGATATACAGTATTTGGTTCAAATAATGTCAATAATTTCCCTCAAGTTAAATATGAATATTAAACATGTCAGTTTCATCGGTAGTGTAGAAAGCATGCAACTACTAAGATTTAGATTAAAAAAGTAATCAACATTTATAACATTTGTCATCAATATTCAGTACAATATATGATTCATATATTAACTTTCCTTTTATATGTGGCTTATACGTATCTTTGTCTTTCCAAACTATGATATCATGACTCTAAGTAGCAATAGCTTCTTTCACATTCCATAGATATGGACGTCTTCTTAAAGATATAATTTATTTGATGAATGGAGAGCTGTGCATACGTAATACAGCTTGTACCAAATTGTAATTGATGGCATTCTATAGCTCCCACAAAACTCATCATTGGACATGAAGATCAAAGTTGCATAAAAGAGACTCATTCTGAGCTAGTAATGGCCAACCGGAGAAACTTTGTTCTGCGTATTATATGTCTATTTTATACAGTATTACATACTGGAAGATTCTTTCAGGAATTGTAGTATCCATTTCTGAGCTAGAACATGGTGTGATTCATGTGGTTTATTATTCAACATGTCTATGGGGTTTGCCTCCCACTTCACTGTCTTCTCTGAATTGAAAATAGGAACGGATTTTATCAACTTTTCTTATGGACTTAAGCTGCCCTGTGATATGTCTATTAACAGGCAGAGCTACTTACAAATTGTTACCTCTATTCCAAAGATTTTTGGAAACTTCTGAAATATGACCAATTAAAGGGACAATGCTGCAGCAGAAAACCGAATAGTTTGATCCCCATCCTGAACAGCTTGCAAATGCTAGTACAGATACCTAGTACTGAGCTTCTATGAATGACTGATATCAAGAAATGCATTCAAATTTATTAAAACAATTATAAAATGTCATGCATGTCTGTGCAGAAATTGTAAACAGAGTTCAAGCTGTGTATTATTTATATGACATTTGGTTAAATTAATCAACTAATGTCTGTCTCGACATCTGACATTGCTCTGTAATTGAGAGACATTTGAATATATTGACTTCTGGTTTGTTTGGTATTAAATTGTCAGTTATCATTATTTATATGGTGGCTGACAGAATCTTACTACACACTTGGGGAAACATCTTAACTGTTATTACTAGTGTGCTTAAGGTGTTCCAATATTTTTAAAGTAAGCAAGAGATGTTAATGCATTTTAATCTGTAAACAGAATTTTGTTTATTTTGTGTAGTATATATAATTTTCAAGGGAATTGATCACAAACTTTGTTCTACATTACCTGAATGGGCATCCCTTCCCTTGAAATTAGATTTTTACTATTACATGCATATACCCCATCTATGGGCAAAATCCTAAAAAGTATGAGAAGTAGATCAGACTGATATATAGATGTGTGGGAAAGGATTCATAAGTTCTTCTTTAGAGAGCAAAGCTGGGTTCCCAGAGCCTTTATGGCTGTGCACCCTGTCACTTTGTATTAAGAGCCACACTGTATGGATCTTCTGTGTGGCACTATAATTTTCATTAAAATCAAATGTTTCTCAATAATTCTGCATGGATCTGGTGAAAGAAAAAAAGCAAGGGTTTCTATAGGTTGCCCTATTTCAGATCGAGAATATGGCTGTGTGCATAAAATCAGCTGTGGTTTCTGTCCGATTGGATTCTGTCAGAGTAATGCCTCATTCACATGTCAGTGTTCGTTCAGTAATTACCATCAGTTAGGCTACATGCACACGACCGTTGCCTGCCTCCGCGTCCGCTCCTCCTTGAAATTTTGCGTCCGTCAAAAAAAACGGATGACGGACCGTTTTTTTTGACGGATCCATTGTAAAAATGCCTATCCTTGTCCGCAAACGTGAAAAAAATAGGACATGCACTATTTTTTTGATGGAATGAAAACACGGATCACGGATGCGGAACACAAACGGTTGACCACCCGCATTTTTTGACGGACCCATTGAAATGAATGGGGAAGCATCCAATCCGTGAAAAAAAACGGAACGGACGCGGAAACAAACAACGGTCGTGTGCATGGGGCCTTATTGTGAGCCAAGTGCTGCTCTAAACATAGAACATGAGCAGATCTTTCCCCTATATCTTATGTCTGTGGAGGCTCCAGTAATGGTCTTGGCTCACAATCACTGCTGGAAATCACTGGCCAAAACACTGACGTGTAAATAAGGCTTAAAGCTCAAAAAACCTTCCCAGCAGTTTTGTTTGTGGAAAATTTGCTTTGTCTAGAGAAGATCCATGAGCTACATTCTTGGCACTAAATTTACACAGAGCAACCAGCATGAAAAAATTAAAGGCCCTGCCACCCTGCCTGCAAATACTTCATGCATTGGCCCCGGTGTAGAGGCCCATTTTTTCTACCAAAGTAAAATCATAGTGGCTGCCCCCATTAAACAGCTGCCTGGATATGCCAATTCCCCAGTCTGTCACCTTATATTCTCCTCCACATTGATGTAACCTTTATAGCTATCCGTAAGGTGGGTGGAGGTGAGACGAGGAGGTAGAATTCTTAATGTAATTCTGAGCCAGCCATTTTCACTGGACTGATGGAACTGGAAAGGAGCTGCTGGCCAGCAGCAGTTCTGATGCTAAGATTGTGAGGAAGCAACAGAAGCAATATATTCAAGGTCCCTTGCAAGTCCTTATACAGCCCAAAGCATCTGTCCACACGTCTGTGTGGAGCCCTGAAATTTTTGATGAGGGTCTTGAATATACAACTCCTGCACAGAGCAGTGTTATGGTTATCTCAATCCAAAGTAAACAGTTGTAGTTTGTTGAGTTACATACCTGCTCAATCTGAGCATATGAGATGGGGGTGCATTGCACTCTATGATTGATACCTTCCAGGGGAGTAACTTAAAAAGAGGCCCCAGAGCAAACATTTGAAGGTGTCCTACCTCTGAGGATGAATATGTACTAGTTTGATGTGAAAATTAACTCCTTCGCTACCAGCGCCATACACGTACGGCTCCGGAGCAAAGTACAAACATGACGCCCACTCACACATTCAGTGGGCGTCATGGCAGGTGGGTCTCTGCTTTTTTAAACAGAAGAGACCTGAGGCTAATGATCGCAACTGGCAATAATGCCGATCGTGGTCATTAAAGCCTTTAGATGCCGTGATCAAGTGAGATTATAGCATCTAAATGTGAAAAACCTGGAAGCTCTGCAGCTAATGAAGATGCCGGTAATTGATTTCAATGAGCTGGGTCTCTCTGAAGAGACCCAGGGCATTGAAGCTGCAATTCTTATTTTTGACAGCAGGTGGCAAGCCAACATAATAAATAAGCAATTCTGTACAAATAATGGCTCTAAAAAACTCATGATTGTTCATAATAAAAAAAAATAAAAGATTTTGTAGACTCAAATACAAGCTTCAAAAGCTTCGAAAAATAAAAAAAATATAAAATTTTAAATCACTACCTTCCCGTAGAATAAAATAAATAAATACATAAATAACAAAAAATATAAACATTATTTTTATCACCGTCGCTGAAAATGCCCATGCTATTAAAATAAAATAAAAATTCCAATACAGCGACTGACATAACGGAACGTCATTGGAGTTCCTTGATGTGTTGGTGACTGTGAGAGAGGGTAACTTGATCACCAGATACCACCGAAAACCCACTGCTACCAATTTGCTACTACACCATGATAGCTGTCATCCACCTAGCGTGAAGCAGTCTGTCCCCGACGGTAAATTCATTAGACTGAAAAGAATTAACAATACAGAAGAGAGATATGAAGAACAGGCCCTAGATTTAAAGGGTAGGTTGTTGAAGAGAGGGTATCCGGAGAGTGTGTTAGCAACAGCTATGAATAAAGTAAAATCATTTACACAGGAAGAACTACTAAAAAGTAATAAAGCAAGGAGATGTAGAGATAAGAATAAAGGAAGATTTGCATTTTCATTTAAATTTAGCCCCGCTGCAAATATGGTTAGGAGCCATTTTAGAGAAAGGAGGGCCAGTAATTGGCTAACTGATGGAAAACCGATAGAGAACTTTAAGTGTGGCAATTGTTCGTTTTGTAAATATAATAGCCAAAAAAAGTTCCTGCTATTTGGAGGTATCCAGCATAAAGTGACTCAGTTTATCACATGCAAAAGCAGTTATGTAGTGTGACAGTTCGTGACATACATGAGGGTGATTTGAGTTGTCTTAGCTTTGCAGGTATCGAATTTATCCCAAATATGCAGCAGAGAGGTGATAGGCACTGCCTACTTTTACAAAAAGAGGTGAAATGGATCATTTGGGCGGCAGCCATGGGACTGTTGCGTTTTAATGAAGTAAGTAGCGTCATAGGTTGTCATGACAATCAGGTGTAGTAACGCTTATAAGTGAGCACGGATCAGTGACCCGAAGTAGCGCGCAAGCGCGAAATGGCCTTCGCCCCTTAGCGGTCTGTATGAAGGTGAAGTCCGCCCCAGGCCTTTTTTATCCAGAACATTGTATAAGAATAAAGACGTTTTGTAACAGCAGAGGTGACTGCCACCCTCTTTTCTTTATCTACTATATAAAGATTAGAAGAAATAGTAATCCCTAAGTATTCAAGTGAATCAGAGATCATCAAATTCCTAACTAGCTCTTTAGTCGGAGGTTCTAATCTATCTATGGGAAGAAGAATAGTTTTACACCAGTTAATGTCAAACACCGAGACTTCGCCAAAGGACTTAACTACTCGAATAACCCTCGGTAAGTGTAATGTTGGTCTGTTGTATATAGAACAAAACATCATCGGCATATACAGTAGAGAAATACGGACTTCCGTTCCCAACATCCCAAACCCTTCAATCCCAGGATTCTGCCTAATCCTAATAGCAAGGGGCTTGACATAGATATCAAATAACAATGGGGAGAGTGGACACCCTTGACGCGTGCCCCTCTCCAGAGAAAAACTCCTTGTTTGCATCTTGTTAATATTCAGTCTGGCCTTTGGGGATTTATACAAAAGCTTCACCATATATACCAATATTGATGAGTTTAGTACACATTTTTATTTTCTAATCTATAATTGAAAATGTAATTGCTTCTCACGGTGGTATTCTGCTTATTCTCTTGGACCCTTCCCTGTAGATGTGATGTCAGCAATGATGCTGTGTCAGGGTATTTCCAGCAAGGATTCAAGCAGACTTGGATCAAGGGCTGCCATCAGAAATTTCAGGGCACCATATAGGCAATCTGTGACTCTGCATCATGTTATTTACATAGTTTACCAAAATCCATAAATAATATGTTCACTATATTGTAGGGGTTATTATGATATTATAATTACAGGAATACCAAATAATATTTAGTAATATTTAACCCTTTTGTTACCAGTGCCGTACATGTACGGCACTGGAGCGAAAGGCAAACATGGCGGCCGCTCACACATGCTAGCGGGTGTCATGGCCGGCAGATCTCTGCTGTTTGGCCACTTTCACACAAGCAAGTTTTCTGCGTGGGTGCGATGTGTGACATGAACACATAACACCCCCACTGAATCCTGACCCATTAATTTCAATGGATAGAAAAAAAAAAAAAGATTTTGTAGGCTCATATATCACAAAAAACTTTTTTTCATTGCTTCTCTTAACCAAATTTTTTTATAAAATGTGATCAAAAAGTCACACACACTCCAAAATGGCATCAATAAAAACTACAGATTGTCCCACAAAACATTAGCCCAGACAAAGCTCAGTAGACATAATTATAAAAAAGTTACAGGGGTCAGAAAATGGTGATTTAAACAAGATTTTTTTTTAAAGTTTACATTTATTTTTACAGTATTTAAACATAAAAAACCTATACCTATGGGGTATCATTGTATTCATACTGACCCAGAGAATGAAAGGCATAGGTCTCTTTTGCCGCAAACAGAACACCGTGCAAACAAAAACCGTAAAACGGTGGAGGAAATACGTTTATTTTCCAATTCCACCCCATTTAGATTTTTTTTTACCGCTTCCCACTTTATTGTACTGTATGTCATAATTAATGGTGGCATTAGAAATTACAACTTGTCCCGCAATAAAAAAGCCCTCATACAGCTTTGTGAATGGATATATAAAAAAGTTATGGTTCAAGGAAGATGGGGAAGAAATATGAAAACGCAAAAACGAAAAAACCTCTGGTATCCTAAAGGTTAATAAAAAAAATGTAAAACTATAAGGCGTAAAAAAATCCCATATTCACAGCACAGTGTTTCTACAAAGTGGGTAAAGTAACTGTTGACTGTACAGACTATGGCATTCAAATCTCACTAAAGCCTTTAAAATGATCTTTATAGTAAAAGTTATGGCACAAAATTGTAATTTTTACCAAAAAGCGAAGGTGTAAAAATTCTATTTTCTGCAAACTTAGGCCTCATGCACACGACCGTAGGTGTTTTGCAGTCCGCAATCCGCGGATCCGCAAAACATAGAAGCTGTTCTGCCTTCCGTTCCACAATTTGCAGTGGCTGGGTACAGAAATGTTGGATTGCTGAAGCTCCCTCCCTCTCTATTTGCTGTATCTTGTGGATTAAAGTAGCACAGGTTATTCTGATTTCACCCCTATTCTGTCCCTGATCACAGCACCAACATTCTCTCCCTAAACTCAAATCAGCAGAGTGACGTGCGGCAGCTTATAAAGAGGCTGGGTCACATGCTGCACTCAGCCAATCACAGCCATGCCATTAGTAGGCATGGCTGTGATGGCTTCTTAGGGGAAGAAGTAAAACGGTTGCGGATTGGCTGCTGTGCAGCCCTTCAGAAAACAGGAAGAAATCGCCGAACAACGGACCCAAACTTTTTTGAAAATGTTCTGGTTCATGTCCCGAACACCACAAAATTCGGTATGAACCCGAACTATACAGTTCGGGTTTGCTCAACTCTAGTGATTACTAAATAAAGTAGACTTTTTTGGGTTATACCAGGATTCAAACCCACACATTTTGGGTATGGAAAACCAACACCTTACCAATGTACTACAAGGTACACTACTTTTGTAAAAAATGAAAAAAATCTCTAACTAAAATCTTGATTCGTATTCCTGTACAATGCTCTATATGCCAATACATTTTAGTCCATTCCATCATATGGTCATAGTGTGATCAGTTGCACACCCGTTAAGGCAGCAGTCTTCTGACTAAAACTCATAAGTTCAAGTCCTGGGGTAGCAGCAATAGAATTATTTATTTAGTAATCACACAAATTATTTGGAGCAAAATAAATTATACATAATTTAGTAATCACAAAAATGTAATGGAGCAAAAAAAAATAAAAAACTAATAATAATAATAATAATATATATATATATATATATATATATATATATATATATTGTAAGAGGGTGCAAGGTGTTGTTTTTGATAGCAGGTACGTGTCACCGAGGTTGCTGGCCTCGGTGAGGTA